>JAQJVL010000347.1:0-385000 GCA_035578905.1 Stictocephala bisonia | reverse complement strand
CTGATTAGGTTTTTTTTAAAATTAACAATTGTAAGGTTTATCTATTTAAATCTTACAAAGGTAATTTTGAATTTTGTTCCAAGAGAGATTAAATTCACTTTGTAAGGATATGACCATTTACGTCCTTTATTAAAGAATATAAGTGTTAAAGCTATTTTATATAAAAAGTGGAGGTATTATGTCCAATGAACTTTTTAAGTTTTATTATTTCAACTCTGGGTACCAAGTTACAATTTAAGTAATTAAAATAAATGTGTGCATGCTACATGTATTTTAGAATTTTAATTTTAATCAAGTTTATTGTGAGGTACAAATAAATCATAATATTATTAATTAATCTAGGAAATATATGTGATCCTCGGCAGTTCAAAAGTGCTTAAATATGGAAGGAATCCCTTTCCAAGTAAATGTGTTAGTGACACCTGCGGGGAATCGTCTACCTGACTAAGGGATGGGGAAGTTAGTGAGTTAGAATTTTAGAAACGACCCTCAAACCATTGATACAGTTGGAATACAGCCTTGCGATTGCCAGCCTCTAGAATGGAATAAGAGCCTTTCTACAATCAAGAGTAATATATGACCACGACAATGTTAACAATGTTATTATTTTCATTCCAACAGCTGTTAAAATTTTATAAACATCTTTTTATTTACATTTGAAAAGCTGTTATTTTTTACTAATTTGAATCTCTCCATGTTATTCTTTTTTAATTTAAAAAAAATTTAATCTGAGGGCTTCTTGTTTGTTCCCTTTAGGGTAAATATATTTAAAAATTAAAACCTTTATACACAACTATGAATAGGGACAAATTTCTGATAGCTCAAATAACATTTCTTGAAAATTGTCAAGAAATAAGGGAGGAATTGTGTTAATAAAAAATAGCTTCACGTATTAAATGTGAAGATGTGCAGCAAACCTTAAATAATATTTATTCACAGCTACTCATGAAGTTAAATTCTACAAAGATTCAATCTGGTGTATTGCTATTTGTCATAATTTTTCTCCACATTAAGAGGTAGTAAGATAAATAAATGCAATAAAGTTTGTTTTGTTTTACAGAAGAAATACTCAATTAGTTTCTGGGACAGAGGATGGAGACGTCTTGGTTTGGTCATTAATATCCTTCTCTGTTGTTCAAGAATTGTCAGGTATAAATTTGTTCTGTTTAGAAGTTAGACTAATAACCTCAAATCATTTATTGAATTAACATACAAATTACACACATTTTTCTTTTAAATCAAGGCCTATTTTTAAGCTTTTCTGGTCTAATGTTAAACTACTGAATGCCTTTATGTACTATAGATACAGATAATGCTTTCAATTGTGTAATCAAAGAAAATGTGAAGGGCTTATAAGTAAAATTTACATCATTATATTCAAATTCTTTTTATAGCAATTTATAATTTGGATATTTTATAAGATTTTCTTTCATGTATAATTTTATTTGTCATAAGAATTGTAGCAATAGTTGATTAAGTCACAGTACTGTTGTAATAAAGTCAAAACAACAGACCAGAAGAAGGTAGCATACATTTCAATAATATTTGGGTATTTTTTTAGGTTACACAATTTTTTGTTATCGTTGGATTGTTCATGTTTGGTAGAAAATTATTGGAGATTTAAAATGCTTCAAGTGTTTTAAGAAACATATCAGTTTCTTGAATTTAATTTAATTATATTCGTATAATTTTTATTTCATTTAATATTTTCTACTTTGTAATCCAGTTATCAAGGGAACAAAACATTACTGAGATATGTTTTTAATGTTTTGATATTGTTAAAAGTGATAAAAATATGATTTATATTTGTATAAAATGTTCTTAGCACATACTGGTTCTGTGAACTGTGTCAAGTTCAGTCCAGATGCCAAGAAGCTGGTCTCTTGTTCGGATGACAGGACCTTCAAAGTATTTGACTTCACATGTGGTGGGATGCAGACCTTTTGCAAACAGATGGATGAGGAACTGAAGTAAATATTATAGTCTTAACATGTTCAGTTTACAATTTGAACATTTAAATATAATTTATCGTTGTAATATTTTTAAACATATGATTTTCAGTTGGTAAGTCCAAATCTGAAAAAAAGTTGACTCTCAGTGTATTTTCATAGTAACTTACTTCCCTTTTCAGTTGTAATACTACAAGTATTGGATTTTAAATCAATCATTGATTTTTTTCATTCCACCAGTTTGATTGCTTCATATAATAAAATTTAGAATAGTAAATCAGAAAATCTATAGAGATGATCCCAATTTTGCTTATCATCATTTCATTCAAATACCTAGTCCTTAACACCCTGTGCCTATTTAGTTTTTCTTTATTTAGAGAAGGCACTCCTGTAACAGGTTACATTATTGAGAGACTTTTTAACCCCATTCTGAACATTTCATAATTCTTACAACATTCTCGTTTTATTTAGCGGACTATCTTCTCAGATAACTTTGCTCATGCCTTATCTCTTATCATTGTATATAGTACCCTTTCACAACTAAACAATGATTATGTTATTTATCGTTGGTAAATGTATACATTGTGTAAATAAAAACGATCAGATTAACCTTTAATTCATTTCTGGTACTTTCTTTTGAAACTGTTTAACACCTTTATCTTCACGATTATTTCCCACAAGAGAAATGTACATGTAACGTATTTAGCCCTACAATATTATGATGCTATTTGCGAGATTTTAAATAATAAATAACACTGAAACGGTTATTATTTTATGGTAATGTTCAGATGTTTGGTGTGGGACGGCTGCGTATTGCTCCTGGGGGGCAGCCAGGGTTCTGTATACATCTGGGACATGGTAGAAGTGTCCTTAAAGTCTTGCATTCAGGCACACCAAGGTAACTTCCTTTTATTTTAGGACTAAGTTGTTCGCTTGTTATATTATTTATTATATAGTGTCTTAACCCTTTTTTGGCAAGGTGAAATACTTTAAGAATGAACTCTCAGGACGCATATCCATGGAGAGGACCCAAACAGCTCTGCTAGCCAGCTCCTTTCAGTTCACCTAACCTAGTTAGTCTATACAGGTCATGAGTCCACAGACAGGACCCACAGCATTGCTTTTATTTTACATTTTTAGAATGATATCTGATTTGGAAATTTTTTAGAGTTATGGATTTAGGGAACTAAACAATAACGTGACAAGGCTTCAACTTAATTGTATGAAAAATATAATACCAAACTCAGACTTAGTTGTCATATGTAATATCTATATAATTTCAGAGTCCAACCCACCTCTTTTTTGTTTATATTTCCTTATAGAATTGGTTTGGTGGTTGCTGAAATCACTATCAGGTTTCAAACTACGTCATCCATTGTATTGTTAAAAAACAATAATTTAAAAAAATTAAAATCAGTAGTGATAGCAACGGTGCATTATTGTTTCTCCTCTTATCAAGTCTCAGGGTTATGATGATAGATGCTTGTGGGTCTGAGGCTCTCATTCAACAAGGTTTCTTTGAATATATGAATTTTTATTTTTTCATAAATTTATGTCATGTTTTAAAATTAGTGACAACTTTCCATCAGATGATATACAGACTTTAGTTTGTGCACAAAATGTCAATAACATTCATGATCCTATCTCTCTAAACCATGTATGGTAATAATCGCTCATATCTTGACAATCGGCGTCTTAAAAATAAATAAAAAGTAAATAAAAAAAATAAATAATTTCACATAAATTACTACTTTTCCAGCAATATATTGAGAAATATCCAATATTTTGTATATATAAAATAATATCCTCTTCATAATAGTTCTACTCAAACAGGAATCAAGACCACATTTATTTTACTACACCACAATCAAGATAATAAAAGGACATCTAAAACTAACCCACCCGCCCACCCATTCACGTACAGTAGTATTGACCCACCCACCCACCCATACACGTACAGTGGTATTGACCCACCCGCCCACCCATACACGTACAGGGGTATTGACCCACCTGCCCACCCATACACGTACAGTAGTATAGACCAACCCGCCCACCCATACACGTAGAGTGTATATACTGTACGTGTGTATGGGTGGGCGGGTGGGTCAATACCACTGTACGTGTGTATGGCTGGGCGGGTGGGTCAGTACCACTGTACGTTTATGAGTGGGCAGGCGGGTCATCACCACTGTACGTGTATGGGCGGGTGGGTCATCACCACTGTACGTGTACGGGTGGGTCAATACCACTGTACGTGTATAGGTGGCCGGGTGGGTCAGTACCACTGTACGTATATGGGTGGGTTAGTGGGTCAGTACCACTGTACATCAAAACCACCGTACACGGGTGAGCACGTGTATGGGAGGGAGGGTGGGTCAATACCACTGTACGTGAATGGAAGGATGAGTTGGTCAATACCACTGTACATGTATGGGTAGGCTGGTGGGTCAGTACCACTGTACGTATATGGGTGGGTGGGTGGGTCAGTACCACCGTACGTATATGGGTGGGCAGGTGGGTCAGTACCACCATACGTGAATGGGTGGGCGGGTGGTTCAGTACCACTGTACGTATATGGGTGGGTTAGTGGGTCAGTACCACTGTACATCAATACCACCGTACACGGGTGAGTGGGTGGGTCAATACCTCCTCCGTACATGTATGGGTGGGTGGATGGGTCAATACCCGTACGCGTCTTTGTGTGGCTTGTGCTGGGAATGACAGAGAAGAAAGTGAAGATGATCAAGCCTAAGATCTGTGACATTAGAATCTTTTTATCAAGAATCGTTTTATCTTTTTAGTTACATAACCTTATTTTGTATTTTTTAGGGTAAGCTATGTTTTTATGTCAATAAACATTTCAGATACTATGTAATGTACTTATTTACCTTCATTTCCATCAAATCTCTGTTCTTTTTTAATAAAAAAGTTAATTCGGTCGAAAACACCGATGCGCCCATTCGTGTCTCAAAACCCATGCGCCCTCTGGTGATCATTATACTTTTCATCATTTGTAATATTATTATTTTGTATTGTACATATTCTCCTTTGAAAACTATTCTTAACTCATGTTTACGAATAAAGTTTCTGCTTATTATTATTAACCCTCTCTCTGTTTTGGTTCGTATTACGAACCATTAAAACGGCCGCGCGTATGTTAAGGTTCGTATTACGAACCATTTTGCAGCGCTACGCTAAAATGATTCTCGTGCGATTACGAAACGTCCGATCGCAATAAGAGTATACTCGTTTTAAAGATCGAAAACAGCACTACATTTTCATATATATATATATACATGCTATCATTGGTCGAATTTTAGTTTAGTTGTCTTTGGTCAAAGTATGTGTCAAGTTTAGTATGATTCGTGTCAGCTGTCAGTAATGAGGCTTGTTGGAGTTGTTTACATTTCTGTTTGTGTTTAGTGAAAATGGATCCTAATTTCGCATTGTTTCAATAACATTGTTTATAATAACAATAATAATAACACAAACATTGTTTCAATAAATTACAACACTTTTGGAGGCCAGTAAGGGTGGGAAGAAAAAGGAAGCTGACAGATGATGACACATCAGACTAAAAGTATGGATGAAAAATAATGTACATAGTTGTGCTTATTTACCTAACTTTTTTTCCTTTGATAGTATTGCTAAACATGTGTATATATTTTAAATCTACATTACATTTCTAACAACTTGGCTATCTTGAATTTTTCATTTCTTCAAAAACCATATGTGCTAACTGAGCCAGAACTTATAAAATATAAATTTATAAATATTTTTTTTATGTTTACTTCTCAACACCTTCGAAACCAATCAAGATAAGTACTCAAAATATATTTCATATTATAGAGCATGTTTTTGTGAATAAAATGGTATACAATAAGTTTTAGTTACTGCTACATTCATATATTATAGTAATTTTTATGTAAAACCTTGCAAAATCGTAAAAACAGTTTAACATTTTAGGGTTATTAGTGCAACAGTGGGAGGGTTAAGATTCAAACTACGATAAGTTTATAGATTATGTTTGTAAACTGAATAAAACTTTATATTTATATAAAAGAAATGCTTGAAAAATAAAGGAAAATCCAAGGTAATTTTGAATGTACTGTATTTTCTAATGAACTGTACACATATGGGTAGGTAGGTGGGTAAATAACACTGTGGTGGGGTAGTTGGGTGGTTCCCAAAAAGTACCATCCACTGTATTTAAATAAGTTTAAAACTTAGTCTGTTGACTAAGTAGTGCTAGGAATGTAAGGTGAATAGTTTTAATTAGAATACTTCAATAGAAAAAATTAGGCAATAGCTGAAAGTATCGTGGAAGCAATAGTGATAATTTGAAATTGAACAAATAATGTTTGAATGTTGTTTAACTAATTGTTCCTGATGTTGCGTTTGTATGAATGGATCAAGTAAAATATTTAACATATGTAAATTTTCTTTTACTTATTATTCTTTCAATACCACCGTCTTTATAGGTGGGTTGGTGGGTCATTAACCACACTACATAATCCATACGTATATATTTTTTTAATAAATATAATACTATTGTATACGTATGTGTAGGTGGGTGGGTAAATAACACTGTGGTGGGGTAGGTGAGTGGTTACAATAAAGTACCATCCGTAGCTAGATTCAAACTGACAATCCTTAGCCGTCTACCTGCTCACAGTACACTGCCTTATTCTGCACGTTTGATTCAACACAAAAAAGGTGTCTTTATATTTTTCCATTATAGGCCAAGATCTCACGTTAAATGCTCTGAAGATTTAATGATGTGTTTTTATTGAATTCTATATTAATTCCAATCTGATGGTAAAATTGTTGGGTTTTCTCTACCGAGTAGTTTTCTGCTTTCAGGACCTGTCTTGTGTATGGCTCTAGCTGAGGACTCTACCATGTTGCTGACTGGAGGGGGTGACAATAAACTACTTATCTGGACTCCAGACAGTTCCTCGCCATCAATATAGTCAAACATGCTTGTACCTTTATTTTGTGAGCATAGTTCATAATATTGATATTTATTTTAAAAAAAAGATGCTTACACTCAAGCATACCTCTGAAGTATTAAAAAATGAGCTTTCATGATGACCTATATAGTTTATATTATGTTTAAGTAAGTTTAATAGCTTCTCATATTGTGGTTTCATTGAGTTATGTAATATTATCAGTTTATTATTACTCAATAGCAGTATGTGGAACTTATCTACGACATTGGCATCGTTATCTACTACATTGGCATCGTTATTTTATATCATCAATGAACTCTGCAAATATGTTCACTGTTCGATTCATTACCAATATATAGTGGACCTAGTCAGATACTGTTAAATTATTGTCAACCATTCAAAATTGTTCAACTCGGCAATCCAATTGTCATTTGGTATATTCAGTTATTAGTGTCATATTTTAGTGTAACTTGATCTTGTGTGTTTCTGTGGCTTAATCTGAAGTTGCTATTGATATTCTCAGTTCCTATTTTCAGTTTAAACGTTGTAGTCTCCATGAACTTCGTAGTAATTCATTTTAGCTAAAGACTGCTCTGCTTTGGGTTTGCTTTTTATGTGATGACAGGCACATTAAGATAGCAGAGTATTCACCAAAGATGGGTTGTCCTCCATTGAAACAATCAATAGTATCGTAATTCCATGTTAATTTGGTAGCCAGTTTACAAACGAGTAGTATAACAGTGCATTGATGCTCTAGAAAATTACTAAAAGTATGTTAAAAGAGAAAGGATGTTGTTTATTTCTCAATAAATTTATCAAAAACCCCTTTAAATTTATGTTTTATCTATATTTATTACATAAAAGAAACATATTTATATGTCAGATTTTTGCTTAATTTGATCAATAGGCTAAAAGCGTTTTTGTGTATAATGACTGCTATATCTAGTTAAGATAAACATACTAAACTTATTACTTAGCATTTTGCATGATCAAGTTAAGCTTGTAAATATTCACTTTCAAAATAATTATTTCGAATAGTAATAATAAAATTACGCTGGTAACTTGCTTGCAAATTTATATTGCGTCTATATAAAATTCGGACAATTTAAATTTTAAAATTAATTTTCACACATTAAATAAGACAATTTCAGCAATATTATTTACTGTTAAGTTTCACTGTGAATAATTTAATCAAATTATATAAATTTCTGTATTATTTCATTTAACCCATTTATCTATAATATATCTATTAATTATATTTAGGAAAATGGCGACTACTGTAAGATAACAACTGGCAAGCTTTATATAACCCCAAAACAGTTAGTTTTATGATCTTCCATAGTGTTATTATCGCTTCTTAGACTTACTTTCAACTGTTATCATCTCAGCATAAGAGTAATGTTAGGTTTGTTTTATTTTATTAATAATTTACTTGCTTGATGAGGCTTTCACAGCAAATTTTTTAGCAATTTATTTACTTTTAGGTTGTTAGAGTTGGGTTTCCTTCGGTTTTATTTATTGTGAATTATATAGGGAATTTTAAATATAGAAGAGTCCCGTTACAAGGTGAATTTAAGGGTACAAATATGATTCACATTAAGGTCAACCATGGCATAAACAAACTATATATCATAGAGTACAATGAACTGAACTGGTGTTTACTTACACTGTTGGCAGTGTCTTTATTTTTTATATGATCCACTAAATAACACATAATTATAAATCAACCAACTTATAATTTCAAATCAAATTTTAACTGATCAAGAGTTGAATAGTTTTAAAATTTCAATGCAGAGTTATTTTGAAATAGCTCTGCACAGAATGGTATCTTTTTAATTACATTTGTAGACCAATTATCATGTAATTGTTAGATCATTTTTGTCTGAAAATAAAAGTTGCCGCTCCAAGCTTAAAATGTTACTGACATTGATATATTGTATAAAATCAGGATGATTCAGTACAACTCTAGCATTGTCATTGTAAAAATGACTGTAGATTTATTTTACTATAGTATTTTTATCTTTGAAAGAATGAAATCTGTGATAAAAAGTGAACTGAATAAACTGTGTTTTATACTGTTAAGAGTTTAAATTTCATTTCACATCCTTGAAAATAACTCCTTCAATAGGTGCTTGTATTATATTAGTATTGCTTACAAGGTTAAAATATTTTAAAATATGTGTTTTAGTAATACATTATTAACTGTAGTAACTGAGACTCAGCAAGTTATAGAAAGATGGAGAGAATATTTTTGTGAGCTGTTAAATGTAGAAGGAGTGAACATTGCACCAGACGAGGATAACAAAGATATATATACTATCATGTACAGCCAAAAGTAGAAACACCAACCAGAGAAGAAGTTGAAGCAGCAGTTAAAGCTTTAAAAAACAATAGAGCCCCTGGTAGGGATGAAATACCTGCAGAGCTTCTAAAGAAGGGAGGAGATATAGTTATAGACAAGCTATGGGAATTAATAAAAATAATATGGGAAAGAGAAGAAATACCAAATGACTGGAGAGAAGCAATAGTTGTTCCCATACACAAGAAAGGAGAGAAAGAAGAGTGTAGTAATTTTAGAGGCATCTCACTCCGTAGCATACCTTTTAAAGTTTTATCTAAGATAGTATTAAGTCGTATTGAAGAGTATACATGTGAATTAATCCTAGAGCATCAGGCAGGTTTTATGAAAGGCAGGTCCACAACGAATCAAATATTTATTCTTAAAGAAATTATATCGAAGTACTGGGAGTTTAATAAAGAATTTTTTGTAATATATATTGATCTCCAAAAAGCATATGATAGTTTAAATAGAGAGAGACTGTGGAAAAAGATGGACAAGTTTGGGATTCCAATAAAGCTGATAAATCTTGCTAGAACACGTATGACGGACTCCACAGGCTCAATACGAGTTAATGGAAGAGTTTCGGAACCCTTCAAAATCAATGCAGGTGTAAGACAGGGTGATAGACTCTCCCCAATCCTCTTCAACCTAGCGATAGAAGAAGCTCTCCAAAAAGTAGCAAAAATGGATGAAGGAATAACAATTGGCTCCAAAATTAACGTACTGGCATTTGCAGACGATGTAGTAATTTTTGCAGAAAATTTATAAGACTTACGGCAGCTAACAAAATTATTCATGGAAGAAACAGAACAATTAGGTCTAAAAGTAAATGATGAAAAAACCAAATATATGCAATTTGCCAGAAATCCAATTAACATAAATCAAGACACTCTCCAAGTAGAAGGCCATGAATTTGAAAAGGTAGATTCTTTTAAGTATTTAGACGTTGTAATATCTAGAGAAAACAAAGATGAAATAGAAATACAAAATAGGCTAAATCTTGCAAACAGATGTTTCTACGCATGCAACAAACTTATGTCTTCAAAATTACTGTCACAAACAACCAAAATTCGAATATGTAAAACAATCATCAGTCCAGTATTGCTCCATGGAGCTGAAACATGGAAACTCAATATAAAGGAAGAAAGGAAACTAATTGTCTTTGAAAATAAGATCCTCAGAAAAATTTATGTGCCAATTTTTGAAGAAGGAGAGTGGAGGAGGAGACACAACAGGGAGTTGAGAGAACTTTACAGGGACCCGGATGTAGTTTGTTAATTTAAATGCAGAAGGATTAGATGGGCTGGACATGTTTTAAGAAGAGAGGAGAATCATAATTTGAAACAAGTTATAATGAGGAATTCCGAAGGAAGAAGACCGAGAGGAAGACCACGGCAAAAGTGGTGGAAACAAGTGAAGGGAGACCTGGAGGGATTGGGAGTGACCGAGGAAGACACGGAAGATAGAGACAGATGGAGGGGCTTTGTTGTGCGGCCAAATATCTTCTTTGATATGTGTGTCCATGGGAGTAAGTAAGTAAGTAAATTATAAAATATTAGCGTTAATATCAGTGTTACTGCACTTATGGTTAAATTATGATGTGGCATATATTTAAGATTTATGTTCCTCCATATTTAACTGTGAAAATTCCACCACCAGGTAGGCACCTTTCAGTGGGTTATTTCATATATGATTAATGTAACAATTTCCTCCTATTTTAAGTAAAACGTTCTATGTTTAATTATGTTGCTTAAACATCCCTAATGTTACTCTTAAATAATCTTTTCAGGTGCTTGACTGTTTCAAGTGACAAAACAAGGAGTATTAATTCCAACACCAAATGGAGTATAACCAAGTGTATCTTTATTGAAACTGTTTTAGAACTCATATAACAGTTCCAATAAAGAATAACTCTAAATTAGAATATACAATTAGAATATAAGTTATTAGAACATATAACTCATATAAACCTTTAGTGTTACGTGGCCGTGAAGTCGGCCTTGCCGTTCGACCGCTAGTGGCTGTGTGGCCGTCTAGTTAGCCAAGCGGTTGTCACCGGTAGTAGCTGATGGCTGTATAGTCGGCCATACTGCCTTACTCACATTATTACATCAGTCTCTGCTCAACCTTTACTGGGTTCGCTTGCTAATAGGTCCCGCACTTCTGCAGTATCCTACGAGTATGGCGTGGTTTTCAGTTTCTGTTTACGGTTATTTTTGGAGTTTCTATTACCGTTTTTTTTTTTTTTTTTTTTTTATAAATTATGAATAAAATTAAGCAAAAAAGATGTAGAGTATGCTGCAAAGAAGGAAAAATTAGAATACTGTAATTATGTTCTACAAACGTCCTGACCAACCTGAATTGTGTTCTGTAGGATGTTTTGAAAGATTTAAGAGATTAGACTAATTGTGAAAAAATGTTAGAAATGGACCTGATAATATTACTTATTAATCTTTTACATTTGTTTTACTTAATTCCTTATATTACTAACTAGTTTATTGCAAAATGAAGAGATTTTAAAAATCTTGGATATTCATTTTTTGGCAAAGTCGTTCACCAGAGGCTGATCGGCGAATAAACGGCCATACATAAAAAAAAATTTTTTTTAGCCTTTTACAATTGACAGTCATAAATTGACACTACACAATCACAAAAATGTGTTTTTGAAATAAAAATGTTCAGCCATTGGCGTGTATTTAATTTATATATGCAGCCACTCATGGTGAAAACGAAAATTTGGCTTAAGCACTGAATCTGTTAATAGACGCTTTTGATAGTTAAGGCATTAATATTTCCACTGCTGAACAAGGTGGCTGTTTTCCAAACTGCCAATGCAGCACTGGAAAGTCAACAGCCCCAGACATCCCAACATTAGTGATGCAATTTTACCGTCAGTGAGCCAAAACAGGCTTTTCTATAACAACTATATGGTTTGTTATGATGAGTTTTAGTGAACACTGTATTAAAGGCTCATTGTGGTAGAATAAAAATTATGAGTTTTATTGTAAAAATCAAGAATGACTTTTTAAATTTCACATATTTAACTGTGAAAAAAGTATTAAAATACTTAATTTTTTTATTGGTATATTAGAATAGGTCCTTAACCTATCAAATGACATTTCAAGTGTTAGGATAACATTATTCATTAGTAAGACGCTGATCGTCAAGATATGGGCGAACATGAGAGGCAAATGAGTGTAGATGAACGAGTATAGTCATTGTTACTAAGATCATGTATCGAAAAGTCGAACTAGTTTTTCAATTTTTCAGTAATAACTAGCTTAGCTTTAAAAAAGGTTGATCAATTCCCTGAAACATTGTTTTCTTTGCTTCTAGAGGTCGTAAAATTAATTATTAAAATTAAAATCCTCGGCAGAAATCAACCTTCTCAGTTTTGTTCAAACTCATATACTGGGATATTTTGTTAGCACAGAATCAAGTAAATTCCTCAGAAAACTTTCAATAAAATTCCATCCTGGAGTGTTGTTTAAGCAATTAACATATAGGCCTGATATAATTTTTAGTAAACGTTTTTAACGTAACTTTAACCAGACTAGACAGCGGAAAAAATATTGGGCGTAGGGGCGCCAAAATGCTAAATCCGGCCCTGTTGTTAAGCCCAATGCAGGAATACTAGAGGTTATATGTTGTCATGGATCAAGCATTCTAGCTCTTTCTAAAGATGACTATTTTATTGTAATCGCTGGTACGAATAATATTCCCGAGCGCTCGAATGAGATTATTACATCTTTAAATAACTTTTTTTCATGTTCAGATAAAACGAATGTCATGATCAACCGGGTCTTAATGATGACATTAAAGCGTTAAATAAATCTATCAAACAACTTATTTTCAAGTACGATCATGCAGTTTTTGTTTCTCTCCATGACTCTCCTAGGAATTGGTTTACCAAACATGTTCTCCACTACAACATATATGGTAATACAGTAAGTTCAATATCGCTAAACTTGTAGCAGAAAGATTTGTACCAAACGGCAGTTCCCACTATTCCCAGTTCCCTAACATCATCTGTGAATTCCTCCGGTACAGTAGTCTGTTGAAGGTTTCAACAGCTGACAAGAACTCAGAAGGTGGTGGGGGAAAAGTCTGACTGTTTTTTAAAACCAACAATACCTGACCCAGACGTATGATATAATTGAAGGTTCCCCATACAAAATAATTGTGTAACGATAAATTAGTATTAAGTACGATAAAATACGATAATTCTAGTGGATCGACAACAAATGCCACTGATTGTTATTTTAATACGAAGCCTGGTAGGGTTATAAGTTCTTTTTACCCCTTACAACTAGACCAGAACTTAACCTTGTTATGTTATCAGGGCCTGGCCAGAGTTCAACCAAATTATTGAAACAAATAATAGATATCATAGCTCCAGCTCTAACATATATATGTAACCTCTCGTTCAAAAATGGCAAATTCCCTAAAGTTTTAAAACATGCAATCATTCGGCCAGTTCATAAGAAAGGGAGCAAGTCCGGTTGTAATCAGAATAGGCCGATTTCTTTGCTTTCTAACTTTTCGAAGGTTCTAGAAACGTTGGTTGTTAGCAGGCTTCTCCGGTTCATTGAAAAAAAATAACTTATTGACTCCACATCAATACGGTTTATAAAGCAAAGATCCACAATATATGCTATTAACTCATTAATATCTGCTATCGTTAATGACCTAGATTCAAAGAAGCTAAGCCTTGGCATTTTCATTGACCTAACGATGGCCTTTGATCTTGTAAACCATGAGAGGCTTCTCAGAAAGCTTTCCCTTCTGGGAGTTAGGGGTCCTGCTTATAGTTGGATCACTACTGTCCTCAGAGAACGAAGTGTAGCTGTTCGGATGCCATTTGTAGGAAGGGATGGATGCCTAAATGTTGTAACTTCTTCTAACGCCATCACTCATGTAGGGGTGCCCCAAGGATCTGTTTTGGTTCCCTTCTTTTTTCTTCTTTTTATGAATGATTTGCCACAGGAGGTGCGCCACTCTCTTTTTTGTCTCTTTGCGGATGACACTTCCATGGCTGTTGGGCTACTGACCAACACCAGCTTGAAGTAAAAGCATGCAATAAAATAAAATCAGTAAGTCAATGGTTTCAGAAAAATTATCTTACAATGAATATATCAAAAACTCATCTTGTTAATTTCAGCATTTCGAATTTGTCTCATCCACCACACATTTACTTGAGTGTTGATGGTTCTGTATCACCTCAGTGCAATGAACTAACATTTTTAGGAATAGTGCTAAATAACAATTTGAAATTGAATAGCCACATTAATAAAGTTAGTAGAAAAATAGCGTAAGAAATATTTGTAATCAAAATACTTGCGGCTGTGACTGACACGTCACTTCTTCTTACTACGTATTATGGCCTGATTTTTCCTCTATTTAAACTATGGAGTAGCAGTCTAGGGAGGTGAAAGTACCAAACCAACCTTCTTGTTAGACTTTAAAAAAAGCGATTAGGGCAGTTTTTAAGAAGCAATATCGACACTCCTGTAAACAGATTTTTAAGGATTATAGAATTTTTACATTTTTCTCTCTATATATTTTCCAGTGTATGTTTGAGTTAGATCGCTTCATTGTTTGTTATTACTCTGTCTACTGGTTTGACAGTCATTATCGTTCCATCTAAACAGTTATTGTTATCAATCAGAGGTAGGCCCAATGTTGTACTGATGTAGTCCAAAACACTGCTATTAATTGTAGTATTTTAAATCTTAAAATAAACTGAAACTTAAAATTCCTTTATTTTAACAATTAATTGTAAACAGCGTCACGGTCAACTACAAACTAAAAAGAATATTTGTACATATCAAAGGCTACATATTCACAGGTGGCAATAATTATGAGGCTATTTACAATAATTTGTATACTATATATTAAGAGCTAATACAGACCTTCTGTCTATGCTAATATACTTCCTCAAACTACAGCGTGTTAATAATTGTTGTTGATTACAATAGCATCGAGTAATCAACCATTTTTTTACCATTCTGTTAAATTTTGCCATGACGGCCTCCGCTTTAAACGAAGGTAGAGCGAGTTATAGAGTGTGATTCCATTAAGCCCCGTCTACACGACGCGGGACTCGGTGAGTCACTGATCAAAATTATCACCGACTCGGCGAATTTCGCGTCGTTTGGATAGCAAGTTCACAATTTGGTGAGCTAGCTCGGGGTGGCTCGTACCAGCCCAAGTCTTCCCGAGTCAGTTCCCGCAAGTTGTCGGTAAATGGTAAATCACGAAACATCAAAGAGTTTGGGCTCGGTAAAACGCAAACCTGGCTCGGCTCGTGCTACTGTCTACATGACTTGTTTAAGTTCGTACTGGTGACTCACAATTGGGAAGCATATAGGAAGGTAGAAACTTATTTTTTTAGTGCAAATTTGAATCTATTTAGCGTTTAACTAGGAAATGTTGATTTTACTGCTTATAAATGTAAAAAAACCAAGTCAATCGGACAATTTTAACATATTAAGGTCCAAGGGTGTAGTAAATAACCGTTCCATTCAACAACACTTGCACAAACTAGAAAAAAGGCTACTATTTTTCGGCCGGCACATATGCGTATTTCCATATGCTTGGCTGACTGTCGACTATCAACGAAGGGAGTTGTTTGAACATAACCTATAAATTGTTGCTTAAGTAGGTTATCTTGTACGTACTGTAGTCTATTGGTGTGTAATTTTCATTTTTCATTCTGGATTTGCAATCCTCGCATCGGCATAGATATGTCCAGGATCATTTTCGCTAATATTACTATTTTACTTTACACTAATAAAGTTAACCTTACCTAAAGCGACCGCGTGTTAGATTAGGTAAGTACTCAAAAAGGACTTGCACGTGGGTCAATACAATAACAATGGTGCTTGTATTTTCGTCGTTTTCTAACTGTGGAAACTTTTATGCTTACTGTGGGAGTGACGGCAAACTTAAAGTATGGGAAACTGGTACCGGTATTCTGAAACAAGAATACACTCCAAATCTTCATCTTACCTCGCCATACACTTGCCTTACTTGGATAGCTCCAACAAATGTAAGTATATATAACATAATTGTTCATTGTTAAATTTTATAAATAGTCAAAGTACTATTCTGATTATATCTCATGCAATAGACTTTATGGTGGTATATTATAGATTAGAGACAATCCTCCTTTAGCGTAACTTTTCATCAGCGCTTTAAAACATCTATTTGAGTTGTGCATTTGGATATGGGCTTAAATTTTAACTCACTTGGGGTAAAATCAGTTGCTGTTGCTCTGTTCGAACTTATGTTTATAGCGCTATTGGAATGCCAATGCGTAGTATGTTGGTGGTTGAGAGAGAGCTAGGTTAGGTAATCGTGCACTTTCCAGACATTTAGAAACTTGTTGAATAAATGGTGGAATATAAGTTTACATCTGTTTACTGGAAAAAAGTTTGTTATTAGGGCCTATCTGAAGTAAAAACCTTCACTTATTTAATTCATTATTTTTTAATATTTTTCCATTTACATGTTTTTATTTTAAACACAGTTATATTGCTGGTTTTGTTATTAAATTGCCATACAGCCAATCAGTGTTAAAAATATCCCAGCCAATGAGGTCACGTGATCATACGCCTATAAATTGAGATGTTGAACACCATTTTCCGTTTTTTTGTGTGAATCTCTGGTCTGAGGAAGGTGGGTGTGGTTCACCAAAATCGATTATAATATTTGTGCATTTTGTACTTGTATTGTAATACATTTGTGCATTTTGTGCTTTTACTGTAATAAATTTGTGTTGTGCGACGTTTACTTGTACTGTTTATGTACCAACACATATTATACTAATGAAAAAACTATTTATTAGTTATGTCATAATTTAACTCGGACAATTTTATAAATGCGGAGTGATGTATGCTCTTCAGATGACTATTTAGATATTGGTTTCTTTTTGCCATCATGTGTGATCTACTGCGACTGCACCATGACAACAGAACCCGTAACGAATAGGAATAATCCATTTAAAGTGCTGATTTTGTTGCAATGTCACTTACATTAAAGGCAATGTGATTATTATTCATCAAATAATAAACATATGTTAGATTAATATCATTAACACCAATGATGCGATGTTTTATAAGAAAAAATGCATCAGGGTGGAATATTATAGCATCTATCCAAAGTCATTAATGCCTATGGAATCATAATATAATATGTGATAACTGTTTTTTGTCAACGCAACTCCTCCCTTATTTCTTGACTTAATTAAACGGTTGATGTGTAAAAAAAAAATGCCTATGTTCATAGTAGTGCAATGTCTTATTCTTCAATATTTTTACCCTGAAGGGTATAGGAAACCCTCAAAGTATGTTTTTCGTCCATAAGAATAACATAGAGAGAGATTTCAATGAACCGAACAGGTGTTCAATTGTAAATAATGATTTCCAAAAAGTATTAACAGCTGTTACAACGTAAACAATGGTGTTTGTAATAGTGCAGAGTTTAGATCTTTTATAATGATAAACCAGGGAAGGATGTAAGCTCAGTTTTATTTAAATTCAATTGTAGGATCCGATGTACTGGATTTGAAGGTTAAATTGTAATCTAATGCTGTGTTTATTAATTGTCAGTTGTTAAACCAAAACAAATTAAATAAACACGTTTGAAATAACTTAAGTAATATTATTGGTTGCTTATACTAATAAACAGTTTGTAACGGAAGTAATGTGAGTGAGATACTGTAAATAAATTTTATATTGTGATTTTACATTATACAGTTAACTTAATATTATTTGTAGTGAAAATTCACAGCCCGAAGCAGGACGCAGAGATGTAGCAAGTGCAGTGAGTGACGGGATTGGCATGAAAAGCGTGTAGGGGTGTCCTCTAGTCCTTAGGAATCCTAAAAGAACTGTCTAAACACTTCAAGATTTAATAATACATCGAAAATGAACATTGCGAAGTTTGTCAAGGGGAATAACAACTAGAACAGATGGGTAGAGTGTGAGTAGATCTCTGTTGAGATCCTAGTGAGAGTGGGAAATAATTCTTAGCCAAAATCTTGTGGATTTCCTCAACATTTCACATAAAATTTGAAGAAGGAACATCAGTCGTCGGTTTAGTTTCAGCTATCTTGATCTTCTATATCTGTCAGTCTATGGCATTTGAAGAAACATTCGCTAGACTAGGGGTAAATTATTATCCAATGCAACCTACGATTTTAGTGTTCTTTATACCAATACATTTTTTGTAGTTGTAGTTTTGTAATTTTATAACTATTTAACACATTCATTGCTGGAAAACACTTATGTGTTCAAGTAAAGCTTGCGCCATGTGCGGACGATGCACTTCTGTGTCATGGACTAAAACAGCTGATTACCTCCAATTACTGGTTTATTTTTCTGTGTTATTGGTTTGCATTCTCTATATTAGTGTTTAGAGGTTATGTGACTTTTGAGGTCTATTAATTTTTAGTTTTACTTTTTTATTGGATAGTTTTCAGATAAAACACTTATTGTTTCAGCAAAACAGCAGTGAATGTGTTAAAATTGGTTTTAAAATGTCTGGTGAGCTAAACGGCTGCTTTAGCTGTTTATATAGTTATTGTACAGGTATTGATTGTGAGAGTATACTGATTTAACAGTTGAAGAGCATGATGAGCCATTAATAGATTCAAATAGGAAATATTATCCATTCCTTGATTTACCAATTAGAAGTCAGTAAAACTGCTGGTACATAACTACATTTTCCAGGTGGATAAAAAATATTTTTGTGAAGGATGTTATCAAAAAGATAGTATCTCAAGAAAACTGTCCGGATTTACTTTAATGCAGTAATATCATTATTACGAATAGTTTTTTCTAAATTTTAAATATCCATAAAGTAACAATGACTTTATTTTGTTCATCTACACTCAGCACACTCATTCAACCCTCTTATTCCCCCATATCTGTACGATTGGCATCTTAGAAATGAATTATAAATAAATAATACAACCTCCTGTATAGTAAAAATTAATATTTATGTTACCTAATTATATTAGTTATTTAAATGACAAATTTTATGGCTAGTATTTATCTATATGTATATAAATAGTTTTAAAACAAATAAATAAATAAGGAATTCTAAGTGGGGTAAGGAATTCAAGTAAAGCCCAAACATGCAACACTTGAGGAATGGTGCTTAACTGGCTGAGTGTGAGTAAAGAATTATATGCTGCTATCATCATCCTAAGAAACACAGGTTGTGAAGCCTGTTTGCAATGCTAGCACATCTCACTACTGGATCACACATCACACACATCAAAGTACGAGAAAACAAATGGATCTCTTTAGTGATAGGTATTTTCTGGAATTCTTACACCAATAGCCTTAAATGAACCAGTGTGGCCATGAAACACCTGCCATTTGGACATGTGCAGTTGGTAATAATTGAATTTAGTAATTAATTATCGTAATATAGATATATTATAGTGTAGTAAATGTATGGTTAACAAAAGCATATATACTAATGTTAAATTTCAGACTTTATCTCATAAAACAAAGAGAAGAAAGTCAGATGGAGCAAGTGGTTCACCCTTGGTAGCTATGGGCACCCGATCTGGTGGTGTAGCACTATATAGTGTGGCTGAAGGTGGCATCGTTTGTACTCTTAATGATGGACACAAATCTCCTGTGCTGTGCTTGGCCTGGCAGAGAAACTCAGACCTTTTCTCTTGTACAAAGGAAACTTTTATTCATTGGGACACGAAAAATAAAACAACGACGAGGTAACTAATAGAACTAATCCATATTTGATCTAAACTGGTTACTGTTGTCAATTGACGTCTTTATAGTCATTATAATTAAAAAAATATTTGTGGTACAACTCTTTGTTTACATTATAAACTAACATGTAATTATACAGTAAATGCTTAAATACAATGGTTTACTATGATATTGTCTTTGTGTACATATATAAGGTGAATCAGTTTTGCATAAAAGTGTTAATTTACATTTTCTGAATAAATTAATTTGCTAAATATTAATGAACTTTGTTTCAGTAAATGGAAAAACGGAGAACTTTGTTCAGCAATGGCAGTATCTGATGACGGGCAGATACTGGTAACAGCTTCCCACACTATAAAGTGGTGGAACATTGAAGAGAAGACAGTGGTTAGGACATTTACAGGGCATGCAACATCTGTTTTCAAACTATCAATATTAAGTGTCCCTTCTGGAGACAGCTACGTTATAAGTGCAGCCCAAAATGATAGAATTTTAAATGCTTGGTGAGTTTGATATATATAAAGCATCAATGACTGAATATTACTCTCTAGTTTAGGGAATCTGTAGATCACATGATAAGCTGGGGCATTTTTTAAGTTTACTAATTATATATAATATACTCTAAGTTGTCTGAGGTAATAGGTACCGAGACAACCTTGGTTGCATAAAAACTCGGAATTGTACAGATGTTAATTATTGTACAAAACTCTGATTGATTCATCATATCAATTTTGTTACAAGATAAACTGTCTTCCATTTACGACTCATATATAAAAACACTGTAATAAAATACAGTAATACAAAATTACAGCAACATATATAGTATTGTATTGTAAAATCTCAAATATCAATTTACTGAACTACGCATTTAGTGCGAGCGCAGTCTAAGGTGTCGGTATGTCTTTAATGAATACATTCAGGTGGACCAATTATTCAAGACGTGCTTGTTCTTTATTACCAGTTGATGAACGCCGTACAATCGTTAACATTTGATACCAGACACGTTCCTAAAATAAGGGTATTTTGTAAAGTATTGCTACTTTTCGGACTCCATCCAGTTGGTATCAGCTCATTTCATACATATCCTGAGAAGAAGGGAAACTAGATGATATATTTTCACTTTACGGACACCATATAGTTGATAACAGCTGACGCCAAACACCTGTTTAAGTCAACAGTAGCCTGCTGGTGTATAACCAATGTTCATGTTGGTTTGTAATCAGGTTCGGGTGTAGTTTAGGGAGTATTAGGCTTGTTAGTTAGTTGAAAATCAGACCAACACTACATGGTTCGGATTCCACGTAAATCTGTAGGTCCCTTAATTGCCCTGGCTATTAGGCCATTAGTAAATAGCTATTTCTTAGGAACAGTCAACCTTAGTAACAATGGCTACATTCATTCATCTAGACTGATCACACTCATTCGTCCATATCTTAACAATAGGCGTAATACTAATAAATGATAGAATTTGTAGTACTGTATAGTATCATAAATACGTCATGTGATGGCTCTGCAGCTCCTTGGCCTAGCACCAACCGCCAATAAAGACACTGATTGCTTGTTAAACGAATAAATTTTGTGTCGTGCTAGTAGTTTTTTATTAATGGCTTTATTTTATTTTTCATCTTTTTTAAGATCTGACTTCAAAATTACATATTAAACAAATTTTTTTTATAATAATTTCTTAAGTTTTTTTATTAAAAAAATTATTCATCTTATTTAGCTGATAATAGACATGAAACAATAATTGATTAAAATCGCAGAATCATAAACATAGTCTTTATAATGTAAAATATTTCATTCTACTAGCAATAAAAACAGTTTTGCTCAAAAAAATTCATCGAACAGCAATAAAATTATTCTGTTCGATGAATTTTAAACAAATAAATAAATTAAAAAAAAAAAACACTATAACATATTCGTTCACATAAGTTGGTGAGTGGATTGAATCATATAGGGATCATGGCAGGGCAAAGTAAATGAAGGTTTTAGGGGAAATTCTAAGAAATTCCTCATGAATGCCTGCAAGAGTGTTTGGGATGATGCAGAAAAAAATACAGTCAGCCAGGGAGCTCCTGGGTGGCAGTTAGTTTGTTTTCTGGCCATTTAACGCTGTGCCACCGTCGAAATAAGGAACAATTTCCTATAATGTGTTGCATATTGCATATGTACACTTAGCAGGCATTCATTTTCTATGCGAACCATAACCAATATTCTAACGAGTTAGTTGTGAAAGGAAACATTAAATTATTATATTTACTGACCGTTACTATACCGGACCCCGAGATTGCCCAAGAACTACTAGCAATGAACAAAAATCTAACTGGTACTGTAATGCCTACAAGGGTAGGCATGCCTTCAAAATTGAAAGTTGCTTGTAAAACTTTAGGAAAAGTTAGATTATGTCTAAAAGAAAATGTGACATATAAGTGGTTAGCTGGAAGGACAAAAAACTCGTTACTGTTCTTAGTAATTTTAGCAAAGGGAGTAATGTCTGTAGACGGAGATTCCTAGTAAATGGCCAAATTAACCTGGCTCTAAAGCCTGATGTGGTTATTAACTACACCAAGCCTACGGGAGCTGTAGACAGAAGCAACCATTTCATTTCCAGCTACCAATTCATGCAAAGGACATGTAAGAGGTAAAGGAAAATGTTCTTATGACTTTAAGGTCAGTATATTCAATTCATATATCCTGTACAAAACCATCCAGATTCAACACAACAGGCCAATGAGTCATCTGAACTTTCGGAAAAGCCTAGTCTCTGCGCTGGTGGGAGAAAGAGTGGTGCCACGACCAACTCCAACAATGAGATGAAAATCAGGCGCCGGTCACCTTATTGTATGCGCAAGTTATGATAAAATGCTAACCAAACAACGCCATTCTAGAGATGGATAAAGGTAGTTCATTTGCACGACCGAATGAACTACTCTGTTGAACGAATTGACTCTGTAATGAACTAGATTCAATAAGCTGACTCGATCGTTCGTGAACTATCCATTACTCCACTCCTGTTTTCCAGTTATGGCTGGATCATAACTGGAAAGCATTCTCCATTTGTTTCGATTCTCGATTTGTTTCGAGATTCTCATTCGCGAAACAAATCGTGAAATGAAATATTTTAATAAGAAATTTTACATTCTTTACTTTGGCATTACGTTACCAAACTTGAGCAGATAACTTTTCTCTGGAAGTAATACATAGTAAAATAATAATTGTTTAAAAAGATATTTCTAAAAAGAGGAATCTAGGTGCTGTCCCTGAAAAAAAATGAAAACAATATTTGAGGCTAATTCATTGCCAGCAAGCGATTCTATATAATTAAACTATAGATTGTATTTGGAATTTGTAGTTATTCACTCAAGTATTGATCTTGTTCGAACAATGAATTATTTTGTTTCATAAATATCCATCATTCATAGTATTATGATTAATTATTAGATAATATAATTTATTTATTTTTATTTATTCGTAAGACGCCGATCGTCAAGATATGGGCGAATATGGATTTCGAATGAGTGTGATGAGTGTAGATGAGCGAATGTAGTCATTGTTACAAACTAAGGTCGACTATTCCTTAGAAAGTGTCATTAATTAATAGCCCAATGACAAATGAAAAGCCGGTGGTTATCAGCTGACCCTTCTCAAAATGTATTGACTCTGATTGGGATCGAACTGAGAACCTTTAGCACATGAAGCTGGGATTGAACCAACTACGCTACCGACCAATATAAATATAAGGGTACATTTTATTTAATATTACCAATTATTTATATTTTAGTTATTACGATCCTTTGAATTTGACTATAATTTTAGAAAACTAAGGATATAAGCTTGTTTCTACCCAATTTGTTTGTTCTCCAAATTTTAAAAATAAAACAATTTAAACTATCAAATTAATTACATTATTTCGACTTTCTTATTTGTGTATTGAGTTTGAATGTAAAGAAAACAAAAATAAAATAATATATTCAAAAACCCTCTGCTTTGGTGTGTGCGTGTACCACACTGATAGACTATTTTATCGCCATAGTTGTATAAATTCTCCTGCACATGAACCACTTTGGATGAAAACGCACTTTACTACTCAATAATTTTATTTTATTTGGTTTAATTTTTTTTAATTTAAGTTTCATTGTTTTATATTTTGTAAAGCATTCAATGCTGATTTGATTGTTGTTAAAACAGCTTTTGTAAAATGAAAAAAAAGTAAAAAAACAGTTATATCTATTTGTTTTGTTTAGAATATAATAATTAAATATTTTATATTTTAAAAACTAAATCTGAGGAATTTGAAATTATCCTATTTAACACAATTTACCTTAGTTATGTAGATACTACAATATTTGTCGGCACTGGTGGCGCAGTGTTGTAACCCAGCTACATGGGGACAAAGTGTTTGGGAGATTGTAGGCGATAGGTTGTATGCTCGTTTCTCTTAATACCGGCATGGCGTCCGCTTGGTGGTTGCTATCGGCGTGGACACTACTAGAGAAGTCTGAGGTGTCCATGTTGGATGGTAATCATTGTGCGGATGTTGTGTGGGGGAGATAACCGAGTATCAGGCTTGTCAATTAGCTGAAAATCAGACCAGCACTACGTGGTTCGGATTCCACGTAAAAGCTGTAGGTCCCTTAGTTGCCCTGGCTGTTGGGCTATTAATAAATTGCCCTTTCTGAGGAACAGTTGAACTCAGTTAGTAACCAGACTACACTCATCCACACTCATCCTACACTCATAAAACCATTCATATTCGCCTTAAAATACGCACAACGTTGTGTTGGCGTCTCATATGTAAGAATGTAAGAATGTAAGAATTGTCAACAAGTTGTGGTTTCATAAAAAATGTATTACAGTGTACTATGTATAAAATATCATAAGCTGATGCATCATATTGCATATAAGGTGAACTAAAATAATATTCTTACCTTAACTCCCAAAGTGCCATTTACCAAATGCCCATTTTCTATTAAACACTCATTTATTATAAAAATAAAAATTCTATTTTTTTAGTTGCTAATTTTTTGTTGTTCTGTACAGGAAAATAAAAGTTTTTATATCTTTTTAAAACTTGAATTTGCTTACTTTACCTTTATTTTCTCATAAATAAATGTAAATAAGTAAGCTTTTACTTGAAGGTGAGCCTCAGCCATAAATCACGTATATGAATCAAAACAAAATATTATTACTATTTATTAAAAATTTATAATTGAGTTACTTTATGTATACATAAACTGGTAAAGTATATTTCATAACAAGAGTGGAAAATGGGATTTGCATGTTCGAGACCGTACGTTTGAAATGCGAGACTTGTCGAGCACTTCAATTGGTCAAGAACATGCAAAACATTTTCACTTGAGTTTTGAACGATATTTTTCACAACACTAATCAATAAAAAATGTTGGAATGATAAATTTTTATTTAATTAGGATCATTTTAGGAACATTTTATAAAATCGGCTCTACTATTTTAAATGCACATTTAAATTAATTGTACAGTTAAATGTTTTTAAAAGCTTTTGAAGGTTATTAAGTTGTTGATAGTGGAAAATTTTCGAACGTAAATAATGTTACTTTCGACTGTCAACAATAGACAGCTGTGGGAAATATGACGTTTCGCTGGTTATAAACATTTAACGAAAACAGCTGAACTCATGGTAGTGTTGTGAAAAAAACATTTAGGGCTTACACATGACACATATAATAAAAAAAAAAAATAAAATAAATAAGTAAATGCGTAACGTGTTGCCAGAAAGTTTTATAAATGAATGAGTAAACATGGTAAAATTTGTTATACTATGACTAACAACAATAGTGTATATTTTAGTTTTTTTGAAAATGTAGAAATTTATTTTTATGTGCATTTATTTATAATCAACAAAATTAGACCTGGAAAGAAATAGATAATTTAAAAGTATATTTTTCTCTTGTACATAGTAGAATAGTTTATGGGCTTTTTGCTGGGGTGGGACTTATGAATCAAATATTAGACACATATTTATAAAAGAAATAAGGTTTATTCGAATCATTTGTAAAAAACCAACAATGGAAGCATCGCACCCCTTATTTTTAAAGCAACAAATTTTACTATTAATATATATGTTTGTGCAAAAAGTTCTGAAAATGTACCGGTACTATGCAATGAGGACAGATTTATCTGAATTAAATGTTGGAATATATAAAGATAAGCTAAGAAAAAAGGATGCATTTATGGTCCCTACACCAAATATAACTTTCTATATAAAAAAAGTTACTTATTTCTAGGACCAAAAATGTTTAACTCGATACCAGTTGATCTGCAAAATTAAAAAATAAGCAGTTATTTTCCATCAAAATTAAAAATTGGTTATTAAAACAAGTAAATTTAGATTACCTTGTAAATATTCAAGTTTAAAGCAATACACTTTTTAAACATATATTTGATTTGAAGCTTTTGTGCCATCTAAGACTTGTACATTTTAATAACTTGTAATTATGATATATACTTACAGTAATATATATTTAATTCAGATAACATAGAAAAGTGTATATAGGCTATTATTTATCATACATTTTTAAATTTTTATTCTAATTTCACTTTTGTATCTTACTTATACTGATACGGTTAGGAAATCATTAAATTTAGATTCTAGGTTTAATCTATCTATGTTTTTCTATTAGTGATTATATTTTGAAGTATTGGGATATTTTTAATTTTAAACTGTTATTATTTGCTTCTGCACTTTTTAAGATTTATTTGAAATAAAGGAACCTCTATAACAGGCATTGCCTTAAGAGTCCCAAGTATTTTCTTGAATTGTGTTACTGTATTTGTAAAGGCTTTTTTTTAGTTTAGTATACATTTTCTTTTGTTAAAATAGCAGTTAAGAAACCTTTGTTGTAATATACATTTTCTGTTTTGTATATTTTCAAGAAAATAAATATATTCTTCTATTCTTAAGTTAAAAAAAAGTTAAAAAACATTTTTTAAAGGTTTTTTTAACTTTTAAAAGTTAAGCTGTGTCTAATAGACCACTAAGTATTCTTCAGGATAGAGGCCAGAATTTCCAACATACGTCTTGCATACATAGATTGTTTCTTTCCGTAATCCATTTTTGAGATATACAACACATCCTGATCTTCCACCATTCAGTTTCCTTGCCATGAAATGTTTTCCATGGAGTCTTTGGTTGGTCGGTCCTTGCACAGGCCATCTACTCTTGCTTGGAGTTGGTCGTGGCACCACTCTTTCTCCCACCAGCGCAGAGACTAGGCTTTTCCGAAAGTTCAGATGACTCATTGGCCTGTTCTGTTGAATCTGGATGGTTTTGTACAGGATATATGAATTGAATATACTGACCTTAAAGTCATAAGAACATTTTCCTTTACCTCTTACGTGTCCTTTGCTGGAAATGAAATGGTTGCTTCTGTCTACAGCTCCCGTAGGCTTGGTGTAGTTAATAACCACATCAGGCTTTATAGCTAGGTTAATTTGGCCATTTACTAGGATCTCCGTCCTAGCCATCTCCGTCTACAGACATTACTCCCTTTGCTAAAATTACTAAGAACAGTAACGAGTTTTTTGTCCTTCCAGCTAACCACTTATATGTCACATTTTCTTTTAGACATAATCTAACTTTTCCTAAAGTTTTACAAGCGACTTTAAATTTTGAAGGCATGCCTACCCTTGTAGGCATTACAGTACCAGTTAGATTTTTGTTCATTGCTAGTAGTTCTTCGGCAATCTCGGGGTCCGGTATAGTAACGGTCAGTAAATATATGCAATCCTGTAGCAGGTTGTTGTGAATTCTTATACACGACAGGTTCGGCTAAGGTCTTTACTATTAGAGTAGTTTTTAACAAGTTGAGAGTTGACTATAAGGTGCTCATTTCTATAGTAGGGAATAAAATTATAAATATAGCGATTATTACAGTGGAGCAATACAAATACCTGTGCTCTCATCAATGGCTACAGTACTAGAAGTAGTGTAGAATAATTGATCCATATTTTTTATATGTTCAACAAGTGGCTGTATTTGAAAACCCATTGGCCTAAGCCAGGCATTTTCACTCTAATGGCTAAAATGAATGTTCCAAAAGATGTCGAGGAATTCATTTTTAGAAAAAAAAACCTTTGAATAAAAAAGTGCATAGTCTACCCAATTATTTTAAAAATAATTCAATATTTGGTAAAGGCATTGTCCCCATATTTATTACAACGCCAAGAAAAGTCCTCAAATCACCTACTGAAATGTTACTCCAGTTATTTATTTTAGCGTGTGCGGAGTTTGTGTTAGATTTTCGTTTGTCGGCAAACAAATTAGTGTCATCAGAAATTTTACTTAGTACTTTTCCATTAAAAAATAAGTTGAAATATTCAACTGGAAATGTTTTAAAGTCAAAATGTTGAGGTAAAACTGGCACTCCCTTGGCATTATATATTGGGATAGTGTTTGGACCTGGATCGTAATTGGTTACATCAGGCCATGAGTCAATATCTGGCCTACCTTGTTGGTTTTGAATAGGATATGGTTGCATAGGAAAACCTACATCATCACTAAAGTCTGATTGACTAAAATTATGAAGTAGAATATCATCATCATCATCATCATCACTTGATAAAATTTGATCAACAATAGCACTTGCATATGATATATTTAGTACACCTTGCACAAAATCGTCAGAATCGTTTGGATTATTGATATTGACACTTGAAACTAATAAACAACTAACATATAGTACACTAAACTAATTATAAAAACAACTAAATACATAATGTGTTGATATCCAGGTACTTCCAGTGTGGGAGGTTAGTGTAGTACAACAAAGTAATACTTTTTTTCATATTACAAATATTGAAATTAAATAAATTTTATTTATTTTTAGGACAAAAACTTCATCATATTCATAACTGACAAAAATTCGTGAAAAAGCTTACATGTAAAAGCTTAATATCATACAACTCATTTGAAAAGTTTACAATTTGTGTTGTCAAATACCATTGCATTCTTGTTCAAAGTTTGTTTGTACACGTTAAGAGTCTTACACAGATTTAAAAATAGAATTATATTATGTTCTTTAACTTTATTTTTATCAATGTTTAAGTCACTGACTGTATATAGGGTGTTTGAAAAGTGTGGGGCAACATTTCAAGGAATGATTAAATAGCTAAAAATAAACAAAAAAGTTCTTATGAAGATGTGTCTTATCTCGCATAGTTTGACGTCTGTCTATGTGTGTTTAAAAAAAAATACCTTATCTTCTAAACAGTATTAGCTGTAGTTTTGAAACTTGACATGAATATTTAACTTCACAACACCTAATATATTCTAAAAATATAAAATAATATTTTTACCTGTTTCAAAATGGCGGCCGTTTAAACATTTGAATGCTAAATTTTATGAAAACCAAAGCAAAAACTAAAACGGTTACGATACCTAAAATTTTGCTTAAAAAGAGACAAATCTTTTGGTACATCTTCTGTTACAATCAGACAGTAAATAACTGAGAAAATGTAATTATTCTGATTGTGTGCAAAATGTTTTTGAAATGCTCGTGTACTTGTGTCTATTGGCTTGAAAACAAAACCATCATTAAAATTTTACACACAGTCAGAAAAATTACATTTTCTCAGTTATTTACTATCCGATTGTAACAAATGAGGTGCCAAAAGATTTGCCTCCCTTTAAGTTAAATATTAGGTACTGTGACAATTTTTTGTTTTTAATTTGGTTTTCATGAAATTTAACACTAAAACTTTTAAACGGCCGCCATTTGAAACAGTTAAAAACATTATTTAATATTTTTAGAGTATATTAGGTGGTGTGAAGTAAAATATTTGTGTCAATTTTCAAAACTATAGCTAATGTCGTTTAGGATAAGGTATTTTTAAAAAACACACATACAAACAGACAGATGCCAAACTAAGCGAGATAAGACACATCTTTATAGAAACTTTTGTATTTTCACCTATTTAATCATTTCGTGAAGTTTTACCCCACACTTTTCAAACACCCATACTCAAAATTAAAAATTATTTCTACTGGAAGATAGGTAAACGCTAATAACCACTAATTTAATATCAGTCTGACGAAGTTGTCTTTGACAACAAAAGGCTTCATCAAATGAAAGTTAAACTATTGGAATTTTGAAGAATATTTATTTTAAAATTATACTAATTTAATAACTTACATTACGTTCTTCATTGTTAATATTAATGCCTTTACTTTTTTAGGTGTTTGAGTACAAGTTCTGACAGTCAAGCCGTGTCATCATTTCTCATGAGTGATTTAGCTCAGAGTTTGTCAGTCAATGTCTCCAAAGATGGCTTAGCCCACATAGTTGCTGTCACACAGAGTGGAACTCTACACCTCTACTCCCAACAGCTGAATGGGTACGTTTTATTTTTATCATACTAAATCATTCTAATTATTTTTATCGTAGTCTTTAATATTTGTAAATTCGAATTGGTAACTTAGTAACATTGATGTCACATGTATTAACTCTTTCAGGATGGAGTGGGTGATTTATTGCCCGGACAAACTTAACAGTAAATCACCCCTATGTGAAAGTTGTTGTGGGATCTTCGTAGCCTGCTTGTAATTACGTTAATTTTATGTAGTAATTGATTATACAACTATTAAAATAAGACAAATCTACGTAATTTTGCCTATTATTTATCATCAGATGGCATTGTGAAAAAAGATGACAAAATAAATTGTTTATTACCAGCAGTTTTCATGTTATCTGTCTCGTGTCTCGTGGACTTATGTTTTTTTGTGATTGTATTCTGATAGGTTTTAATTAGATATTTAGTTCTTTGGTCATCTATAATCTATTAAGTATACTAGGTTTTAATTAGATATTTAGTTCTTTGGTCATCTATAATCTATTAAGTAGCTATACTAGGTTTTAATTAGATATTTAGTTCTTTGGTCATCTATAATCTATTAAGTATACTTGGATACGCAAAATGTTAAAATGTTACATTTATTTCTTCATTATTATGCCAAACTTGATGAAAATTGATACTTTTATAAAACAATTCTTTGGAAACAGAAGGAGCAGGTTTCCTACTGGTAAAACACTTATAATTGTATTGTTAGAAAAAAGAATGAAGATGTTTTGGTCAAAAGTTAATTGATATGTACTTATTTTTAGTTGATATGTAATCTCAAATAAATTAAATTAAAAAAAAAAAAAACCTTCATCTCACATTGGTCTTTTCCAGTATCCTAAGAACTCAATATCACTTATAAAAGAACTCAATAACTGCAGATTCCTGGAAAATTCCAATATTTAGTGTACTGTAATCTAAAAGGGTTACCAATGGTAACTTAATAAGTTTTATAGAAAACGTAAAATTTTTAGGAATAGAATTGGTTATCTATTTTGTTCTTTCCAATAACATGCAGCAAGGCATGTAATTTAGAAGCCATAGTATTGAAATAAATGAAGTGTTTTTATTTATAAATTGTACAAATTAATACAGTCCTTATACGTATAGCTAAATCTAAGGTTGCTTTTGATAAAATTGTATTAATTTTTATTAAGAAAAAATCTTCAAATAGTATAAAAGCCTAATATTTAAATATGGTTTTTTTTTCATAAAAGGGCTAGTTCCAAGGTTTCTTTTACTAACTTTGTCAAAGGGGTTGTCATAAGTAGGGGATTTTCTAAAGACTTGTAAACTGTGACTATTATAAGCAGGTATATCACAATGTCCTTTGTGAAAGCAAAGAGAAGATAGTCCAGTGGTGGCTTGTGATCAAGTAAAGTGGGGTTCACATACTGGGGTTTGGGGTACTCCCAAGAAAAATAGTGTCTTAAAGTCCTCCAGAATTGTTCTTATAATTTAACGCTAGAACATTCTTCTGAAAGTTAGAGTGCTCCATCTTAGCTTGACAGCATTCTGTCTGTTGGTTTGTTTATTAGTTAACTTGTTAATAGGTAAGGTAACATGGCTTATTTTCTTACCATTCGTGTTTGCTTAGCTAAAGTGTGAATATGTGGTCATGTAACGTGTTTTTGTAGATAGTAATTTTTAAATAATTAGTTCAATGATGAAATTAACAAATATACCACAGATGTATGAGTTTTAGCTGTTTGGGTGTTAGTCTTGTTCAACTGGCGTTAAACAAACCTGCAATAGCGAGCATTTAAAACATTTTAACTTTTTTCGACATTATTGTTGTTATGATTCTGTCTGCCACGCCTACTGAATTAGATTAATAGTAACTGAAAACTTAGCGTTACTGCTCAGGCGGTATTTAAATTATTTATATGTCTGACAATTCTAACAATTACAAGATTATGTTTATTTAACAAATGCATATATTATGCACAACTCTTATTGAAAAAACTGCAACTTGTACTTTTGACATTGTTGTATACTTTCATAAACATATAAATCACTTATACCCACTTAGGACCAAATATCTTAGTAAATTGATAAATATATTTTATTATATATGTATTATATTTTTAACATCCAACAAACAGGAGGAGTCTGACAAATCTCGATATAAAAAACAGTTTTACTTTTATTCACTGACATTGAAGAAAAATAACCACGAGGAATCTGACAAACCTCGATATAAAAAATAGTTCTTACTTTATTACTAATGCCGGGAGACCGAGCTTCACTCAGTAGAATTTTGCAAACTGAAGAGGTAGCATCCATATCTCTCAGAGGATCCTGAGAATCGTTTGTTGTTGCTCTACTTTGTAGGTTGTTAGTAAAATTTTGTTTTGGAGGTCTTCCGTGTTAACCTTCAGCCCCTTTATGGAACTCGGCCTGCAGCCTTGTGGGGGAGCTCGGCCTACAGCCTTACTAAGACGCTCTGATACAGACCCCTTTGTGGAATTCGGCCTACTGCCTCGCGGAGAAATGTTCGGCCTGCGGCCTCACCAAGGCAATCTGCTGCAGTCCCATTTGTGGATCTCGGCATGTCGTCTTGTGAGGAAGATCAGTTTACGATCTCGCCAGGATTCTTAAGCAGTATGACAATGAATTTTGATTTTTGGGGCATGACCATAAATTTTGATTTTGGGGCAATGGAGCCCATAAACATATAGTCTTTTCTAAAATCTAATGGTATACTATTTTAAAAAACTCGAACTCGACTCGAGATTTAAAATAACTCGAAAAAATCAAGTCGAGTTTTGCCATATTAATCTTTGAGGTAAAACGGTATAATCAAGACAAAAGTCCCATTTGTATAATAGATTATATAGATAAGTATTTTATGTAGGCAACTGTATTTAGTATATAATTATATTCGTAACCAGAGATGTTCTCGCGATGTATTCAGTTTCGTGATCATACGACTATGGCGATTACAGCAAAAAGTATTCTTGTTATTTATGAAGAAGGCACATCCAAATAAGCTGTTCCAAATAGCCATCACTAGTTATTAATAAAAAATGTGGTAACTGATGACAAAGAATCAGTTATTGAACCGTTTCAAAACTGTTACATAACTTTTACCAACATTTGATACATAACGTTTACCAACATTTGAAACTAACAGTTGCATTTATTTTCAGGTCCATCCTTTAAAAGTTCATGACTAAAACTATTCTAAGACTAACCATTTCGGACAGATTTAATTAAATCACGTTCAATCTAACAGAAACTACGTATGAAACGTAAACTATTGAAAAGCTACAATAATTTGAGACAGAACGCCCGGAACAGTTTCATTCCGGCACCGTGACTAATAAAATAATGAAATAACAATTAATGTAGCTACTTACTACAGTACATCACCGTCTTGTCTAGTCTTAATATTAAATATACTCTAGCCATGAGTTGGTTTAGAGATGGGAATTACAGTTACTTTTCGATAACTTGTTACGTAATTGAATTATATTCTGGTAACGTGTTACAATAATCTGTTATTTTTTTGTAACCTGTTATTCTCGACACGTTGACGTTCCAGACAGTTATTCTGTTATGGCCTGACGTTACTTGACAGCTCGAAGTCTTGTTACGGCTGGTCTAGATAATGTTCCAAGGTACAACAGATTATGAAGTTGAAGTTATGCTATGTTACGTTACGATATTGAGTTATGGGGATTTTGGCTGGGCTTCACGTTATAGAGTTACCGCTCAAAGTTTGTCCTGTTTTCAATAATTTAACTGTAACATGCAAGAGTGTTAAGTTTAATTCGCAGTTGAGTTACAGTTTCGTTTACTTCTCAGCGTGTTATATTTTATCTTCATTACCACTTTGCGTTACAGTTATATAAAGTTCGCTGTAACCTGATCATGCATCATGACTGTGAGTTATAGAAATAACAGGGTATTTTGTGTAACCTGTTAAATCTCTTAACAGGTTACATTGCTGTAACCATGTTATTTATCCTGTTTTGTTAAATAACGCCCGTCTCTTGAGAACTCAACTTGACACATTGAAGTATGATGAAAATTAAAACGGAAATAAGGTTAACCTTGACCAGTCGGTAGTTGCTACCGCTAGGTAGTATTATATTGACAATTAATTATTTTTTCTTTCTGTAAGTGGAAGCAAAACACTGTAGTCAATGGTCAAAGTGAGGTTAGCTGAAAAGAACATACTATTGTGTAATTACCGTTTTATGGATTATTAGGTTGAACTTTCCATTGAACATTACTTATTAATAATTTTGTGAACTTTTGAAACTTGTAAAAATTGGTATGCAAAGTACTGTGGGAAATATGATAAAAATAAAATCAAATTGATTCCAATCAAATAGAAACCAATCTCTTTCCACGTATATTGCTGTATTCTTTAGGCCTATATATTAAAAAAATGTATTTAAGTTTGTCAGTTTGATTTGATTAAAGTTTATAGATCAACTTTTGCAGTAGAGTTAGCGTTAACACTATATATAGGCTACTGTTTACAGCCCCAGATTGCAATTTATAATATTGCTTTTAACATAGCATAACTTCAACTTCATAATCTGTTGTAACTCAATTTAATTTTTAAATTTTACTCATTAATCTGAATTTATTTTAAACATATTTTTATAAGTTTTGACTAATAATTTCCATATTTTACCGTTTATTTAACATATATCTTTATGAATCACTGGACTAATGCTTCACATATTTTACAGTTTATTTAACATACTTATTTATGAATATTTATATTTAATCACTGATACAATTATTTCATAGTTTCTAAAACAATTTTCTAAAATGTATTAATTATTCAGCGAACTAAATAGTGTTAGAATGTATTGCTTACTTTATTTCAGTGTATTATTTCATTTTTGAAATTTAAGGGTTAAATACTCAAACTCGTAATTATTCTAAAGACTCGATTCAACCCGACTTGCATTCTAAAATTGCTACTCGCACACCCCTAATATTAGTAATTTCGGGAAGAATGTTTTTAACTTGATACCCTACTTGGCAGTCACCATTTTGGGTTTTTGAGCATATTTTTTATCGCGGGGGGAGTGGAGGCTGAGCCCTTAAATGTTGTCTCCTCCAAAATGTAATGGTATAATGTGATTTAGGTGATAAATGCCTGTAGTTTTATACCACACTTTCTGCTAGAAGTCGATAATGGTTCCATATAGTTTTTTCTGCTAGAAGTCGATAATATAAAAATAACAATGAAGACAATTAGATACGAATTTCTATCAGTAGATGGAAACGTTATATCAGGTACAGTGTATTGCAGTGAATGATGTTGATTGATTTCTTATGAAAATGCCAGATGAGTGGTGGCAGTGAGTAATTTAGATCAATGCCACTTCATGAGTATGAGTTATCCTTCCCAATGTGACTTTCTTCAAGTCAATGGAGTGCTTACCACCTGACAATTACTATGGAGTTAGAAATAATCCTCCTCATGTAACATATCAAATTTGATTATTTATCAAGTTAATATTCAAATCTTAGTTATTTATTCATATTAAATATTTAAGTTTAAAAGAATTTAAATTTTTGTAAATTAATTGTACTCGTATAATTGGATTGGATATTGGCATAGGTGCCACAACAACTCTTTAAATTACGAAGATATACTCACAATACTTAAGCTTTGATACATGAAATGACCCACTAGATAAGATATACTCGCATCAACCATTACAATTACGTGTATTCAACAGCTAGGTGTTAGTGCTATTGGTTAGTTACAAATTCTGCATCAACAGAAACATTATCAACTAGAAGCTTGTTTATTACATAGGGATTGAAAACATTTCACATTGTTTGTACTACAAGAAATAAAATTAGTTTTATCGGTATTTAGAATTAATTTGTTGTCGATGAAAAAATGTTCTAATTTTGAGAGTTCCAGAAATGCGGTTACTTCTAATTCAGCTTCTGTTTTTGCAGATATAATAAGATTTGAATCATCAGCAAATAGGCACAGCTGGTTTTTGGCATTTTCAAGATCACTGAGGCAGTTTGGCATGTCCTTTATATAACATATAAATAGTAAAGGACCTAAGATTGACCCCTGGGGTACCCCATTTTTTACTATTTGGGTTTTAGATTGAAATTTTTGTAATCTATTATTTTTTGTGTGTGATATTTCAACATATTGTTTTCTTATAGATAGATATGACTCAAACCATCTTAGGTGAATATTATTGATACCAAGATTTTGTAATTTTTTAAGTAAAATTTCATGAGATATGCTATCAAAAGCCTTTGATAGGTCCATGAATATTCCTGTTACATTTTCATTTTTGTCAATTGATTCTATTACCGATTCAGTGAATTCTACTAGTGCGGTTATGGTAGATTTGGTTTTTCTAAAACCATGTTGTTCCTTGTCATACAGATTATTTTCTTCTAGATGTTTGACTAATCTGTTATACATGGTTTTTTCAAAGATTTTTGAAACGGATGGCAAAATTGAAATCGGACGATAATTTTGAATATCTGTTACGGTGTCTTTTTTGTAGACAGGAATGACCTTTGAAATTTTTAATTTGTCAGGAAATATGCCAGTAATTAAAGAAGAATTTACTAAGTGTATTAATGGTTTAATTAAAGAGGATTTTGAAAATTTTAACAATTTCACAGGCACTCCATCATACCCACTACTTGATTTATTTTTTAGTGAATCGAAAATTTGATTTAACTCTACTTCACACAAAGGTGGACATTGAAATTTGGGAAAATTCGTGTTGTTCTCTAATTTTGACTGAAATATATATGAAGGAAGGTCTTTTAACAGTGCATCTGTCACATTTATAAAATAATCATTAAAGGAGTTTGCAATGAGAGATGGATCACTTATAGATGAATCTTTTGTTTTTAAGACAAGATTCCCTTCACATTTATAGATATTATTTTTTGTTTCATTATTTATAATTTGCCATGCTGTTTTGCTAATATTTTCAGAATTTTTAATTTTGGTATCAAAATAATTTTGTTTACAATTTAATAGTTTTGAGTTGTATTGTTTAGTTTTATTCTTAATTTCATTTTTAAGGCTATCAGATTTTATCAACCTTAACAATTTATTAAGATGTATAATTTCATTTTTTTCATCTTTTAAATCTTCTGTGATCCACGTCTGTTGTTTATTTCTTTTTTTAATTTGCACAAGGGGAAAACAGAGATTGAAATAGTACTGAAAGGTTCTATCAAAACAATCATACTTCTCATTAATTGGAGAACAGAAGACTGGAAGCCAGTCTTCTTTTTCCAAGAGAGATTTGAAAAGCGCCATATTGTCAATTGAAAATTTTCTTCCAGCAAATGTTAAATGTTGTGTAGTTTTTACTTGAATTTGTAAAAGTTCTAGCATTTGTGCATCGTGATCAGATAAGGCTGTTATAATTCCGGAGACTTTGATTTCATTTTTATTATTAAGATTTATCAGAAAATTGTCGATACAGGATTTAGATGTTTGTGTCACCCGAGTCGGAAAGTCAATTAAAAAATTCATTCCATGGCGATTAAGAATGTTCTTGAGATCTCTCGTCTCTTTAGATTCATCTAACATGTTAATGTTAAAATCTCCTGTAATGATTAAATATTTGTCTTTCCCTATAAGAAATTCTATGAGAAAATTTAATCTCTCTAAAAACTCTTGATTTTTAAATTGAGGTGTCCTATATACTCCTGCCAATATGAAACTAAACTTTCCTGCTTTAAATTTAGTGGTACAACATTCAAATAGTTTGTCTTCACATAATTCTAGTATGGCAGGGTAAACCACATGCCTCCCCTTCAAACCCCCCTTTGACAGAATCACTACACCTCCTCCAGAAGTTGTAGTACGAGAGTAATATGAAATTAAGTTGTAATTTTCTAAATTGAATCTTTCAAGTTCAATTGACGACATATTGTGTTCTGTTAGTACAACTATTTGAGGATCTAATTCGGACAAATTTATTTGTAGTGATTCTTTACGGGAGTTTAAGTCCCTGATATTTTGATGAAAAATTTTTAAATTATTTTGGTTTTTATTGAAATTATTTAAGTGGGGTGTAGGACCTGATCCACTAGGGAGTTTAAAGGCAAGGCACCCGGTGTCACACTGTTGATTTGGTTAAAAGGTATTACATTTTCATTAATTTCGGAACATGAGACATCTGGAGCTGTACAGGAATTGGAAAATAAGTTACTATTAGTATTAAAATTAGTTGTAGACTTAATTAATAAAGGTGGGAAGTCATTCATTGGCGCTGTCATAGGTACATCATAATGTTCTAACGGGATTGTATGTCCAGTATTGCTACCTGCTTCATTGAAATCTGTGGATGTACATTGCTGTGATGTTGGTCTTGCAGCTTCTGGACTTACTGAGTCTTCTTCCTGTCTTGCACTAGTAAGCTTTGTGGTAGTCGTTTTTGTCACTTCCGTGGAGATACTGCTATGTCCCTCATTGGCTTTTGTTGATTCCAGATCTTTTTCTTTACTTGACACATATATTTTTTCCAAGTTATCAAAAATGTTGTGAGCTAATTGTGTTTTCCCTCTGCTATGAAGGTGAAGCCCTTGTTTACTGAAGTGTGATCTCTTAAGTTGGTCAAGATCGACTAAATATAATTTATCTTTTTGGGCCACCAGTTCTCTAATGTAGCCATTCACAAGAGAAACCTGTTCATGAATAGGATCTTTATGGTTTTTGTCGAATCTCTGGGGAATTGTACACACTAGCACTGCTTTATTTTTGCATAGTTGTAAGAGCCTGCTTTCTAAGTTTTTATAAATTTGAGTAAAGTCTCCCTTCAGTGTGTCATTTGTGCCCCCGAGTAGTACCACCACTTCATCTTTGGAATGCATTGCTGAGTCTATCACCTGAGTGAGGCAAGCATTTGGCAGGACCACTCCGAAAGTTTTCAACTCCTCCTTGTTAATTTCATCCATCTTTTGCCAGACATCTCTTCCTTGGCTGTCAGAATAGATTGACAAATTGATTTTTCTTCCAAATCTTCTGGAATGTTTCCTTGGCTTGACTTTTACAGACTTGCTTTTGTAGTTATAGTTACAATTCATACTAATCTCTGTATGGTAAGTCTCTTCATCATTAATCATCAGTGGATCATAGTAATTCGTAGTCGGTAGAGCTTCATAGTTTACTGTGTGTGGATTCCTGTTTTTTTTTTATGTTTTCTCCCAGGTTTTATTGTTGTCCATTCTTTTTGGCCCAGAATTGTCAATGATTTGGTACTGAGGCAGTCATTTTTGTGTGCAGCACCATACTCATTAGTATTCTTTGTTTTACTTGAGGCATGTATTTTATTATTTTCCCCTCTAAGAATACCATTGAAAATTATTTCTTTTATTGTACTTGTCTCCATATTCATGTATTGCCCCTTATGTATTAGCAAAACTAACTGGCCTCTTTTTGTCAGGATATCCGCTTCAGAGAGAGGGTGAAGTAACTCTTCTAAACTGTATATATTTATATTTGTCTTGTCCTGGATAATTTTGTTAATAATTCTATCAACGGTACAAAGCATGTGTATACCACAGTCGTGGTTGTTGTGCTGGGGTGGTGTATTTACTTTTATTACTTTCGCCTCAATTGGAGAGTTAATAACCTTGCTCATCTTCTTCGAGATGACTTCTGCATGAGCAAAATTATAACCGTTTAGGGAATCAAAGTGGTAAAAGATAGTTTGTTTTACATCCCACAGAAGCAGGCTCCAATGTGTACCGGAACCACCAACATCTTGAATTTCTGAGGAGTCATTCACAGGGATAACTACAAACGATTTTTCTTTTAATGATAAGAGTACAAGGGTTTCATATTCCTGGAGATTTTTTATTGCCACTAGGGATGGGAAATGTAGTTCATCAGACGGAGTTAGTTCACTCCGGAGTTATAATGACTCGGAACTAGTTCCGCGGAGTAGTTCCAACTCCGAACGTCGTTCCAGTTCAACGTGGAGCGAAGCTCAAGTGAGTCGCTCCGAGTGGATGGGCGCGCATCACGTACTTCACTCCTTTGTTTTGATCGTTCCAACAACTCCGGAACTATGTTAGTTCCATGGAGTGGGGAACTACGTCGACACTGCAGCCGCTCTGACAGTGGTTGCGCGCGCATCTCGTTCTCACTCCTTTCTGTTGATAGTTCCAAAAAGATAGAAACTAACATATGATTTTTAGGTTATATCCAGCTAACAATTTGAACTATGTATTTTATTTAATTATTTTACAAAGAAAAAGTATGGATGTCTTATTAATTTTCCAGCAGAAAGTAAAGTATTGTATATTTTATATGCGTATATTTATGACATATAATACTCATTTATTCTAGTTCCGAAATGAACTAGTTCCGCACTAGCACTCGGAGTTGGAGCTGTAACTCCTTAACCGGAGTAGTTCCTTTGTTGTCGTTCACTCCGGAGTTACCCATCTCTAATTGCCACTGCAACTACAGGTTCGAGGAAGTGTGTTTCTTGTTGGATTTTTATATGATTAAAAATATCAAAATAACTTTTTACAATATCATCAGAGACCCACTTTGACTCAAGTACTCCCAAAACTTCTTCCTTTATTTGTAACTCTAAATTGCCGTTGTTAATTTCGGGAGTTTCTGTAGTATTAATTAACGTTTTCTCTGCCTTTTCACCATTTAATTCAGAAATTACTGTGTTTAATGTAGAGCTTTCATTTGCTTTGCCAATAGATGGTGTAAGTGATTGGTCACTTAAGTTGAGATTTATAGATGTGTCACATATTTTTTTTAGGGGCTTTTGTTTTGCATTAATACCTTTAGGTGTTATGTCGTTGTGATTGTGTAAAGCATCACTTAGAAGGGGACTGATTGATCTTTTTTTCTAACTAAATAGTGTTAGAATGTATTGCTTACTTTATTTCAGTGTATTATTTCATTTTTGAAATTTAAGGGTTAAATACTCAAACTCGTAATTATTCTAAAGACTCGATTCAACCCGACTTGCATTCTAAAATTGCTACTCGCACACCCCTAATATTAGTAATTATGGGATGAATGTTTTTAACTTGATACCCTACTTGGCAGTCACCATTTTGGGTTTTTGAGCATATTTTTTATCGCGGGGGAGTGGAGGCTGAGCCTTTAAATGTTGTCTCCTCCAAAATGTAATGGTATAATGTGATTTAGGTGATAAATGCCTGTAGTTTTATACTCCACTTTCTGCTAGAAGTCAATAATGGTTCCATATGGTTTTTTCTGCTAGAAGTCGATAGTATAAAAATAACAATGAAGACAAAATTAGATAAAAATTTCTATAAGTAGATGGAAACGTTATATCAGGTACAGTGTATTGCAGTGAATGGTGTGGATTGATTTCTTATGAAAATGCCAGATGAGTGGTGGCAGTGAGTAATTGAGATCAATGCCACTTCATGAGTATGAGTTATCCTTCCCAATGTGACTTTCTTCAAGTCAATGCAGTGCTTGTACCACCTGACAATTACTATGGAGTTAGAAATAATCCTTCTCATGTATTGATGTAACGTATCAAATTTGATTATTTACCAAGTTAATATTCAAATCTTAGTTATTTATTCATATTAAATATTTAAGTTTAAAAGAATTTAAATTTTTGTAAATTAATTGTACTCGTATATTGTCTCTATTGACAATATGCCCACCCTCTCTTAAATGTACGAAAGATATGACTCACACACTACCCTTACATGTACAATGGAAATGACCCACCCTTAGACGTACGAACGATATGACTCGCATCCACCATTACATGTACGGTGGTAATTCAACAAGTGGGTTAGCTTGTGATTGTGGTTATGTTTACTATTCTGCATCAACAGAGAACATATTCTGTAAGGCATGTTATACAGGGTAGGAGTTGAGAAATTTGAAGTGTATGTATTCATCATTAATCATTATATCATTTTATTGTTATTTATATTCTAAATAGTATTTGATTTAATAGATAATAGAAACAGAAATTGCAACCAAAAGTTGGCTAAATGGGTATCGAGTTATTAGAAGAGAGAAACTTGAGATGTCAATTAGCTATTTCTTCAGTTCTCTGGGCGGGTTAAAAGGCCAGCACTGTTGTCAGTTCCTCTTCTATTCCCCTCCAAATCCTGAAGGGTGAACATTATTAGTACTACAAAATTGTCGAAGTTTGCGCTAGTAGCAACAGCCACTGAGACATTCGCTACTTAGAAAGCCTCTGTTTATTTTTCTCTGTGATGTATTATCCATTATGAATAGTGGTCTCAAACTTTTCAATTAAAGTTGATTTTTGAGTTGTGATTTCCTTTTATACAAATATTTATTGCATTGCTGTATCCATAGGAAAAGTGGGAAACCACTGAAACCATCTTTGACTGTCGTGATAGCTTCAGACACTGGACAGAGCAAGACGAAAGTGTCACCACTCAACATTGTTGCAGCTCACTTGCACACCCATCTCAGAGCTAACATCGTCTATGGGCAAGCTCCATTCTTGGCCTTTGAGACTGTTGTAAGTACATATTGCTAAGCCAAAGTGCTAATATATAGTCTTGTTTTTTTGTAATCATTGTCCATAGTTTCTATATGATGCAACATAACAATTAAGTCAAACTATCCAACTGTAGGCTTGAAATATTGTGGCTATAATTGTAATTTTACTTCAGATTACATTATCATTTGAGTCGTTATGTTCACATTTCTTCACTCAGCTTTTTTATCATTTCTGATATGGGACTTTTTTTAGCTGTATAAAAAAATTATGGTTTTTTTTATAGAGATGGGCTGATTCAGTTTCTTGATTCAAAAAATCGCTCGATTCCAGTGGTATCGTGATTCCTCAATTCCGATTATTATCTGTTGATATAGCTCGATTTTGTATCTTAATTCTTCAAATTACAAATACTAAAATGTTGAAATAATATATGCCGAACATAATTGCCAGGTCGATTTCAGCAAATTCTATAATTTATAAATTATATGTATTATATCACTTAATTGGAATATTCTGTCTTACAGCTCAAAATGACTGTATGTAAACTCAGTACATGTTTCGATGTAAGGATGTCATCATCAGCTGGACGAAATGTGAAGTAGTCATTGGATTAACGACACAGTCATAAAAATTAAATCAAATACACAAAACCACGAAACGCACAATTAAAAAACAAATAACACATGCTATAGACAGAGCTTTTAAACCGTTACATACAGTCATTTTGAGCCATAAGACAGAATACTCAAAGTAAGTGGTATTCCGAGGTCAGGGGCTGAACATGGATGATCAATATATAAATTAAAGTTGAAACCGCATCTCAGATACTGGTATTCGCGTAGTTCAATATTTCGTAGCGAAAGAAAATAATGTTGCAAGTAGGGATGGGTAGTTCACAAACAACTGAGGCAAATGAGTCAGCTTAGTGAACGAGTTCATTTATTAAGATTTGAACGAGTTCAGTTCAAAGTCAACAACGAACTGGGAATGTAGCTATGATACATGACGATCGAGTCTGCAGTCATTTGTAATCTTACATAAAACTGTGTGAATGGAACAGAAGTGCTAGTCATTTTCCTTAGAATGCCTGAAATGAAATGGAACTGCAAGCTCAACAATATACTGGACAAACTTCAGTTTTATTTAACTTCGTTAACTTGATATAGTAATATAAGAATAATTTTCATCATATAACAAACAATTGCCGTTAATCTCGTAGATAGAATACCATTAGCGCTAATTAGCTAGTTTGATTTGTCGTCTGCTTCTCTTCAGGATTTTAATTTTTGTTTTCTCATTCCCTTCGGCATTTACAAAGAGATATAATATAAGTTGAGGTTATGTTATGGTTACATATTGTACAACAGGAAGTTAGTTAGTACGTTGTGATTGTACTAATAACGTGTTAATTTGAAATTAAGCCCTTGTTTATGTATCAACTGTTGATTTTTTAACAATATTTTACCTTGTTACTTATTTCATTTATGGTGTAGTGGGCCTACTACTAAATAATGATAATCAAACTAAGAATCGAGAATCAAATTGTGAAATTTTAGAATTGAGTAGTAATTGGAATTGAACAAATTATGGAATCGGCACATCCCTAGTTTTTTATTTATATGAACTTATCCAACTAGGTTATCAGTATTGAGTTAGGGTAATGTTATGTAGCCTATAGATTTATTTATGAACATTTACAATGTGCTCATGTCTGTAATCTGTAATAGCACTTATAATCGGTTGACACTATTACCTAACCTAATGAGGTAAGGTAATAGTGTATCTAATAGGCCAATAGTATAGTTCAAAGCCAAATTTTGACGTATAATTTGTATTCTTATTGAGGCTATAATATAATTTATATATTGAAGCTAACGATCTCAAAATAAAAATTTAGGAATGTTTAAAAAATTGTTAGAAAACGTATACAGATTTTAACTTTACTTTATCTCAGATGAAAAGCTGAGAGGTAATAGACAAATTAATTTGCTGTACTAACACAATAGTTTAATTTAAAAATCCGATTTCAGTTTGTTTTGGTCGTGATTAGAGTGGTACTTGTCAGGTGGGCGGTATGTGTATTGATGTATATTTTTTCTAAAGTTTGAGTGTGTTTGGTCATACCTGATTCAATGGCAACTAGGCATTTTCAAATTGAAATACAATCATTTTATGTTTCCATCACAGTATGCTATAAAAAATATATTTTATGAGTTTTAATTTTCCTCTCAAATAGCTATTAGCTAGAGGGGATATAAGAGCAACACTGCATTGTAAATAGAATTATTTTTATGAAAAAATAAATAAAATATGTATTTTAGGACCAACAAACAAAATTTGTTGTAGAATTACATAGAATTATAAACAAAAGTGGTTAAGTGAAACAGAGAACTAAATAGTTCTAACTTCATCACCTTAATAAAGACAATTTTCATTTCATATAATTTTCAATTATATATCATATTTATGATGTTACTTATGTGTGTCTTCAAAGGTATACAGGAAAAAATGCCATTAAACTCCGATATATGCATTATTTTGTATAGTTATTTTCAACTTTGTACAATTTTATAGTATAGCCTTGTTTTATAATGTCATTCAAATAATGAACTGTTTGGAAAATGCACCTATCTAATAATAATATGGAAACGTAAACAAATAAAACTGCTTAGTAAAAGTAAATTTAAATACCATAATATAGTATTACAATTTTTGTTGCATGGTTGTTTTCAGACATTTTTTGTGTCATTTAGTTTTGTTTGGTTATCATTCGTTACTTGATGCTCCACAAGCAGAAAATTATCAGTAATTTTGATGTTATGTTTGTTGCTTACAAAGTATTAAAATATTGCATCGTATTACTGAATTTATGTTAAATATATTGCTATTTAATATAACTTATTAACTTATAAATACAATTATGATAGAACCTTATAACGGCCTTCTCTTATACCGCATTTCACATTCCGTGGTGGACAAACATGAAAACCAAATTTAAAATAGCAAATATTTTTTAAATGTTATTTATTACATAGGGTTCTATGTGTAATTTCATAGAAAATAAGCCCGAATGCCATGTAATTGTGACATTTTTACTTTACTTGTATTATTGTTAAATGTTAAAATTATCAAAATTATATCGTGTTTGTGCTTCTTTCAAATGAAAAAAAAGCAATCAGAATTCAAATTGAGGGTCAAAACATTAAAATATGATATTTTCGATTAATTTTAGTGAAATGAATGAATTGAGCAGGTGGCATTGCCCAATGTAATAACGGGCCTGCCAGCGTCTGTGAGCGAAGGATCACTTATTCTTTCAGCTGCCTTCAGTGCTAGGGATAGCCTAGCCCAAGGCCAACATGGACCCCCTCCTCAAGAGGGCAAGGAGGGAGGGAGTAGAGTGTTGACATTTTTAGTGCCAGTTAAAGTTGTTGTCTACCTCATTACCTCCTTTATTTTACAAATAATAAACATTTTCATATCAACTAAAGGATTTGTACTTTCCTTGTGTTCATTCAGCCGTAAAAAAGTATTTTGTTATTACTTTGATTTCGGACAACCTTCAGTCCTAATTAGTCCGCTATAACGAGGTTCTACTGTACTTATAAGTTCCACACCTTTGCATTTGCCACACTATTCAATAAATATGTAATTAGCGATTAAATAATACTCATCTGTAAAAATTTTAGTATATAAATAACATTGTTAAATGAAAACGTAATTTGTATTTCAAATTAAAGGATAGTAAATATTACTTATATAGCAGCATGTTGGCCTTTTCGCAAACTAAATTTGCAGTCATTGGTTTTCAATGTAGTGTTATGCTTAACATTTAATTTTTTATTAATACCCACATTATTAGAATACTGTAGATATGTTATTAAAACATATTGGTGTGAGAATGAATTTTTCCCTCCATATGCTACAAATAACAATGTGCTAAATTAAGTGAATATGTTGCTTGAATCATATAAAAAATTTGTGGAAATGTTGTTTATAATCGGTTGGTATCCATTGCAAATTTGTTATAACGTATTTATATAATTAAAAACTATTGACAGCCAGAAGTCGGTTTCTGAATTATAATTATTTATCAATTATTTTTATGAAAAAATAAGCATTTTAAAACTAGTTATTTTGGGTTATAGGCGGAACTGGCGCTAAAATACCCTTCAATGCCGCGTATATAGGCCTAAAAGGCATAGTAAGGGTTGAACTGAGTTTGTTAAGATAAGGAATTTTAATTTAGAATTATTGACTTAGATGTGTATGAGTAAAGGTAGTTTATGTTACAAACTAAGGCCGACTATTCCCTAAAAAGTGTCTTTAATTAATAGTTCAATGACAAATTAACATTCAATGGGTATTAACTGAGCCCTTGATTCTGATTGATATCAACCTGAAAAACCTATAACTTGTGAAGCTGATCTTAACGAGTTACACTACCGACCAAGTTGCCAACTGATATAATTCAAACAACAGACATTTAAAAACTATTTTTGACATAACTTATGTTTAATCATAAAATAAAGAATTGTAAGTAATGTTGCTTAGAAGACTACCAAGTGGTTGGCTGCTAAGTAGAGAGCTTAATGCCAAGTTATACTAACTCATACAGTTATATTTTATTTTAAATTGTATTTTACAATTTTTCAGAAATTGGAACACTCAAGCAATGAGCTATGTCTGGTGCGGAAAGATCCTAAAATAAGTGTGTTAGGCCATCAAGAAGTTGTCAGTAAGGTAAGAATTTATATTTATATTCTACTAGGCATTTTCATTTCAAGAATAGCTTACGTAATTGACAAGTGCTTTTAGGTAATTTATTTATAAGTAAAAATTACAGTAAAATAATTATTTGCCACTCATGTGATCGTAATTTATATTGTTAACCCTTAAAACGTGGAATCCGAATATATGTTCATGAGTACAATTGCCCACAACACGGTATCCGTATATTTACGCTAGTCGATATTTATAAACTTATATTAAATTAAATATGCAGCAGTGAGCTCTATTCTTCAAGAACAACACTATTTTTAGGTTGTTATTCGGTTATGAATCATATGAACTGGTTACTAGACTAGGTAACGACTATAAAATATGATGTTTTTACTAATCACTGCCATTTTCGAAGTTACCGCTAGCACTCAATGCCTATATATGCGGAACGTAAAGACAGACGACGAGCCGCTTAGAGCTCAGTCACTTGTTGTGTGTTCCAAACGTAATTACTAACCTTGTTTGAGTAAACAACTTTTATAATTTGCCCTTTATATTCTTTCCAGTTTCATTTATTTAAGTTATAAATTATTTTATTATTACATAGTCTAGTTGTATTCTGTAGGATTGTAATGATATTCATGATGACTAACCCGGACGATTTAGATTTTGATGAATAAAAATTAAAAAAATGTATCTCATAGTTTATTTATTTTTTTAACCTTGCAATAAACTAGTTAAAATAGAAAAAATATAACTTTATAGAAAAAAATTATATAAATAAAAAAAATCGAGTGGTAATTGTAAAATTACAAGCAATTACTCAGCGCTTTAAGGATTAAAACTTTTTTTCTCAATCGATATACAATAAATTAATTTAAAATTCATTGCATTTGAGCTTCAAAGAAATTCTTAAATGTTTAAAGAACATGTAAATTGGTGTATCAATCGTTATATTATAGAAATATTAAGCCTTCGCACATGGCAAACGGCGGTTAAAAGCTGTAATTGTTACTTTAAATATAAATTTATGTTTTTTTTATGTTTCTTTATGTTTCTAAAACTTTAAAAATATTAACTTCACATTTTATTAAAATTATTTTTTTTTTACATAATTACATGTTACTTTAAAACAGGGTAAAATAATTTCTGCGTGCGAAGGCTTAACTATACTATGTACTACTCTGTAAGATACTAAGTAGTAAATACAATCTATAGTACAAGTTTTATAACAGTAGACTCGGGCGTGCAGTACTAACATAAACAATTGAATGCAGTCCGGTGAGTCATCCTTGCATCGATTGATCTAATTTGAGCGAATGTTTGTAAGACGCCCTTAACAATCGTACTCTTCCTCGCCCCTTGCCTACCGTTGCTTACAGAGCCCGAATCTACCATTATAAAAATATTCACCTCAATTATATGCAATAAAAAATTTTATTTTTCTTAATAGTCAGTAATAAAGATAAAATTATTACATTTTTAAATCTCATTTAACTAGTGAAATACCACAAACAAATTATAACTGAATTAATTTTAGTACTTAATACAGATATTTTGTTGATTGACTTTTGTAAACCACATCTACAATTCTGACCAAAGGAATTCTCTTATTGTTTAAAATATAAGCTGAAAATTCTAGCAGATTCTCAATTTAAAACTATCACTTCTGATTTTATCAGCTCATTTTGTTTGCAACATATTTATTATTATATTCTATCAAATTACTTCATTTGTTTACTTTCGTCTTGGCAAGATCAATTTCTATCTCTTAACTTAAAAAAAGTAATAATAATGAATGCGAACCTGAAATGTAATAATTATATACACAGTGTTTCAGATCACCTGGCCACAATCTGTGGTTGAGACATAGAGTGATGCAGTAAACTGTAAACCTAATAAATCTCAAATGACAAATGTCCAAAATGTTTTTGTCGCATTTAAAATACAAGGTGTGCCTGAAAATGAGAATTACAGGTTCAAATCCCGAAAATTTCAAATAGCAACATATGTTGTGTTACACCTCACTTTAAAGGTCTTTAAAGCCTTATCAGTTTGATACAAAAATGTTAAATTATTCTTAACCCTAGAGGCAGAGTGGCCCAAAATGTAAAAGATTTTGGTTTTTAAGGTTTATGCTACTATATATTACAACAACTTTGAAGAGAAACATTTGGCATATATTACATTTTTATCCTTGTTGTTATTTGCTGGGGTGGTGTCTAGGTTCGGTTTCCTGAGGTGAGCAAGGATGTACAATATCTGTCAGGGACAACAATGAATGGCTCACTGCCTTTTAAGCGAGGCCGTGGAAAAGAGAGTGACGTCCCAATGGAGCAGCGACTGGAAAATCTGGCACTTAACCAACCATTGTCATCTGCACAACAACCCAGTGGTGAAGGAATGGCACACCTATTGCTGCAGGTATTTATGTAATTACTTACATTTTTACAAAATCTTAATCTGACAAAATTTCTAAAATATGGGTTTGAAAAATCTTTAATATGCCAAAGTGTCATGTATCCTTGACAGGTTCGTCCCATTTTTCCTGTATCGGTTCCAGTTTAGTTCTTTACTCAAATAAGTTCCCAGTTCTTGTTCTGAGAATTGTTTGAGTGTGTCACAGAAAACTATGTAACTCTTTGACAGTGATAAAATAGTAATGCGGTTTAATTCTGTAACATATTCAGATGACATATTTTTAGAAGATATTTTATTTCTGCCTGTAACAGTGCACACTTCAAGGGTATTTGTTAAATATGAAATTCAATACATCCCAAACTATATAGGTCTATTTATCAAAATGTAAGGGATTTGGGTAGCTCATTTTTTAATTTGTATATTTCTTATTTATTTTCAAATTTGGTTCTGCTTCATTTTTATCAAAGAAAATAAAATTTTTGATTGCATTAAAAACCAAAAATTAATTATTCAAATGAAAAATTTAGCCATGGACAAATCATTATTTTTACCATAGGAAAACTACAAAACTCTTTTCTCTAAAAAATAAAACAGCTATTTTATGTTTGAACTAATAAACTTATTTAAATGTAATATCACAATGCAAATAATTGAAATGATCATAGGTTAATTAGCATCAGGGCTATGCAGATATTTGAACATTCAGTTCAGATATCCAAGTCTGACATGTACTATAATTAATATCCAACAACGTTTACTATTTACCCAACTTTTTCGGGCAGATAAAAGCTGCGTAACTGCTAAAACCAGGGTGTGGGTGAACCCCTCAGATTTAAGTCTGGTGTATAAGTTACGCAGCTTTTGCAGGCATGTTTGCGAACTGCGCTGTGGCACTTACAACTATGTACGAAAGTACTCATTAACAAGAGATGCCATTGTTGTTTGATGTTCGACATCATGATGGTGCTGCTAATTGTTGCGATCTTCTTGGATCTCATCAGATAAGTGTAGACTCCAGTTTTAGCAGTAAAACTAGTGACAGCTTAGTTAGTTAGTTAGTTAATATGGGGATATGCAGTTGGTCCAGCCAACCCTTGCAACGAAGCCTGAGGCTTTTTGTGCCAATCCCGGTGCCTAATCGTCGTAAAGCTGGCAATCCTTGACCAGGTCAAGGAGCTTCTTCACTAGATTAGTAATTTCCGACTGTCCCAGAGGTGAGCCTTCAAAAAGTGCTCTTCTCCTGGCACCAAGGGCCTCACACTCCAGGACAATGTGTTCTGCCGACTCTTCGTCCTCCCCACAGAGGCGACAGATGGGATCCTCCGTAAAGAGTCCCACTGTTCTTAGATGCCTCCGGAATTTGCCGTGACCGGTGATGAGTCCCACCACCAGCTTAACATGCGATTTACTCAACCCAAGAAGTGACTTTGTTAACTTCTGGGAGGGATTCCTGACAAGAACCTTGCCGAGTCTTTGCCCTGGGAACCGCCGCCATCTTTCAAGATGCCTGGCACTGACCCAGTTTTTGATTGCTGTTTTGACAGCTGTAGCCGAAACGCCGCAGGCCGGCTCAGGACCAATGAAGGGCTTGAGAGCAGAGCACCTTCCCTAGCCAAGGCATCGGCCTGCTCGTTGCCTTCTAATCCCCTATGTCCTGGGATCCATTCCAGCGAGACCTGATTTCTTAAACCCAGGATGCTGAGGGACTCCACACATTCCCAGACTAGACCAGACGAAACCTTCCAGGAGTCAAGAGCCCCTAAGGCCGCCTGACTGTCTGATAGGATGTGGATATGTTTCCCGCAAACCCCTCTCTCGACCGCCTGGGCGGCACAATGAAGGATTGCGGCGACTTCAGCTTGGAAAACGGTGCCATACGCTCCCAGGCTCACGCTAGCGTTGGTCCTAGGGTCGCCAGTATAGACCCCAAATCCAGCTTTGTTGCCCATTCTTGACCCGTCTGTGAACCATACAATTCGGTCGTGAGAAGAAACCGGGCTACTAACACCGTCCCAGTACTCCCTTGACCTGAAATCCACAGTATAGGGTCTGGTGAAAAGATACTTAGTCCCAATGAAGTCAGACTTCATTGAGAGTACCTCATCGTTTACTAGATTGGCCACTGAGGAGTGACCTGTACAGGACCCCCTCCAGTGGCCAGTTAGTTGAAGCCTGTAAGCCGCCGCCCGAGCCTCTCCAATAATGAAGAGATCAAGGGGCGGCAGGTTAAGAAGAACCTCCAGTGCAATAGAAGGGGTCGACCTAAAGGCCCCTGTCATGCACATGCAGGCAAGTCTTTGTAGGCTAGAAAGCCTACCCCGGACAGTTACCTGATTGACCTTAGGCCACTAGATCAAAGCCCCGTAAGTAATTTGTGGTCTGATGACCGCTGTGTAAAGCCAGTGGCAGACATGGGGTAACAGGCCCCATGTGGAGCCCACGCAGCGCCTAATGGTCACGAAGGACCATTTAGCTCTGCGGATGACTTTATCAAGGTGCAAGTTCCATGTCAGTTTCTGATCAAGGATTACTCCCAGATACTTAACCGACGATGAAACAGGCAGAGACACTCCACCAAGGGCCAGGCCTCTGAAGGAGCCCTGAACCCTTTTCCTGGTGAAGGGGACAATTACTGTCTTGGAAGGGTTTATTGCAAGCCCTTCTCGTACACACCAGGAGTTCACTGCTTCCAGAATATCGTTCATGATGTCCGTAACAGTGCCCTGGTACTTGCCACGGACCAGTAGGACAAGATCGTCCGCATAGCCCTGTATGAAAATGCCCTTTTCCGTGAGGCTGACTAGGAGATCATCCACCACCAGGTCCCACAGTAGGGGTGATAGGACTCCCCCCTGCGGGCATCCTCGACTCCCCCCTGCGGGCATCCTCGGCTCGCAGAAATCTCCACCACCTCACTTAGAAGGGTTGATTGAATTCTTCTGCCCCGTAACATGTGGTCGACCCACCTACAAATGGTGGGCTCTACACCACGTTGTCCCAGCGCACGAATAATTGACTGATATGAGGTGTTGTTGAATGCCCCCTCGATATCCAAAAAGGCTCCCAGAGCAATTTCTTTGTTCTCCAGGGAATGTTCAAGGTGACTGACCAAACAATGGAGGGCAGACTCACAAGACTTCCCCGGGAGATACGCATGTTGATTTCGATGTAAAGGGGAGTCTTTAAGCGCCCCTTCTCGAATGTGGAATTCTACGAGTCTCTCCATGGTCTTCACCAGAAACGAGGAAAGACTAATTGGCCTAAAGGATTTGGCGTTTGTGTAGTCGCCACGACCCCGCTTAGGAATAAAAACTACTTTGCTAACTCTCCAGGACTGAGGAATATACCCGAAGGCAAGACTCGCCCTGAAGATTTCGCAAAGTAGAAAGTGGAGGTTCGGTGGGCCCTTCTGCAACAATGCAGGAAAGACGCCATCGCCTCCTGGGGATTTAAATGGGCTGAACTTGTCGATTGCCCATTTAACTTTGGAAACGGTGACTATACGTCTAGCTTGCCTCCAGTCCTCTCGAGTTGCCTAGGTATAGGACTAGTCTCTCGAGGGCCAGAGACTTCCAGAGCATCGTCAACGAGATTCCCTGGGAAGTGACACTCCAGAAGGAGCTTGAGCGTTTCGCCAGGTAAAGTTGTCAATTCCCCTGAGCTGGTTCTAAGACTGCCCATGGGGTTGATAGGTTCGCTAGCCAAGATTTTCTGGATTCTGGCTGCCTCTTTGATGGAGTCAATGCCCCTACAAAAGGTTTGCCATGAAGCCTTCTTGTCATCACGAATGGATGAATTGTAGTTGTTAAGAGCTAAACGATACTCTTCGCGACAATTGACCACCTTAGAGCGATTAAAAAGCATTCTAACGCGCCTTTTCTTAGCTTCCAGGGATTTTGACCACCACCCGATTTTTGATCTAGGCGGTGTGTTTGAAATTGGATAGTTGTCGTGGAAACTTTCAAGGATCGCATCCTGTAACAGGGTGTCTACCGGTCACGGAAGTCACGGAAGTCCCCGAAAAGTCCCGTATTTGTATGAAGGGTCACGGAAGTCACCAAAAGTCACGAATTTTTATTCGTAGGTCACCGAAATATGGACAACTTTTTCTATTATTATTTTGATTTTTTTCGCTCAATGATGGTTTTTTAAGCGTTTTGATTCACTATTGATAGTTCGTCAACGTCAACAGTGATACATCGATGCGTGTATACGTTGAGCGTAATATTGTGTAGAGTAGAACACAGAAAACATAAGGAAGGCAGTGCACATGGAAGAAATAAGAATGTTTTTAGATGGAATGGAGAAATGCATAAGAAAGTTCGACGCGATTGGCTGTTGTCTTGGCAACGTAATTTCGTCACGAGCGCATGCGCAGAGACTCGGAAATGTGTTCTACTATTCGCTATGCGCCGTACTTTCAAACACCTGTTTTCGTGAGTTTGTTTTGTTTGCCATTCTTTTCCTTGTTCCTTTTGTGAGAGGTCCAACCTCTCAGACCATACCGGTATTCAACCAGTGAATTTTGCTTGAAACGGGTCTAGAATTGGCCGTATTTTCACGTGATATGTTTTTCATTCCGCGGAAATAACGTATTTTACCGAAAAATTCGAAAAAACCAATGTCTGAACTTTTAGTATTTTTGTCATATTTCCGTTAATTTAAATGGTATTTTAATCATCTTTTTTTTTATTTTGATGTGTTTTATTGCGCTGAATACAAATTTGAAAACTATTTTGGTCTATTACAAATATTTCTCGAGAAATAACGGAAAAACTACTATCGCGGCAGATCGCGATTAGCGGCCATTACGCGATCATTATATACAACAACTATTTATCACAAAAACCAAATTCACCTATATTCCCGCCGGAGTGACGGCCAGTAGGCCGTCACGGAGGCCAAACGCTCGAATTTAACGCAAATTACGAATTTTTGTTGAGAAAATATACAATTAGGATAAGTTAGGTTATGTTTGGTTATGTCGTAAAAATTTAATTTTTCGAGCTGAAAAAATAATTTTACTACAAAACCAGTTATATATTTGTGTTCAGCATAAAAAAATACGAGAAATGGGAAAAAAATTTGTCGAAAAATAACGATTTTTAAAAAAGTTGGTTTTTTCATTATTAGATAAAAAAACTAGTTTTTCGATTTTTCGGTAAAAAACCAGTTTTCCGCGGATGAAATCAAGCTCCTCAAGAGATATAAACTCATTTTTCACCACTTTTTTTAACATGAAACCATATTTTCAGAGGTGGCAAGAAAGTGCATAATTACCTTTAGGCCTAACATTTGTAGTTCAAGTACTGCAGCCAGTAGTACTGTAGATAGTTCCTTAAACCAGCAAGGAAGTAATGAAGCAATTTTAACACTGCCTTCTACTTCAAAAACTTCATTAATTGAGGTTAGCCAACAATCAGATTTTTCGTCTTTGGCTGAAAAACAAAAACAGCCCTACTCCAGTCCTGACTAGTTTTCTTATGTCTGACAGTGTCACTAAAGCTGAAATTTTATGGGCATGTCAGTGTACTTTGACAAACACTTCTTCACGTTCGGGTGAAGCGGCAAGTGTATTATTTCCTATCATGTTCCCTGACAGTGCAATAGCTCAACAATTTCAGATGCACAAAGATAAGATAGCCTATAGTGTCACTTATGGGCTAGGTCCCTATTTTTCTAATATCGTAGCAACAGAAGCCAAAAGGAGTCCGTTTTTTGCACTTTCTATTGATGAAAGCTTTTGCCAAAAGCAGCAGATGGACATTATGATAAATTATTGGTGTTCAGAAAAAAACATGGTTAGCACAAGGTACCTGACTTCAACATTTTTAGAAAGGTCTTCTGCTGTTGATATAAATTGACTACTACTTTAGGGGAATTCAACTTGCCACTGAATAAGTGAACTCAGTTGTCTACTGACGGACCTAACGCCAATCTTAAGCTTATTTTTGACCTGAAAACTCACATGAAAGAGTCCCTTGTTAATAATATGGAGATTATAGATGTTGGCACTTGAGCATTGCACATCGTTAACAATGCTTACAAAACTGCACATAGTAAAGTTGGCTGGAAATTAAACCAGTTTTGAGGGCTTTGTATAGGCGTTTTAAAAACACTTCCAGAAGTAAAAATACTGCCAGTTGACTGGGTCTAAGGTTTTTCCAAAAAGAATTCTGTGCAGTGAGATGGACAGAAAACTCCAGTGTTATAAGAAGGTGCTTAGACATTCTTCCTTCTTTAAAGCAATATTGTAACACCATTGTTGAACCCCCTGCAACAAAAAACTTTAACATAGTTAAGTCTTTCTTGCATGATGACAAAACTCTGGAGGCTAAACTTCATTTCTCAGCCATGATTGCAGAGGAGTTAGAAGTATTTTTGACATATTTTCAAAAGAATGATCCTCTGCTTCCTTTTTTACACCGGGAAGTGCTTTCTCTAATGAGAGGCCTGGCCAGTAAAATAATCAAAAATAAAGCTATTGCAACGGCCACCACAGCTTATAAATTAAAACAAATAGATCTAGACAAGTTTGAAAATTTTCAAACTCTGGATAACATTGATATTGGCGCAAGATCTGCTCTTAGAAATATTGAAGAAGTTCATGTCCAGACTTTCAAGCTTGATTGTAAAAAATTTATTTTCGGAACTTACCAAACTTATTTATTTTGGAAAAAAAGTTGAAAACTCATATTTTTAAGGCAAAGTTCCAATACATGGTTTATTTTACTGTTTATACTATGCATTTTTAAGTGTTTTGTTTCTTAATGTTATTATTATTCAATGAATATTTGTAAATATTTTACTTAATTACATGCAGAGGAAGCAAAATATATCATATGTCCGTATCAAATGTCTGAACGTTGAAACCACCTAAAATTTGTTAAGTCACCGAATTTCAGAAAATTGGTCACCAAAAGTCACCAAAAAGTCCCCGATTTTTTTATCAGCCCACTGGTAGACACCCTGTGTAAACAGGATGCCGCCTGCTCCAGTTCCACGACAGACCTTATACGTACTCTACACCCCCCCCAGGACCCAAGCCCGCAATGGCCGAAAGTTCCGCAGCATAGGACTCCCAGTCCGTCCGCCTAGGATTTCGGTGAGGAGAGGAAAAGGCTGACATTTTAGCTTTGATATCAAAACGAATGTACAGATGATCAGAAAAGTGACAGCTTAAGTTTTTTGAAGTTAAATAAGAGAAAGGTGAAATGGAGTAAAAAGTAATATCATTTCATGTGTTTGGCCCTTCCATACTCAGAGCTTTGCTCAGCCATATTAGGCCTATTTAGTCTTGTACTCTTCTAATTATTTTAGTTTTCTATTAAAAAAGCTGTGAAACCAAGAAAACCATGTCACAGAAACATTGCTTATTTAAGTAATTAGTATGCTGCTCGGAGGTTTTCTGTGTGTATTTTAGAACATTGTGTTTAAATTTTTTTATTGAATTTTGGAATGTGTGAATGGATTTTAAATTTCATAGGGATTATCATACTAAGAAACTGATATATTATAAAATTGATTCAAACATAAAAAATGTATTTACTCATTTATAGTATTGTCAAGGTAATATAGATGTTCAGAAAAATATGCTATTCTAGGTAATAATAGGAAAATATATATATATATATATATGTGTGTATATATGTATATAGAAAATAATGTCCAGCAATGAATATATTTTATGAAACTAGATCAAATATCTGGCAATTTGTATATTTTGACATTTTTATCCATAAACTTATTCTTATTCTTATATATGAGACGCCGACACAACGTTGTTGGTATTTTAAGGCGAATATGAATGGTTATGAGTGTAGGATGAGTGTAGACTGGTTACTATCTGAGTTCAACTGTTCCTCAGAAAGGGCAATTTATTTAATAGCCCAACAGCCAGGGCTTTTTTTTTCAAAGTTTGCATAGTATACTAAGAATAGTGTCATATGATATTATGATAATATAAATGTTACCTTAAAAACTATTAAACCTTAGAACTAGAATATGTTCTTCTAAAGGTCTACAATTTTGTAATACTATATAACAATGTTATGTTTTTCAAAATTACAACATTATTACTATCCACAATTATACTATTATTTAGCTGTCTCAAATACCTCATCTGTCGTGTATATGGAGCGATATCGATTAAGTACTTTTTTAATTCTTTCTTAAATACTTTATTTGATTGGATGTTTTTTAATTTACAAGGAAGCATTTGCAGAAATTTTTGACCAGAGTAGCTCGTCATTTTTTAATAAAATTCTAGATTGTGTCGTCGTGTGATGAGACCCTTACCCCTGGTATTGTGTCCATGAGAAGAGTGCTCCTTGCCATGTTCTTTTATGTACATAATAGAGTTTAAAATGTAGTCCATACACGGTTAATATATTTAATGTTTTAAAGTGAGATTTGACTGAGTCAAGAGGTTTTAATCCAATAATTATTCTTATTGATTTTTTTTGTAAAATTAGAATTTTGTTGAGATTTTTATTGGATGTGTTTCCATATAAGGAGATGCCATACGAAATGTATGAATGAATGCACGAAAAGTAAATCAGTTTCAATGTTTGCTGACTGCAAAGGTTGTACATTCTTTTTAATGCATAGAGGCCTGAATTTATTTTAGTGCAAATATTTTCAACATGTTATCCCATGATAAGGTTTGGTCCAAAACTAATCCTAAAATTGTTGTCTCATCTATTTGTTTGATTTTATTTGTTCCTAAATAAATGTTTGGGTCTATTTTATTTTTACTATTTATATATTATTTACACGGGTAACAAAATAAAAATTACTGATAGAGAAGCTATTTTATTATACATTTCCTTAAAAAATGAAGTATAATCACAGTATAATATAAACACACACTTGCGAAGCTTATTCTTGAGAAAAATCAGTTGCTCGACACTTGCAATCTTAGTAGTTATATTGCAGAGCTACTGCATCTCTCCGCTAGATAAAATGGCAGTTTACTTAGGTTCCAATACAATTAATTGAGTGTACATATTGAAATCGTTTGTTTGCTGTACCACATCTAGGATCGCTTGGTCGGCAAGTAAAATGGCCGAGCTTCACTACCGTGTGTTTAGTTTGTAACATTTGTGTGTGTTTACATTGTAAAACCAGATTATATTACAAATTTTCATAAAATAACCTTGCAAAACATAAAAAAATGGATTGCCAATAGAGGGGTTCTATTTGCCAGTACATGGGTTAATGAACTTGATATTATATCCTTACCTTATTTATATATTTTTCATCGCTTGTTTTATATGAAGTAGAACATTTATAAATTTACAATTCAAAATAGTATGCATAACTACCCTATTAGAGCCAACATAAGATGACATTAATTACTATAAACATTATAGGCCCAAGATTTTGAGTAGTTTGAAAAAACAATTCAGTCAACATTTTTCATAGATTTCAGTGGTAAAACAGCCATAGACAAAAAAATTCACCATCCCAATATATTATATTATAATAAACAAACCCTACGCTGGAGTTAACCCTTTCGATGCCGCTGTCCGATATATCGGACCGCGGTAGTTACGCTAAAAATGCCGCGGTCCGATATATCGGACCGCTCGTAATTTTTTTTTCCGATAAGGCATTTTCGTTAATATGCCATATATACGGTACCAATCTGTTGATAATTGATTATAGTACTCAGAAAAAGTGTTTTAAACATCTTTTAAATATGCGTTTGTTGAAATATATTTGTCACTCTTGAAATTATCGCTCAAATGTGACAAATATCTGATTTTGTACTGTCGAAAAAAATTACGATAAATCCTGGGATTTTCTAGGTAAGACTTTGAAATTTGGTATGCATGTTAGTAATTAAATGTTCTTTCAAATAAAGTCACTTTTATAGCCCTAGTATTTTTTTTGTATGGTCTAAAAAGTTTCTAAATTGAAAAATTAAAAAAAATTTTTTAATTTTTTAAAAAAGTTGATTTTACAAATTAAAACCAATATTTTATTTAAGAAAATATATAAGTAGTAAAAAGAGCATTTCAAAACAAGAAAAACCAAAAAATAATTATGAAAATATATTGAAAAATAACAAAGTTAGAACAAAATAACGTAAACTATGCATATTCACTAAAAATACCCCCGGCATTTCTCGCATACCAAGGGAAAAAATGCCCGGCATCGAAAGGGTTAAGCAACACAAAGGACTTTTTATGTATGTTCTACTGAACTGCAGTATATCATCATATCAGCAGTCAAGTTAAAGCTGCTACAAAAAGCTATTCTAATATGAGCAAAAAATGATTTTCTGTTTACAAAACAATTATAATTATATTAGCGTAGAAGATAATATTTTGCCACATGTGCTGAATAATATACCATTTTAGAGAAAAGAAATTGTTAATTACATCAAAATCTTAATAAAAGTAGACAAATATAATGATATAAGCCAATGACTGTATATTGCAAAATGTCTTGAGAAATTATGTGAGTTGATGGATTGAAAATATAAAGACTATTTTAAGATTTTTAGAATGCAATTTTGTGAACAAGTAAACAGAATATGTGTGAAATGGAGTAAAAATAACAAAGGTATACAAAATTGCAATAAATCTTGATTCTCTTTCAAACTTCTTATAAGGTCTAATACAGGATGAAAACTACTCAACAATTTTTTGTAATCAGCAAAGTGATGTTTAAAATGAATTGGGCTCATGAGGTTTTGGAGTGTCATTATTTTAAATCTATATTTAAAAGAAGAAATGAAAAATTAAAAATCATTGCAGAGCCTTAACCACTATATGTAGGATTTTTAAATTTTGACAATATCTTCATTTTAGAATGTAGGTGCATGCTAAGAAAAGATTTTGTGAAATTTTAATGTTAAGGTGCAAAAATCATGATTTAAAAAAAAAAAATTTACCCCTCTCCTTAAGAAATACATAGAGGCAGATCTAAAAATTGGTTATCGTACAGCGTAAAACGTAAAAAATAGCTACTTGAAAATTTTACAATACCTTCGCTTTATGGTCTTAGTGCGTGCTAAGAAAGGATTTTTTGAAATTACATTTCTGAGAGGTAGAAACAGCCCCCCAAACATTTCATTTTTCCCCATAAGAATAAAATTGGCATCAATTAAATTTAATAATTTATTTAAAGCAGCTGATACACAAAAACATAAACATGACAAAAATTTGTTACATATGTGATTAATTACTGTATTATTTTTGATTTGTTGACAAATTACAGGATATCCAGCAACAGGGAAAATAAGGAAAACCTGGAAAAGTCCGGGAATTTTAAATAACCTGGAAGTCAGGGAAAAATTAGGGAATTTTAAATAAAACCTGGAAAATCTTAACAAGAACATCTGTTTGTTGACATTCTTAATGACCACTATATACTGTACTTGTGTGCTTTACAAAGAATACTTTTTCTACCAAACTTTGATTTTTTTATCAAACTTGTAATAATCAAAATCAAGAAAAAGTTATTAAATTGCTTTTTTTATGTTTGCACAGTCTTTTAAATAACTAGTTTTGTATTGATAATAATTTAAAACTCCATTTCTTCTTTGAATTCTTTATTGGAAATTGTAAATGATTAAAAAAATTATTAATTTAAAACTCGCTGAAATAATTGTCTGATCAGTAAATGTCATAGGCCTCTAACTTATGTTTGTTTTGTTTAGGTGAAATTGTAATATTTTACCTTTTTCAAGCTACTGAAATTGTGATAGTTGCCATTAACATGACAATAAAATAAATGGTAAATATCTTTTTACTCGCGGCTAATTTTACTATTTTAATTCAACCTTATATTTTGTAAAGTAATCAATCTGAAAAGAAAAATTTTACTAGTTGTGAATTTAATTATTACTATTAATAAAACTGTATTGTAAATTACTGACACTTAGATACTTTTAGGTTAGGTTTAAGGGCATTAGGCCAGGAATTGGTATATTGGAGAGATAGGACATCAGCAAACTTACCTTAGAAGACAAGTTTACTAACACCAGAGCAGTTTGCTGATGTCCTATCTCTCCAATATACTAATGACATTTAGATACATAATTGCGCATGATGCTATTGATTAAACTAAATACAAGTTATGGAATTACGTCGATTCGGGGTCAGGAAAACTTTTTATTGAATCAGGGAAAAGTCAGGAAATTTGTTTAAGGAAGTTTTTAGGACACCCTGAATTAGTTTGATTTAAATTGCTTTTAGTTCTACGCAAATAATTTCTGAAGTTTGTGTAATTGAAGTTAACGTGTACATATTAATTCCCTGGAAGAGAGGATTCATCATTTTAATTTTTTTTATGACTCAGATTCTTTTTTCTTGCCCTTTTTTAAGACATAGTTGAAGCTGTGAATGTAGTCGTAGATGGTGAGGATGGTCCTCACTGTGTGATCTTGGCGATGGTGCATGCCTATTTTACACCCTGTCTTATATTGTACAGGGTTGAGTGTCTGAGGTACAGGTAGATATCGTAAATCACGTGTCTATCAACTAGCAGAGGTCCAAACAAACTGTTTTGAACCGGTCAACTATGAACCGGGTAGGCCAACAATATTCCAATAAGCTACAATAGATATCCAAAAGACCAAATGTGAGACTTATGGTACTTCTTGTGAGCTCAAGGCAGCGGGAGACATTCCCCCCTTCGAGTTTGAAATATATCGTGATGGCAAACTTTTGTCCAAGTATGGGAAGAATGAAAGAGATAAACGATGTCTCCGGTTCAAGGGAAACAATTTTAAGGCCATTTCAACGTCTTACTTGCCATGACATCAACAACTCCTTCACCTATGAGAACTTCTACACCCATCCTACAATTCCTCAAGCTTCTCTGTCAAGCTCTATTATTATGACTTATTTTGATGTGTCTGTTACAATAAAATTCTCTCTTATAAAAAATATGAGTTCATCTGAGAGGTGATAAAACTGCTGGAAACTTTTCTGATCTTCTCTTGAGAATAGGTGATGGTAAATATTCCGAATCTGGAGGAAAGATCAATTTGTCCTCAGAACTAGGATATGTGGTAATTACTCTAAAGGAATTATTGGACATTATATATACTAAATTAAGCATAACTCAACTGAATGGCTAATATTAAAAGAGTAATGTTGATTCCAAAAAATGAGACAGCTGTAGAAATTAATAATATTTTACCAAACTCTTTTTAAAAAACAAATGTTGAATAAGAGTACAGTTCTCTATTAATTTGTGTTTTGCAATGACTGACTGTTAATAAGTCTCAAGGACATTGCTTACAATTTGTAGGCATAGATTTGAGAGAAGTGTGCTATTCACACGGACAATTTTAAGTAGCCTGTTCTAGAGTAGCAGTCCATCAAGTTTAGTTAGCCTACTTAAACACCAAAAGGAAAGGCAAATAACATAGTTTTTAAAGAAACTTTTCAGTTAGTTATGCTGAAAATTCTTAAATGTGCATGCATAATATGATAGTAAATTGTTGTTTTGCAAATTTATAACTTGAAATAAAAAGTAATAATATTAGTTTAGTTTAAATGTTTTTTAAACCAATGTGAACATTTTCATTTCGGTGTAGTTTTTCTGAATCTCTTCTAATTAATGTATTATAGGTTAATTACATTCAATCTGCCAGTGATCATGTAAATCCTCTTGGATTATGTGTTTCGGCTTTTGTGGCATCATCAGATCATAAATAAATATATTTGATGTTCAGATTTTTTTAAAGAATTTAACAAGACCATGAAGAATAAATAAAAAAATGTTTCAAGTTTATTAAGGATCTGATGATGGCATAAAAGCCCAAATGCATAATCCAAGAGGATTTACATGATCACTGGCAGATTGAAGGTAATTAACCTATAATACATCAATGTGAAAAAACATTATCACATACTCTTAACAATTATTATAATTTACCTTTTAGTTTAGATGATAAAAAAAGGCAAAATACATAGACATATCTTCTTCTGCTTCTTACACAGCTCTTTAGCATAATTTTATAAACTAAAATGCTTTTATATTACGAATATTTATAATTTGAATTAAGAAAATTATAAATTTCATACATTTTGTGCACAAATTGAAAGTTTGCGGGCAAAGCTGCAACAGGGGTGCTAGTTTGATGATAAAAAATGAGTAAAGATATATTTTAATGTTAAGGATGAATAAAAAAAATCAGTTAATGATATCTTTTTATATATAATTATACAATATAAATTATACAAAATAAAAAAGATTGAATTTACTGAAGTGTTTGATTCATCGTTAACATTAAAATATAAATCCAGTAAGAAAGAGCTTGAAGATTGATAAAAATATATTACTGAATATTTAAATAACAAACACTGAAACAAAACAGAAACATTTGGCAAATTACAATTAAAACGAAACTCACATTTCTAGCATCTTGTACTTCTGCTATCATATAAGACAAACTAACTTTATTATAGGTTGATAAATACGTTTTCTTTGCCTTTTACCTTAAATTCTGAATGTTTGAGTTTAAGAACAATTATTGGGAAAAAATCAAATTCACCTACATCAACAAACTCATAATGGCTGAAACGTCATAAGTTTCTCATTCTGTTGATCTTATATAGCCTCTTCGTTCATTTGTAATGATTGGTAAAAATGACAAATTGTATCAATTTATGACAAGTTTCTTTGTCATAATTTGATGTGAATTGGTCTTTGATATGAATTGTTACATATGTTGTTAAACCAATTGATGCCATTATAATTTGATATCTAGTATTTAACCATATATGTTAGCAAACATGATTATCTTAGATGTTGTATGGACCATTGAAAAGTAAAAGATTTAAAACTTGTGCGTCTTGATTTATTAATTGTATATACTAAATCTTTTTATGAATTTTTTTGCCTGAGACCAGCATTTCTCTCATCACTGTGGTAGATCTGGGCAAGACAAACAAGACATCATATATGCACCTGTAGTGAGTGCACATGATACATGTAGTGACTTATAAACTACTGTAACAACACTCTCATCATTTTTGCATCTTTGGTTCAATTTGCTATTTTTTCTCATAAAGTCTACTTCAGTCAACTTCTTTTTTAATATTCACCTCTTTATGGAAATGATTCACTTTGTCGTCATTAGAATCACTGTTATTTAATTTCAGTATTTATTCCATAAAGAACACCTAAAACAAATGTTAAGTTTTAAAAGACAAAACTGTCTTTAAATAATTTTAACTTCAATATTCTGACTAGTAAAAATGTTTAGTTCAAGACTCTTCAAAGCGAATGACATCACATCATTGGATTGTTTGAATGACAATGATTGGAATGTGTGATTAAATTGTGAAGAGAAGTTATTAACAACGATAATTAATAGTAAGGACATCTTGATTAAATCTACTTCAAGAAATACTAAAATTACAGACCAGAAATAGGTGTTTACATATTCTGTCTCGCTTTTGTGTTTTATGATTTTAATCTGCTACTTTAATATTTTAGGCATTGCAGAGTAAAGACAAGAATTTGCTGCAGAGTGTATTGTTTAGACAAGACGAGACTGTTATAGCTCAGACTGTGCAGAGGCTACCTGTGCAAGTAATAAATCCTTTGATCAAGGAGCTAATCGTTCTTCTACAAGGAAAAACTTATACGTAAGCTACCATTTCTTTATTTTAGGGCATAAAATAACATAGTGCTGTTTTTCACTATTTCTTATTGATTTTAATTCCTTATTTAAAATTTTTATTTTATACTGCATTTATGAAAAGAAGGCTCCGACATATTACATGTTTATGTAATGGATACCGATTGAAGATATTTTAATTTATTAGGAGCATAATGTTAATGTTTACACATTTAATCAAGGTATTGGAAAATATATTTAAATTATTTGTTAAGTTACAATCATTAGAATTTAGTAATATGACAAATGGGACATCAGCGAACTTTCCTGCAAAGAAAAGTCACTACTTCAATTCACCGGAAAGCAAAGAAACAACATATACAAATGTTCAGTGCCACTTTCATCAATGAGACATTTTCATTCTCAGATAAGTGAGAAGAGACTGGCATAGGTCCAACTATTCATGAAGTGTAGCAGAAAGAGGTGTTACTATGTGTGATTTTGGGAGGGTCACTGGATTTTGTTATACATTGGTGTGATAGTTCTATTCTTTTGATTTAGGAATTATTGACACAGGGAGGATCTGATTACTCCAGTGATGTAAGACTGGTCAAAATTTTAGCCAGATATGGGCATGGTCAGAAACAGGTGTTTAGGATTTTGAACTTACCAATCATGACATGGCCATACATGTGGTTATAGTGTTTTACTGGTATAAGACCATTATATTGAACTAGACAGTGTTTGCGTTGGTAAATTAAATTGTTTTAGAGTCACAGAGGTAGTTTTAAGAATCAAGGATATGTTGGTGGTGGAGCTTGGAAATCATGTGCAAACAGGTTTCAAGAAATATAATCGGATAACTGCTTGTCCTTGGTGCTAAGATCAGATTGTTTAGATTAAGTAACTTTGTATGAATCAGGATTTGGCTGAGGTGTAGTTTGTTGAAAAGTAACAGTGGCAAGTTGTTCCTTACCCCGCTAATTTCTCTTAATCGTACATACTTTTTACTGGTATGGTTAGTTGGGGCATAACAATTCAGAGAGTGAATAAAGGTCTTTTTTCACTGGTTTTGGGGCAGTGGAGCTCATGAACATAGTCTTTTCTAAATATAATGGTACTAAAATACATGTACAGTGGTACTGACACACCCGCCCTCCCATACACGTACAATGGTATTGACCCACCCGCCCACCCATATACGTACAGTGGTATTGACGACCCACCCGCCCACTCATACACGCACATTAGTATTAACCCACCTGCCCACCCATACACGTACAGTGGTATAGAAAACAGAACATTAGAACAACAAGGACAGTGAGATCGATCCAACAAGTGGTCAAGTTGGTACAAAATGCACAAAAGACTTTTCTCAAATAAGAAGATTGCTTCAGGAAAATCATCATCTTTCCACTTAATTACTTTTACTTAATTGACCCACTCACCCAACCATACACATACAGTGGTATTGACCCACCCGCCCACTTATACACGTACATTGGTATTGACCCACCCATACACGTACATTGTAAATGTATTTCTCATCCTTTGGCATGAGGATAGAGGCATGAATATACAAATATTGCTCCCAATTAGTCATTAATTTCTTTGAATCTTTGCAATATGTTGAGTCTGAGCATGAATGATCAAAAATGGCAAAACAGGTAGTGAATATGAGATATTATGATCTTATTATCTTGACTATGAATTTATCACAACATATCAAATTGAAGTAGATAGACACTTTATTTGCATAATTCATAAAGAACAGTAGATATGTCACCCGCAAACCAACATAAATCTAGTTGATGAGGGGACTAGGACTACAGATTGATACCACCCATACTCATATGGTAGTAATAACCCCTCTGTCCACTAATACACATTGATACCACCCATACTCATATGGTAGTAATAACCCCTCTGTCCACTAATACACATTGATACCACCCATACTCATATGGTAGTAATAACCCCTCTGTCCACTAATACACATTGATACCACCCATACTCATATGGTAGTAATAACCCCTCTGTCCACTAATACACATTGATACCACCCATACTCATATGGTAGTAATAACCCCTCTGTCCACTAATACACATTGATACCACCCATACTCATATGGCAGTAATAACCCCTCTGTCCACTAATACAGATTGATACCACCCATACTCATATGGTAGTAATAACCCCTCTGTCCACTAATACACATTGATACCACCCATACTCATATGGTAGTAATAACCCCTCTGTCCACTAATACACATTGATACCACCCATACTCATATGGCAGTAATAACCCCTCTGTCCACTAATACAGATTGATACCACCCATACTCATATGGTAGTAATAACCCCTCTGTCCACTAATACAGATTGATACCACCCATACTCATATGATAGTAATAACCCCTCTGTCCACTAATACACATTGATACCACCCATACTCATATGGTAGTAATAACCCCTCTGTCCACTAATACACATTGATACCACCCATACTCATATGGCAGTAATAACCCCTCTGTCCACTAATACAGATTGATACCACCCATACTCATATGGTAGTAATAACCCCTCTGTCCACTAATACAGATTGATACCACCCATACTCATATGGTAGTAATAACCCCTCTGTCCACTAATACAGATTGATACCACCCATACTCATATGGCAGTAATAACCCCTCTGTCCACTAATACAGATTGATACCACCCATACTCATATGGCAGTAATAACCCCTCTGTCCACTAATACAGATTGATACCACCCATACTCATATGGCAGTAATAACCCCTCTGTCCACTAATACACATTGATACCACCCATACTCATATGGTAGTAATAACCCCTCTGTCCACTAATACACATTGATACCACCCATACTCATATGGTAGTAATAACCCCTCTGTCCACTAATACACATTGATACCACCCATACTCATATGGTAGTAATAACCCCTCTGTCCACTAATACACATTGATACCACCCATACTCATATGGCAGTAATAACCCCTCTGTCCACTAATACACATTGATACCACCCATACTCATATGGCAGTAATAACCCCTCTGTCCACTAATACACATTGATACCACCCATACTCATATGGCAGTAATAACCCCTCTGTCCACTAATACACATTGATACCACCCATACTCATATGGTAGTAATAACCCCTCTGTCCACTAATACACATTGATACCACCCATACTCATATGGTAGTAATAACCCCTCTGTCCACTAATACACATTGATACCACCCATACTCATATGGTAGTAATAACCCCTCTGTCCACTAATACACATTGATACCACCCATACTCATATGGTAGTAATAACCCCTCTGTCCACTAATACACATTGATACCACCCATACTCATATGGTAGTAATAACCCCTCTGTCCACTAATACAGATTGATACCACATACTCATATGGTAGTAATAACCCCTCTGTCCACTAATACACATTGATACCACCCATACTCATATGGTAGTCTCAACCAATATTCTCATAAATACAGTATACTGAATTTACATATATTGTACTAAAACAATTTCAGTATATTCTCAATAAGACAGAGAGTATTATTTTTTAAGACTATAAAAATTTAAGTTCACAATTATGTTGCATTTTGGAATATATTATTCCTTATGGAATTGACCAAACATATCCGACTTACCTTGTTCATTTTCTTATTTATACAGTAGAATCCCAGTTATCAAAGTCCCAATCAACTCTCCAGGTTAACCAAGCTCGTTGACAAAAAATAAAAATACAGTTCTTAAAGGTAGGACAATAGCGGCAATAAGCAAAGTTTAAACAGGGTCGAACAATCAGTGTCTCTCTTGGCTGTTGGTGCTACAGACATGTGACGTGTTTATGATATTTATCATAGTACTATTACCGTGTTTTGATATGAGTAATAGTTTTCTCTCTTAAGGGAAACAAGAGATTTGTTTTATTTTATTACTGTGTTTTGATATGATTAATATTTTTCTCTGTCAAGAGAAACAAGAGAGATTTGTTTCTCTTGAAATGAAATTGAATTAATGAGTTGGATTGATTGTGAAGTACGACAAATCTAGTTGTGATACGATAATAGTTCTGTCAAAATTTCAAATCGTTTTCAGTGCTTGTAAGAATGTAATACAGATTGTGTTGACGGCAGGAGGAATATGATTTACTTATGACATTTATCGTTCGTTAAATGACTGAATCGTTAAATGGTACCCTGCTCATAAAACCAAGTGGTGAATTCTACCGTAAATACACGAAATATGAAAGGTAGGGCGAGATAATGATAATGTTGGAAGTCAGACAACACAAAGGAATGATGTGCTATTGTCAAAAAATATTACATTAGAAGAAAATTGCCCAGATGTACTATGGACATTGTTTCTAGATTTGCTTGTAAATCATATTATTCCAGTATTTTCCCGACTGATCAATATGTAGTACTTATTCCTGACAGGTACACATACTGCGGCAATAAAACTTATAAAATAATCTGACGTTCCTACTTGCTTACAGGTCTTTATCAAACATTTTTCTGTATAATTAATAACTTTTTTACATTTTCATAGTTTTTCGTTATTTTACAATATTATTCTTAATCTCTGTACTATCCAAATTTTTATGTATTGGAGGTAACCTCGGTCAAAATTACTCGAATAGCGTTAGAATTGTTATATTTTAGGAAAGAATAAGGCAGTGATTCTCAAACTTTTTAATTCGAGCCCCCCTGCATAATCCAGCTGTACACTCAAGTTTTGCTCATAAAGTTTTCATTAAAAAACTCAAGGTCTGATTGCGATATATCCGTGTTTAGTGTCGAGATGTCTTTAATTTCTTAGGTTTTATGCTGTCAGAGGCCAGGACGGCTAACTGCAGTAGACGCGATGCGTTGGCTGTAGGGATAGGAGTGGTAGAGATTTCAGGAAAGTCCGGGGGCGATCGGTTACGATCGTACTTCGAGGCATTGAGAAACCACAACAATCAGGCATAAGTGCTAACTACCCTTATGAGTCATCTCCCGCGCTGTACTGAAAACATGTTGGTGTACATGCACATTATTTTACTGCCGATGAACTAAAAATAAATAAAACGTTCGGCACTCTTACGATGTTAACTTAAAATTATACACTTTTTGTAATTTTAAAAATGAAAAATTAATTTATTATTTTGTAAGTAAAGTAATTTGATTTTTCAACCAAGCTTTGGGCTTTTCAAGCAAGCCTCCCCCCCTGAGCCTTCATTGCAAGGGGGTGTTGCACCCCACACTTTGAGAACTGCTGGAATAAGGGATACAAATTCAATTTTTAATAAACTTATTGATTTAATGAGAAAGAAAAAAAGATTTATCACAAAGTTAAATCCAACCTGGTATTTTTTAGGTAGTCTATGTCCGTAAATTGTGCAGACCGACGAAACCACCTGAAAAGGCATGCAAAGGGCAGTCATTGATAATGTGGTTCATTGTCTGAAGTTTTTCACCAGTGTCGGATGTGGGATGGAATGTTACAACCCAAATTCCTCTTCCAATAATTTCTTCCTACTAACCTAGGTCAAAACCGATTTAACAGCATTCAATCCATGCGAGGTAGTTTCACGCTGCTCTCTACCATAATAAGTTGGAGATAAAGTGTATGTTCCATCCATCAAACATGTCCCAGGATTATTGCCCAGTTGGTATCGGGTGAAAATAACATCAGATGTAATTTAATTTTCTACAAATTGAATGTAAAATGATTTTGTTGTAGTTACTCTAAAAAAATTACTAAAATCTACTTTGGATTTTAATTCATTCCAAATTGGATCAAACAAAAATTGGAAAGCTTTCCTGTAGTGAGGGAGCAATTGTTTTTATAACTATGATTTGGACAATTTGAATGGAAAAGAAAAATTTTTCCTGGTTCGAAAATAATTAAATTGCAACTACTAAACAAATGTGGTGAAAGCATCTTTATCATTAGTATACAGATTATTATTATTTGTTTTTATTTAAGAGTACAATATTTTTAACTGCACAGAAATTACTATAACTACAATGACCATTGATGCTAAAAATAAATTTTTACAATATTGGAATGCATATAGTTAAAGGGAGAAAGCAAGGGTCTAAAGAAAAACCAATTTATGAATAATGGTATTGATTAGTTTTTCAACTTGCACAAGCTAACTGAGAAGAAGCACAAATATTCAACTCCAGCACTCATGGCATAGTGCCGTAACACATCAACTTACGGGCTAAATGAACACATTGTACACCACCTTACATGCATGGGTGTGCGAGAGGGACAACACTTACCATATGTGGATATTACTAGAGAACTCTAATAAAAGTGTCCGTGTTGGGTGGTGGCCAATGTTCAAATGTTGTATCATGCTCTGAGTATCATGCTTGTCAGAGAGCTGAAAATCAGCAAAACTATGTGGTTCACATTCCATGTAAAGCTTTTGGTCCCTTAGTTGCCCTGGCTGTTGGAGTATTAAAGGATATTACAAATAAATGGCCATATCTAAGGACAAGTCAAACTCAGTAAATAGACTACATAGTAGGTCATTCACTTTCATGTAACCAATCATGTTAACCATAAAACTCACACAATCGTTCCCAACTAAATACAAAATTTAAAAAAGTATAAATCACTATTGTTTGTGTACAACAGAAATTGAGCATTGAAAGAGAATTCTCAGCATCTATCAGGACTCTGCATGGGTATGAGTGTCTTGTAAGGACATCTTAATTAATTATTAACCCTTAAAACGCGGCATACGGATATATTAGTATAATGAAAATAGCTCTAAACGCGGCATACTGGTATATCCGTATTATTGTAATTTTTTTTTTTTATAAATAATTATTCCTGATAAGAGTCGAGAGTGATCACATATGCCTTAATATGTTTATTTATAACTGAACAGAAGCAAACTGGAAAAGATATTGCACTACACAATGTTAGAACAGCTGTTATGCTTATTACGTAGTTGCGTCAGCTGACACGCGGTGCGGCATACGGATATGACCGTACGGCGCCAGGCTCGACTTTTGTTGTCTTCCAGTGTAGTGAGACCTGTCTGCCGTACTTGTTTACATCATAGTAAACATTATTATTGTTTATATTTGATTGATGAGTTTTTGTTTTCGTTATTGTTCATATGTTGCATTATTGTGGTTAACTGTAAATATTGTAAAGTATTACTTGTTAGTTTAGTGTAAAACAAATATATTGTTTGGCTAATCCTGACGACAGTGATTTTGACGATTTTATGATTGGTGCAATAGACTGTACTTTTTCAAGTGCAATTAATGAACTATCAGATAATAGTGACCTTGAGGACGTATTACTTCACAATGAGCTTACAGAAAGTGAATCTGATGTTGACGACGAAGACATTCAACCAGCAGTCCAAATACACATTACAGGTGAACCTAATTGGCTTAACGTCACTGATAAAGACGCAGGACCTAGCAATGTAATCCCTATTTATAATGTAAATGCTGGGCCTTGTTTGCCCTGACATTTCAATGAAGTGCCGTGAAACAATATATTTTTGCAAGACCTGTTTGGAGCATCCCACACTTCATCCTGACATATGCTTTGAACAGTATACACTGCAAAATTTCTATACAAATAATTTAGTTTTGTTTAGCTTATTAGTAGATTATCGATTGCTTTTTTATTGTAATTTGTGTTTTTAATAAAAATATCTTTGTACTAATTGTAAATAATGTAGTTTTTTGCCAAATGATTTTAAAAATGAATTTTTACATTTTGTCACATTATTTATATATAGTAAAATAAATCTGTATAACATGTTTTTTTATTACTTGAATATCCATTTAATAAAAAATAAATTTTACTTTGATAAAATTTAAAATTAAAAAAAAAAGTTAAATGCACGTTAATGACTCCTAGGCCAAATTCTATTCAGTGTTTTAAGGGCTAACTATATTCATCATCAACCCAAATTTGTCTTGTTAGTAATCTCCATTCTTTTGTTGGTACAGGAATCATGTAGAAGCGACATGGTTGAAGGCAGTGTTGGCAGCCCATGCTGGACAGTTGCTGGCTGATCCTAGTGTGACTGAAGCCTTCTTACCCTTGCTAAGTCAAGTGGAGGCACGCTTGGGTTGTCTAGCACCCCTGAATCGACTGAAAGGTCGGCTGGACTTGCTCTTACACCAACTCACAGGTCCAGTGGACCGGCACTTGGCACTCAGTGACATGAAAGCCGTGATAATCCACCAAGATCAAGGTATTACTTTTCTTTACCTTTGTATGATTCCCGACATTGATGCTAATAATGGTGCAAACTCTTATTGAGTATTTCCTGTTTACTTGTCATTCAGTTTTTGCTGGGGCTTTAAATTTCCCTTTCAATTTGGGTTTGTTCTTTCTCATAATTGTAACAAATTGTTCTGAATATTTGTGATTCAAATTTCATTATATCAATGGTAACACAGTAATATTTTGCAGAATCCACCGAAGAAGGAAGTGATACTATGGGAAGTGAGGCAGGAGATGAGTCAGAGGATCGCTGGGATGAGCTGTCAGATGATGAAGTCGAAAATATGGAAAGTGAAGATATTGAGCATTCAAGTTAATTTATATTTGTTATGTTTTAAGCAATGTACAAAACTGTATAATTTTTAGACATATTTTTAATATATCCTTAGGGTTTATATAAATGATTAAAAAGAAAGAAATTATTTTATAACAGCTGATTTTTAATTTAACCTAATGAACCATTCACTTCTTCAAATTTGACCGTAATTACTAAATAGCAAGGTTTAATATCATTTTGAGAAAAATGTGTATTATTGTTGGTTAAAATACTACTGATAAGTAGATAATACTTTTCCTCAGTAGAACTAGTGCCACAATTGAACATACCTGTTTTTGGTAAAATCTATAAAATATTTTTTATAGAGCAAATGCTATCAACGTTTTTGAAAGGTTTCTTAATCAGCATAGGTTAATTTTTTTATAGATTTGAAGTCTTGACTCTAGATCTGGGCCACATTTAATATTCCTCCCTTTACTTCATATAACATGGGTATCATCAATACAGCACTCGACTTCAATTATCAAATTTCTGGGTTTCCTCAGTCGCAGAAGGATAATTTTCTGGTACTATATTGCTAATCACACTACCTTCCTCTATCTGAGTAATATTATTTTCTCCCATATCAAATATCTTCAACCAACAATGTATCTTCTGTCTAGAGCCTTTTCTAGGCTAGCTGCAAACCTTCCTTCTCCTCTTGGTCTTTCCATCTCATCATCAGTCTGCCCAATGGTCTTTTTCCTGCTGGTTTTCCTTCCCAACTGTCTTTTTATTATTTCATTCTCTCTCTCTGTGTCCCATCCATATAAATATTTATGTCTAACAGCTCAGTTAAATCAGAGTCTTGGTACATTGCTCGTAATTATTGTTTTTCTTCTGTTTTCTCATCTATCTATTCTAGCAATGGTCAAACAATTCTTTTAAGTATTTTACTTTCAAATGATATCATTTTCTTTTGGGAATTTTTATAAGAACTCTGACCTCTAGAACTAAACATTAGAATAGAAGATCATGGTTTTGTAAATTCTTAATTTAAGAGGAATTCACTCGGTCACCGGAAGTCAGATTAAAATGGCCGCTTCTATAGCAACTGGCTCTAGCAGTTCTATTTATCGCCACAGGATTGCGCTAGTGAGCGCAGGGAAGCCAACCACGCGGAGATAAAGTTTGGATCTGAGTGTCTAGTGGTACGTGAATTTCTCCCTCTTCTCCCGCCCAGCAGTCAGCAGCTCAGATGCCAGTTGCCGCACCGCGACGCGACATGCAGCTAGTCATTCGTTATCCTATACCAACGCAACATCTTTCATCGGTTCTCGATGATGTTGGTTGTAACCATTCATGAATAAACCAAAAGAATGCATTAAAAATAAAATAGCATTGATTTATATGCTATACTTAGTCGTCTAGATATTGTTCAACAAATGACCATATAGCCAAATAAGTTAAAAATTATTGGTGAAAACATAACCGTAAGGCTAACCTTCTCTACTTATCTAAAGAATTAGCGTTCTAAATCAGTTATTAGTGTAGGTTGAAACATGACATTATTAGACGTTATACTGTGGTACCGGTAATCATACAAACAAATAATCAAGACGATTAAATATAACTGTCTTTACTTATTGAAGTAATATGTCACAATGTTACATTTTCACAAAGTTGCGCTTTTCAATGAAGGTTCTTTTGGGTTAACAAAAATCCAGTGTTGTTAATTTTACACAATTTATTACAGTATAATTCCAGACGTGTACATTTTTGTGAACCTTATGGATAGTGTTATGAGCACACATAAGGTTGATCATGGTTTAGTTTTAAATAATTAAAAAAGTATGTTTTACATAATACATAAAGATCAAATGCCAAAATACAGCATACATTTCTTTCTACAAAATAATTCAACAATACAGAAATTTGAAGTGCTATATTATTGATTTGCACTAGAAGCATCAAATCAACTGAACTAAAAGAAACAAAATAACACCAAACCAATTTACTATTTAAAGGCCTATACGTATTTGTAGTACTATCTTGAAATTAAGACGTATTATATATATATATATATATATATATATATATATATATATATATATATTCAGATTAAAATTTATGTACAACAAATTTGACTAAATAATTCTACTGTTTTAAATTATGATTAAGTACACGTAGTTTAAACAATAACAGCTGGAAGTATCGTTTAATTCACACATTCGCTATAATCTGCTGGTGTTACATCACAAAACAGCTGATTTGTAAATATTACATTACCAAAATCCAATTCAAGGTGGGGTTTCCTATAAGCGATTTCGCCCAGCGACGGCGACTACAGCCGCCAGCGATCCTGTTCTGCGCATGCGCAGTTGTGTGTTCATCCAACAAATGCTAACTGCGCGTGAGCAGAACAGGATCGCTGGCGGCTGTAGTCGCCGTCGCTGGGCAAAATCGCTTCTAGGAAACCCCACCTTCACTCCTCATAATTTTTCCATAAGAGAACGTGCTAAAAGATGTTATCACATCAATAAATTATTAATCAAATAGCGAAACTTTGATTCAGTAAATAATTAAAAGTAATGTTCATATAAACTGTAAATTTGCAAATACGTAATCTACAATTTTTATGCAAAAACCCTAGGACCCAGTCCATTTGCTTTTTTCAAACTATATAATCTGCACATAAAAAATTTTACATGAAATTCAAGATAAAGTTATATTGGTAAATTCAAACATCGTAAATAAATAGCTTGTACAGTAATCTAGTCTGCACAACGTCATATCTGTACGTCACTTGGTTGCCAGGGTTGGTAAGCTCTCTCTCACTCATGGAGAGCAGACTGCTGTCGGCCGGTCAAGGTCACAGCACATCCGCGCCTGGCCACCCCTTCCCCCCTTCGATGTTCAAAACACCTGCTGTATGATTGACCAAAACTTGGTTGCAGTATATGATTGCCATTTTGCCGCCAATTGGCTTTTAAGTCTTTCATAAGAATTGTTCATCGTCTAAGTCTAACTACGTAATGTTTTTGGCCAATGTGAAAAATATGTACACAATTTTTTTTGTTACACCAGCACAAAAGAGAGCTTCAAACGCAAAAATAAGCTACCAAACATTTAGTTTTGAAGCCTTGTATGGATATACTCTTTCCTACATAAACTAACCTAACACAAACTACAATTATATAGTACAACATTGTAAATTTATGAATAATACTGAAATGGTGTTAGAACAGATAGAACTTTGATCCGATGACTGGATAGAATTTACTCTATAAACTAGTCTACAATTATACAATATTCTAATATTTCACATACATGCAAACACATCAATGCCAATTTCTATAATAGGTCTAATGATGTAAATATTTCGAAAACCCCTTTAATAGTATTGAGAATTTGTTGAAACCTAAAATGAGAACATATCCATAATCGTACGTCTAAAATTGCTTCTATTTACCACCGATCAAAATTTTAATGTTCACAAATAATGTTAATCGAAAACCAGACCACCATATTTAAATTTTAATGTCATTTGATGGTATGAATAACTAAGATAATGTATAAACTAATGTCATTTATACTGGTTACGAAATAAAAAGCAGCCATGGAAAATTTACTTTTATTTGCTTCCTTTTTTTTTTGATAGCCTCGACAATATAAGGGGGGTCTCGTATTGGCATTGATCTGGTGTGGCAGGGATCGACAAGTTCTGGTAGTAAGCAGTTGCGATAAAACCTTTGCAGTTTTTCGCTCATCTCCTTTTCCCAGAACTCATCATCCCTCAGCACCTTTTCTGTTTTAATTCCTAAGGGAGTCCACATCACAAGATAGCAATATTGGCGTTGAGTGATGTGAAGCTGACCCTGGATTTGGAAGTAGTAGTCATTTGATTTGTTTACTTGTCCAACAGTGTTGTTATTAATTTGCCAAAATTTAAATTTTCTTTTCAAAATTCCCTCCTCTGGTGTCATAGTTTTGCACGATGCAGGACATTTCACCTCAACTAAGCCATCCTCACCTATTAGTCCATCTGGCGTAGCTCCCAGATAAGGTAATTTGCTGTCAGTGAATAGCCCACATTTGTGTACTTGCAAACCAGTAGCTTCTTCAAAAGCTCTTATTGCTACTGGCTCGTTTTCCCTTCCGTAGGCAGTGGAAGAAGTTTCAAACTCTTTGTACAAAAGAGCTTTGACTAGATTTTGGCATGACGTTGTGTCTCTTCTTTTGCAGACTGTGGCAAAGTTTGATGCTGTGAGCAGCTTCCTTCTTTCCTCCATCCACCTCCCACTGCCCGCTTGTAGCATTGTCCCCCGCTCCAACTCTTGCCTCTCCTCCTCGGTGCGTTTCAAGCCTTTCATAAAATCTGCTGATTTTCTCTGGAATACATCATCAGGCATGTCCGGCTTCATCGCTGCCTCCCCATAATGCTTTGCGTTTTCTTTTTTTCCGTTGTTTTCTTTTGGTTTCCATTTCCGTGGATGTTCTTGCCTTCTCAATAGCTTTCTTTCAATTTTTCTTTTATTTGATGATTGCAAGTTTTTCATGACTCTACCAGGACTTTTTTTTTACATACTTTTACGTAACTTATACAGTGGAAGGCCGGAATTGTACGAAACTGCCGCTGCTAAGCACCTTGCTTTGTAAGATCTTTTGACAGCGAAATTCACTCGTTTGCCACCAATAAACTTGCTAACAATTGAGTTGTAGTGCTCAACAGCGTTGTTGTTCATTTTTAGTAGCAAACTTCGGCTGTTATCAGCTAGGTAGTTTACAGGTTTCATTAGTTGTTGGTACATTCCGGCTTCTTTTAGTTCGGGTACATGATTAGTTTCGCCTTCTTTAGGACCATTGCAAAAATATTTTTTGCAGTTTGAGTGGTCCCCGAACACATGGCTAGGGCCATTTACTATGTCTTTTGATAGCTCAGACAGTCTCTCATGGTCAGGTTTTTCTTCGGATTTTCTGTATTCAACTGCTTTTGACACAGCAGTACGTAGCCTTAGAATATTTTTCCCTACTACCTTTCTCAAATTTATCGGGCCACTTTTGCTGTTAGCAGCTACTTCTTTGACTTTATTACAGTAATTTCGCAACAGATGATTGGTACATTCGATTATCTCCACAGTTATATTAGGATAAGGCCTTGCCTCAATTATACTTGCATACACAGACGAGTCACCATCAGCCAACAGCCTTCCATACATGACGCCGTACATATCCATGCTGCTCATGAACCCCTCCAGGATGATGTCTGTCTCCATGCCTGATGAGCTTCCTGTCCAGTTCTTGTAGCAGACGTGTTCACGGGCTTCTTTGGATAAACTCGCAGCTCTGGCACAGATGGTGCAATATTTGTTCCGCACTCCAAGGAATATTACCTTTTTGGTGTGGAATCCCACAATGGCTGCCTGAAAAAGTAAAATGTAATACCTTTTTCCTTTTTTTTAAGAAATTTAGCAGACATTTTTAAACAAACAAGAAAAATCGTGTTCACGGGCTTCTTTGGATAAACTCGCAGCTCTGGCACAGATGGTGCAGTATTTGTTCCGCACTCCAAGGAATATTACCTTTTTGGTGTAGAATCCCACAATGGCTGCCTGAAAAAGTAAAATGTAATACCTTTTTTTTAAGACATTTAGCAGACATTTTTAAACAAACAAGAAAAATTAGAACTATTTGAAAAATCATAGAGTATTAGTAGCCTACAAAAGTAATGGAATGGGCTCAGATCACATAATTTTCCCAATTTCAGTGCCGTAACAAAAATTTGTGTGTATTTTCTTGTAGTTTTGTTGACGTTTTGAAACAAAATAAATGTGTTAACAGAATTAATAAGTTAATTAATTCACTATAACTGTCTTACATTTCGTCATCATCGTAGACAGGGTTATCATCTTGTTCTATTCCTGGGCTTGGTTCTAGATTTTCAACAGACGTAGCAGAGAATACAGCATCTTGTATCTGAGACCTGCAAACATTTTATTTCTATAATTCTTGACCGTTTGATCAAGCCACACGCAGGCTAAATTGATTTCTTGTGCATAATAGGTTACAACTGATTTTCTCAAGACGACTGTTGTTGCAACTATATGGTGCTGTTACACTATCATTATATTGACAATATGTATTGAGGCTTATGTCAATATTGACATCAGTACTGACACAGCTGTTCGAGCCTGGCGAAATTCCGCCATTTGAAACAATATATTGACGGAAATGTCAAAAGTAAACAAACAACATATCTTCAATATTTCATCAATACTTATTGTCAATATATTGATAGTGTAACATCACGGATAGACAACAATCTACGAAGCTGTTTGTACTCGTAAATCAGTAAATGCAACAGCTGACAGCTGTTCTCTGTAGGTAGGGTGTACAGTCACAGTCAGCGAAACTACTACACTGTGTCGTGTGTAGGTTGCTCAAAGATAGTTGCTATGACAACCGCCACGATGCTGCCTGTGCTGAGACAGCCAGCTGGCGGGAAGTGGCCTTGGTCGCACCAGGGCCCCCACATGGACGGTGCTACCGTTGCTACGGCAACGGGGCCCGTGGACCGATAAGAACGGGAGAAAAATTTTAAAATTAGGGGATTTTTATTAAGTCATAGAAAGAAAACAATAATTAAATCAATAGGACTACATTTATGTGTATCAATGAAATATTTTATCAGAGTAATATAAACTGGTTAATTGGAATTGGATATGCAGTGCGTTGCATACGAACTGTGTCTGAATCTACAACAACAGTGAGTAGGCTAACCAAACCACAACCAGCTGACGTAAGTAGCAACACATGACACCTTGTTGTGACACAGCCCGAGTTGTGCATGCGCAGAACACTGCTCGCCGGCGCCGGGCCAGCCCTCTGTGACTTGGCTCAAGGTCAATGGTGTTGCTATTTTTAGTGTACCCCTCTCCTCTCCCTACCCTCACTTGCACCACTCCACCTGTCCACCGTCCACACCATTTCCAGCCACCAGTCATGTCAGTGTTGTTGATCCTAAGAGGTGCTTAATACTGATTACAGTAGTGTGTTTCTGCCGCATGACAGTTTGTGTACCATATAATTATTTGTGTTAAACATGTAATAGTTTCTTTTCTACATCATTAATCATTATGTCTACAAGTAATTTCAAGCACAAATCCGGGGCGCAAAAACGGAAGTTAAAAGCCATAAAAGATGCAAAAGGGGCTTTGGGCCGGCAGAACATTACAAAGTTTTTTAAAAAGAATGACGATACTGATAGCCGTTCTCATTGTGGTGATGATGATGCAAGTGTTAGAAGTGACAGTTTATCTACTTCTAAAGCTACTGCTGATAGTGTATCTGTGTCCAGTGAATTAATGTTTGAAACTGATGACAATCCAGGCAAGACTTCCTCTGATGTGCAGCAGGTAGGACATGTAGATTCAATCAATACAAGTAGCAATAATGAAAACGACATTTCAAATGACGAGAGTTCTATCAATGATAAATCAATTATAGATTTTACCGACCCAGGCACATGGCCGGTAATTATAAGTGCTATTAATCGCCAGAACATTGTCTCTCAAAACAATATAACATTTGAAGAATTATGTAGTCAAGCTAAGACATTCCCTAAAGACAATGCATGCAAATAAAATAAAATAAAAATAAAATAAAAAAATTAGAGTTATTAAATACAATCCATGCCAAACAGTTAGAACTAATATTCATAAACGTGTGTATTGCATTAAGAATCTTTTGTACGATACCAGTTTCTGTTACATCTGCAGAAAGAGCATTTAGTAAGATGGGCAATGTATTGAAGACATGGCAACGCGCATCAATGGCTCAAGAACGCCTTAATTCACTTGGAGTGTTAGCTATCGAACACCGTCTTGCATCAAGCCTTGATTTCAGTGATGTAATCGCAAAATTCTCAATGATGAAAGCTAGAAAAATGTAGATTCCAATCTCTCAATGAACTATCAGAACTCAGAAACTACAATGTTTACAATGCAACATATAACCTATATTTTTGTTTAAGCCAACATAATTCTTAGCGTTGAATCTAAGTTTATTTTATCAAGCTATACATAAGACTAATTTTTGTGAAATACATTAGATTTTCCTGTAATAAAGATTTTGATAAAAATGTATTTGCCTTGCCTACTTCATTTTTCCCCAAATTTTGTATCTTCTGCTTCTAAATATCTCAATGAGAAAATTAGGATGTGTTAGTGTGTTCTCAACGTACCAGAATGTCCAGAACACAGATAAGGTACTAATACAAATGCCAATACATATTCAGTACGCATTATCCTAGCCATAATATACTCATAGAAATTTTTTATTTTTTGTTAGTTAAAGGGGGGCCCATCAAAACTTTTAGCAACGGGGCCCATGGAATTATGTGGGGGGCCTGGGTCACACTGCTCCACTATAAACTTCACTGAACTGAATTTTTACTGCTTCACACTCACACCCACCAATATAACCACGACTGACGACACACACAGCTACGTCAGTGTTTTGCTGTTTAGCTACAATTTAGTGTATTTTTTTTGTTGTAAAAGTGCGACTAATAACTTTATATGAAACCTAAAAAATACCGTAAATTAGGTACAGCTTATATAATTTTGTGCTTACTTATGTATTTTACACAATTAGCCTACTAAACAACTAGAACGGTACGGGTCTAAGCTCAAGAAAATACCTTTGCTATACTCTATTTTTACTTATACCAATGACAATTTGAACTACAGGTTGAACATTTTAAAAATAATCACTTACCTTGCTTCCTTTTGTTGTTGCCATTTTAATAAACCAGGATTTCGTCGTCTTTTTTTAACATACGAACTCAAACATCGTCTACACTTAGGCATATTGAAACACGTGAACAATTACAGTAAGAAATATAAATCAGCCTGAAGACGCGTAAGCACACCACTGACTGACCTGTGAGTCATTCGCATCCGTTTCCGACAGTATATTCATAAATAGGTTGGCCAACAACTCTTATTTTAAAATAAAATTCCTCTATTGCAGAAAAGACTGGTCTTGGAAAAGACCCCTGACACAATCAGTGTACTAACATTCAATTTATTTAAATTTTTATTAGCACACCTCGTCGTTGAGTCACACACATGAAGCGTCGTCTCGTTGAGTTGAATACATATTATGTAGATTCATCTTTATATAATGCAGCCCATTAATTAACAAGATCACATAAAAAGATTCTGATATTATGCTATATTTTTATGTACAGTAAAATGTAAACATGTAGGCTTACTATGTATATTTTCGTCATCTCAGAATTCCAGAGTATTTACTGGTTAGGAATTTAGGACTAGGTAGTAAACTTGATACATATAACTTTAACTTGATACATATAACACTATATATAACCTATATTAAATAGATTTCTTTAAATATACACACACAAAACACTGCGGTGTATAATAATTTTCTTGTAAAACATTTTTTGACTTTAAGCAACATTATTGATGTAAAAGTTGTTTGCAATTTTGGATTACTGTTTGATATTTCATCGATAAACAGTAAACTCTGCATAAAGCTCAACAAATAATAGAACATTTAGTATGCAGTAATTAATTATTAATCAAATTTATATTTTAAAATTATATAAATAATACAAAATTACATTTGATATTCAATTATTATACAAATGTGTCGAACACAGATCACACAAAGTCAAAGTCAAAATATCTTTATTACATCATCGTCAAGATGAGAATAGTGTCACAGAGTTTACAAAATAAGTTTAATTATTGAAAAATTCATTTAAAGTGTAGAATGGTCGGTCTTGTAGCCACGTCTTTAGATGTTGTCCAAATAGCTGTTGTTTAATTTGCACACTCGTCATTCACATACAGTAGCGTACCGTATTATCGTGAAAGAAATTGCGATACCTGTGGCGATACATAAATTTACACTACCTGGGATATTTCGTTGTTAGCGAAAACAGTTGGCAACATGAGTTGCAGGGACGAGGTACTACGCTTCTCCGCCAGGCACCGCTACTCTACAGCTCCGTCCAAACAGCTCACATTCAAGAACATGCCTCTCTATTTTAAATGATTAAAATTCGGAATGTCACCGTACAGTTATGGTAGACCTGTTCGTATATTCTTAAGGAATCAAAGCTTGGACTGGCTGAAATTGGCAGTTGTTTAGAAACAATTTTACTTGCCATAATTCAATCTGAAAAACTCGTATTTTACGATTTTTAGTCGAAATTATCTCACATATTGGAGGTAGTATTTTAATTTTAAAGTCAGCCAGTTCAAAAGGACACTATTTGTGAACATATTAACACTTATTTCAGCTCAATATGTGGATAAATAACGATAGGAGAGTTTAAAAAGAAGAGGCATGTTTCGCACCGAGAAATCCACGGGTGAAACCCTCTTAACGTTCCTTGTTATGAGTTTACTGTTCAGAATTGATGAAGAGAATTTCCTTGAGAAACTTTAATTCTCTCACATTCTACCAGTTTTCATAAAGTGGTCAAGGTCAGGTGTTTATCAACTAATTTAATTCAATTTTATGTAACTTGTAAAATGTTTACTTTTAAGACTTTTAAATTATTTTGAAGGAAACAATTTGAACTTGCAGAATTTCAGGGGAGGCGTGAGGGTACAAAGAAAAAAAATTAAAAAATATATTTTGTTAAAAAACAAAAACTTTCAAAACCATCAAATAAACTTTCGTATTTAAATATATCTGAATTTTTATTTTGCATCCCAGCTTTTGCTAACGTAGAGTTAGCATCGTCATTTTCATAATTTCACTGTTCTAACTTGAACCAACCAATTATTGACTGGAGGGGAGTCGTGAGCTATCTTCAGTGTTCAAAGAGCCAGTGCTAAAAGGTTGAGAACCACTGGTGTAGACCACTGACTTTTAATAACTTAATTTTAAGAATAGGTCTACTTTTATTATAACATACATTAACTATCTCCCCATATCAATTGGTAAACATTAATAATTAATTTTATTCTTATTTTATAAGCTGTGGATAAGCCACAGAAATCCTTAAAAGTTACAACAATTTAGAATTACTTAACTGCCTTTCATAAATAATTAAAAATCCATATGCCTGGTTTACTTCAAATGGTTTGAAGCTTAGTATTGATAAATCAAGTGATAAAGTTTTGATTAGATCGAATAATTTACAGATAAAATTTTCAAATTTTTTTTGAAATTCTTGTCATAAGTCAATCAAAAGTCATAAATTTTTAGATTTGTCATATGATGAAAAACTGATACAAAAGAGTACCTGAACTACATGCAGAATAAGTTGAGATCCATATCTTGTCTTTTTCTACATTTACGAGAAAGTCACTTGAATCCTGTAAAGTGGTTTGGTATACCTTGCTTACATGTAATCCATGTTGATATAACATTTTACTTTAGGGCAAGTCTCTGGAGTAAGATCGTTTTTTTAGACTACAAAAACATGTAAACATAATTGTTGTTAAATTTATCAAATAAGCTTAATTGTCTTTCCAGTGGAATAGCTAAAATAACAATAGTAACTATAAATAACTTTGCGACCCTTCACATGCGGTATTTATTAATTTGCAGCCAGAACCCGTGAAGGGTGGCAACCAAAGCTTACTTTGGTTAATTATTAATAGAGTAAAAATTAAAGAAAATATCTCCTTGTAGCCAAAGAAATGTTAGTAAAGGGAATATCTTATTGCTTGCGGAAGTAGGTTGGGAGCGAAACCGGCTTGAAAACTGTGTACATTGCCAACCGACACAAAGAACATCATCATCCTCCGGGCAATATGTTATTGAGGCTACCTGACTTTCCTCATTCTGTGGAGATACTTCCTAAAGTATTCATAACATTTTAAAGTTTTGTTGTCCTCCCATAGTAAATTTATATTAATTACTTTTGAGTTGTGTACTAATTAAATCATTACATCCTGCCTATCAAAGTTGTATTCATTTTTTATTCCAATCATTAATTAATAACTTTTTCATTACATTACTATGAGTTCAGCTGTTTTCGTTATGTGTTTACAACCTGCGAAACATCATATTTTCAACAGCTGTCTATTGTTTACTACCGAAAGTAACATTGTTTACAACCGAAAATTTTCCACAGTCAACAACACCTGTTTTTATTCCGTAGTGTAGTGAAAAGTATCGTTCAAAACTCGAGTGAAAGTGTTTTGTATGTTCTCGACCATTTGAAGTGCTCGACAAGTCTCGCACTTCAAACATATGGTCTCGAACATGCAAAACCCCACTTTCCACTCTTGTTATGAAATATACTATTTACAACAGTAAAAATTAAAAGTAAAATATGATAAATAAAAAAAAAAATAATTTATCTGAAATGGTCCTCTGAATTTGTTACTGAATGAATCCACATTACCACTTGATTCACTGGCATAAAGGTATTGCAAGGTTTTCTGTGACATACTGCTGAAAAGTACTCAGAACCAGGGACCAATTTCAACAAAACACCGAAACAGAACCTACAGAGTGTCTACTACCAAATAGAAATGAAAATTCATGACTTTTCATGACCTTACAACATGAAACCTGAATAATGGTAATAGGGTTCATGTTATAACATCGCATTATTTTCAGTCATATTCTACTAAAATAATGATGCCATTATTAACCTTTAATAGACAAAATATAGATAAAATACAACAGATTAACCCTTTCGGTGCTAAAAATTTTTTTGGATTTCGTTCCAAAAGTGCTAGGAGTTTTTACAAGAATCACCCCAAAAGTGCTAGGGTAAAAATGACGTTTTTGCAGGGTATTACTAGAAAGGTAATATTTTACTTATCATATGAAATAATGACTTGGAATTGGTTTTGTTTTGTGTAGAACAATATTCCCTATTAAAACAATATAGTTGAAGAAAATTTTGTAAAAAACTTAATTATTTATATGAGCGTACATAGTAAAAAAAATAAAAAATTCCAATTTAAACAATATACAAATAACACTTTTTTGATAAATACATTTTTCTCTAAAAGAGTATTTTATATTGAATTAGTCCTGAAAATTTCATATAAATTGGTTTATTTTTACAATAGTTAATAAGAGAAATTGAAAATTATTACCTTAGCGGTTTTAAATCCTGGCGAGTAAAATGTTAGCTGCTTGGCTATCTGGCCCAAAAAAACACACTGTCTACTAAAACTTTATAAACACTTAATTATGTACATTATTCTTTTCAAAACATATTTACACTATTTACATATTTTTTCATGTCTTACTGACAAACATGGGACACAAGACACTCGGCATGTACCCCAACTCCACATCGCACACACACAGTTCGGGATCTTCTTGTTTTTCCTTCTGGGTGGTTAATTCCCGAACAATGTTTACAGACTCTTTCTTTTTTTTCTGGTAGTTTTCTAAGTCCAAAATGATTCTGTGGCCCATCTCCTGCTCCCCCGTTGTTCGCTGGGACACATTTGGTTGCTAACCATTTGTTGGACAGGTCTTCAATTACTTCCCTCATGTAGTCTGCTCTTTCCTTTCTTCCATCTGTAGTGTTTAATTTATATAATATGTATGAATTTAAATTCATCCGGCCAATTACGTTAAAAATTACTTTTTTAACATGTTTCATTGTTCGGCGTTCGTCCAAGTATACATACAGCATTTGATCAGTAGAGTCTCCCGCCCATGCCTCTATTGTACTGAAACTGGATTTTTGTTTTATTTTTGACAACCAATCTGCCAGATCTTCTGATTGAGTACCTTACTCTTGTTGCCTGACAATCAGTAGATAGGAGAATAAACTGAGAAGAGTTTGTGGGTTTCTCCCTGAATGCCATCATTAGCATAGGCCCTTACCTTACATACTTTTTCTGACCAACTGCATATTTTCCTAGCAGCTGTCTAGGGATGCCCACCATGTCTTTTCTTACTGTACCAGTAATCCATGTTTGATTTTCATACAGAGTTTCTGCAAGAGAAAGGTACGTGAAAAAATTATCCAAGTACAGATGATGGCCTTTGTTGAGACATCCCGCCATTCGCATCAATGTTATTACGACATTAGAGGCCAAACCTGTTTCCACAACTCTTTCATTGTCTTCATTTTTATGAGCTCCTTTGTAAGGGTAAAACTGGACACAATATTTGGTGACAGTCACAAAGGACCCACAATTTAATGCCCCATTTGTGGTGCTTTTTTTTTTGGCATATATTGCGTCAAGGCAACACGTTTCTTTATGTCCACCAACGATTCATCGACAGACAATGCCTTAGAAGGGTAGTAATAATGTTTGAACAGTCGATTTGCATGATCGATTATTGGCTGGAATCTACTGCAGGGGTCATACCCCGGCTCCCCTATTTTAGGTAGGTTCCGTACATCTACAATGTGAAAAAACTTTAAAATCAATTGAAAACGGTCTCTCGGAATCTTTTTTGAAAAGTAGGGTATGGCCTGGCTAAAATGAGTATCCCAGTAGCTCTTTATACTGGGCTTACGAATTAGTCCCATGTTTATTATAATGGCCAAGAAGGCTTTCATTTCCAATACAGTCATTTTTACCCACTTGTTTACACGGCTGAATGGAGACAAACCATGCTGCTGACTTGCAATGAAATCTTCCGCATATTTATTCGTTGCATGAACAAATGTTTCCAGCAGGGTGGTAGTAAAAAACAAATTGAAGTAGGCAATAGGCCTGGAATTTTCTGGTGGGCAATGTTTAGGTCCACAATTTTCCATAAATTGAAACTGATGGTTATACGGCTCATCATTGTCTTCCTCTATTTCAATCCAAGAGCTGCTACTGTCATTTTCAGACTCATTTTGACAAGGTCTATTTGTAGGAACGTTTCTACCCCTACCTCTATTTCCTCTACCACCCCTTGACCCTCTATTGCCCCTAGACCTTCTTCTATTACATCCTGCATCACTTGGGGTACTAGGCCTAGTTGATTGTAAAGGCTCATCAGCCTCAGAACTGTCATGATGAGCTGTAAGTCTAGTTTGTAAAAAAGGCAAACACCTTTTACCTGTACTTCCAAATCCGGATGCAGAGGGTTGAGGATCGTCAGGATTAAAAGTGGGATCTTCATCGGTGTCATCTACAATGGAATCATTAGATGAAGAGTCCAAACTACTAACATCGTCATTCGAGCGGTTCCGTGCGCACTAGTCAGCGGGCGCTACAGTGGCCAATGCGTTTGGTATTTTGGAGCTATAAATAAGACAGCCATACTATATAAAATGTAAAACATTATATTATATTCTGAAAGAAAATTTATTTATCTTTCATTTGATGTAACTCAAGTTACAATATTACAACTAACAGCGCTCTAATAAAAAAAGTTCCGAACAACGATATATCGTTCCTTAGCGTTTTTCGAGAAAAAGACGTGGAACAATATATCGTTCTATAGCACTTTTCGGGGAAAAGACGAGGAACGATATATCGTTCGGTAGCACTGAAAGGGTTAAAATAGACTAACACTATTTATTAAAAGAAGCCCAGCATTGTGTGAGTAAAATGGATTTGCAGACATATTTCATTATGAATATGAAAACAAAACGCTGGTTTAGACTCCACAAACCCTGCAAATTGAGCATACCTACTTATATTTTCACAATGATTTATGTGATTATGACACGTCTGCAGTAGGTTCAGTTTGGTAATTTAGCATTTTCAACAAATTAAATAGGCCTAACCTGAATTGAACAGCAAATTTACCTTGCAAACATTCTGTAAGAGACCACCATGTGCTTCTATGTACAAATATAAACACTGATAAACAAAATTGTCATTTGTTTTGTAGTAAATATAAATTTAAATTTCAATACACAATTAAAAAGCATACAAACAATATATACAGCCTAATATATTCTTCACATTTATACAAAACATACAGGCATCTTAAAAAGATTTTGTAAGGCCTTCAGCTGATTGTTAATAGCAGAAAGCTGTTCCTCCTTTTCCTCCAACAACTTTTGTTTTTTTAACTTCAAATCTTTTATTTCTTGGGCAGCTCGTTTTTCTTATCAAATGTGGGTTTGTCTTCTTCTTTCTTTCTTTTCAAACATTCTCTTCTTCTAGAAGAGGCATTTTTGAATACCGTTATCATTGTTTTGGAAATATCTATTGATTTAAGACCTCCTAAAAATTACATTATATAAGTAGGCTGGTCTTGATATTATTTATGATAAAATTTGGCAAAAACTGTGTAGCATACAGGCAACAGTTTGAAAAAAAATGAATATTTTTTAAACAAGAAGAAATTAAAATTTTAAACAAGCGTACTACAGCTTAAATAAGTATCACTTATTTATGCTGTAGGTTAGTTAACTGAAAATATGACTGTTTTAAGGTTGTGGTAGGCCAGCAATGGAGAATTTGAATATGGAAACCAAGAACGTTTCAGTATTAAATGCCTTTTGTGAATTCTAATATTTTAAAGCACACAGTTAACCACTTGCATCAATGAAAAAAATTCCAAATTAACAAAAACTTTTTGTTATATTTACAACACTGTTTTGACTCCGTAAGAACGCATAACTTCGCATAAGGTACTAATAGTAGCAAATGTACAATATTTTGAGTGGGAATGATGACGAACAATTGCCTTATTAATACAGTACACCATTCTCTTTACCTGAATAGAGGAAAGAGAACTACGATAATTTTGAGTGGGCAAAGAGCTGGCTGGTTCTCTGCACTCTCAATACGGTATTTATTTCGTAGAAAAGACTGGTCAGAACATCATAATAAAACAACGAGAAACAAAAATACTTTTGGCGAAATTATTTACCACATAATGCTTTGAGCAAATTTCCCAATTCACTCCAAATAAATAACTCCCTAATTTCCTGTAGTAACACTTTGGAACGCTAGCAAAAAAAATGACTTTAAAAGCAATTTTCATGACCAGTAGATACCTTGATCTAATAAAAATAGAACCGACCCATCACTGATTATGTCAAATGATTTTCAAATTCCAGTTTTTTCAGATGTTTAGAAAATAGCTAAACGATTTGATAATGGATTAGAATTAATGTTTCTTTTATTTTTGTTGTAGGTAGTGTAAATAAAAATGAAAAATGGTTGAGGCAAAAGATGTAATTTCATTATCTTTACATATCTATTTTCTCACACAGTCGATTATTTACACAATTCATGTATAAGATTTACAACATTAAAACAGTGTATATGAAAAAATCTGTCCATAACCTTAACTAGATAGACGTAACTAAATAATTGCTCTGTTAACTTGCGTAACATATATTGAAGGATAAAATATATTAAGTTTAAATACTCCAAATAGTATATAAAAAAATGTTTATACATTGCTGAGTAAGCTGATACTTCTCTTTATTTAAAAAATCTTCTTCCAATCCATATAAAACTTGATTGGAAAATGTAAAGGCTAATACATTTCTGTAAATAAGGATTATTTAAATATATTAAATAAATGCCACCATATAATTTATTTCTTTATGCTTGTTTATTAGCATCAGCTTATTCCTCAAATACATAAATCATTTTAAATGATTAAATCTTTTATATAAAATTTGTCGTGTATAGTTTCTGTGCTAAATACTTTTATGACATTAATCACATTATTGGGCTTACATCTGACGATGCACTTTGGTAATAATTCAGCAAAATAAGCCAACATTTATAAATATAATACCTCAAAACATTTACTTAACTAAATTATACAAATAAAAATTGTTTGTCCTATAAAACGTTGCACGAAATTGTTCTCACTAATAAATTGCTATTTGCTTCAAACATCTGAATCATCAAACAAAATTAAAATATGAATAATTAATACTACGTAAGTATAAAATCGAGTAAAGCTTACCCTTAAAAAATAAATAATTCTAATAAATAGTGGAACAATATTTCTAAAATTTGTTATGTATCAAGCAGAGTGGGAGGGAGACTTCTATTGTACAATAAACTGTACAAAACCTGGGACATGAAACAATAATTTAAAAGACACGAAATAAGAACAATCACAATCAATTAATGAATAACTAATAGTTTTCACAGGTTTAATCAGACCAGCCACAATTTACCACTCTGCTCAAACTATAATGTCTTTAAAATATATAGTCAGCAGAAGCCATGTCAATGGCCCACCGGAACTTGTCTCGCTGGGTCTTGTTGAAAATTTTCTCAATGGGCACATCAAACTTTTTGCACCTGAAATAAAAAATGAAGAAAATGAACATGTAATTATTCTCTTTTCTATGACACTTCTAATTAATTGTTACATACAATAAACCTACCTAAAAGTTTATTGAGATATAAACTGACTCGCTATTAAACAGAATGTAAATTTGTGAGTATTTTACAGTTAGTTTTATTTTGTCTCTATGCTGGGTATATAATTTAAAATAACAAAAATATTATTAATTTACATCTGCTTGAAAAATACAAAACTTTATATGGGAAAAAATTTTCTGCACTTTTGTCATTCTGATATAATAGAAGTGAGAACACTAAAAAGCCTAACTTCCAAAGACTTCAAAGTGTGCTGTAAACAATGAAAAAGAAGATAGAATAAGTGCATAGCAACAAATCGAGAGTACTTTGAAGGGGACAAATTGACGTTTTTGGATAGAACTCGTACACTGTTAGCCAAATTGGGTGATTAGTGTATTGTCAATTGTTAAGAAGGTTCTTGATCTGAGGATTTGCATTAATTTTTGCTATCAAAACAGAATAATGTGTAATAAAGTTTAGAAATGCAGGATATTCATTTTAGCGAGTCAGCTGTAAAGATGTTCATGAAGAGAATTCTGGACACCCTGTAACCACAACAATAGATGAAAACAGGAAAATTTAAAGAAATGATTTAAAACAATCACCACATTAATATCAGAAAAGTTGCTGAGTATGCTGGCAAACCATTTGACTTATGCCATGAAATTTATTCTGATTGTTCGGCTGTAAAACATGTGATAGAAACAATTTTTGTTCTAAAACTGTTTGATTTTTTAGTAAACATAGAGGCTAATAGATGCTGCCCAGGAGTTGCTATACAAAGTAAACAAAGGTACAACACTTTTAAAATGTGTCAGGACAAATAAAAAAGACATGAGTGTACAGATATGATGACATAAATGTTCATCACCTGGATGCGTGAGACTTCCTGGTTCGCCAAGACCAAAAAGATCATAGCAGGTGACTCATTACCACTGCATGTCTATGTGTGGGCGGGTGGGTCATTACCACTGCATGTCTATGTGTGGGCGGGTGGGTCATTACCACTGCATGTCTATGTGTGGGCGGGTGGGTCATTACCACTGCATGTCTATGTGTGGGCGGGTGGGTCATGATAATATGAAGGTTAAGCTCACTAGGTTTATTTCAATTTTTTTGTATACTAAAAGTCCTTACTAACACTTAATCAGTCGATGCTTGAATAAAATGGAAGTACTATCTATAAGTTTAACAATGTCTACAGGAAGTGATCAGGAAAAAATCAACCGAATTTGTGGCGGAACAGTTTTAGGTTGGGCACTAAGCCAAAAATGAGTATATTGTGAGAGATAGGGCATTTAGCAAACTTACTAAGAAGAAAATTCCACAAACACCTTGCAGTAATAAACAAATAAGAAATATAACACGTAACACTTATTTTCAGTGCCATTGGTACATTCCTCATCAGACTCTATTCTCAGTGGCACTGAATTTTTGTGTTATGTATTGTCTCTGTTTTCTTACTACTGCAAGGTGTTGGTAGGCTTGTCTTTTTAAGTAAGTTTGCTGTTGTCCTTTCTCTCAATATACTGATGATAAAACAATTTATGCTTTAGCACCATGATAATGCATCTACATACATTTCATTGATTGTGAATTTTTAATGAAATACAAAAACAATGAAGCCCAGGACATGTTCATCTGATAGTACCCTATAAATACAATTTTTCCCCAGACTTCTAATACATTAGATTAGAAGCATTTCACTGAGATCTAATGCTATTCCAAAGGTTGCTATAAAGCAGAGTTCCTCACTAGGATTTAATGACGATCCTTATTACTTTTCTTAAAATAATCTAAGGGCCGCAAGTACATATACATATAGTATTTTTTGTATGTTTTCAAGCTTGCATTTAGTATGAGACTCTGCTTATAATTTAGTATTTAGTGCATTAAAACTAGGGGTGTGCGAGTACTCGAAACTTTGAGTATTTTACTACTCGAACTCGGCTTGAAGCTCCCGAAAATACTTGAAGTTCGATCGAGTAGTTGTATTTCACGAAATTTCATATTTACATCTTAATTTAGTTATAGGAGTAAATAGTTTTATAAGTTATCAATAAAAAAAATATGCGCTTCCTTGTGTTTTATTTTAACCTTAATCATACGTTATCAGTTTGGTATACATAATTATGAACTAAACAATACGCCTAAGAATAGGTAATACATGACGACAGTCAAATGAACTAGTCGACGTAAAGAACGAGTTTGTTCATTCTGATTTGAAGTAGTTCAGTTCAAAGTAATCAACAGAGCTGCGAAGGTAGCGATCACTGTAAATAGTTACCGTAGTAGGGATCACACATGTTGATTTTCGAGTCTACTAGTCACTTGTAACCTAACCTAAAATAGCGTGAATAAAACAGAAGTGCTGGTTAGTGTCTTTATGACCCAAGAAAGGGGACGAGAGATCCGGTTCAAGATGCTCAAAAAGGCCTGTTATCAATACCAATCTAATAGTCTGTGCACCGTGGATATTATGCATATTTTCGTTCATATCAATAATACCGTTCAATCAAAAGGGTCTCAGAACAGGTCATTTTACATCCCAAGAATCGATCGTCCCATCTTTTCTAGGTGAAAGTTCTTCTCGGTTGTAGTATACGTACATGCAAGGAACCGTTCAGCTCCTTTTCGGAAACGATATTATCGTATATTTCTTGCAAGTCGATTGAGGTCTATTTTGTTTTTTAATCTGAGCAGGGAATCGTCCAATGATTTGAAGAAGAAGAAAATACCGTACCATATCATATAAAATATGGTAATGGCGTTCTAGCAGCGTGTGACACAACATTATTGATATCCGTGACGAACGTCTATTAATTATTATTCCGAAAACGCCATAGATCGCCAAATTGTATGAATATTTGCGCAGACAATATTTTTTCCTGTCAAATTGTTGAACGGTCTTCTGACTAGGTTACACAATAACTCAGTTGGAATGTAAAAGGTGGTAAAGTACGATAATTTTGATTCGTAAATTCACTGAACGGTTCCCTGTTCACATTGACGTCGATGTAAACTGTAAAACAATCACGAATTAACCCAAGTGAGGGAGAAACATTTTGGAAGACCTTTTCTAAACAAAATAAGACGAATTTAGAGATTCGGAAAATAATTTTTATTGAACCGAAGCCTTATCAAGCTCTCGTTTTTTATTCATAAGTTTATAGTTTAGCTGCGCAAAATCTACACTGTATCACTAGTTGGCACTTAGCTGATATTTCAGATTGCATCTCGTCGCCAATATCGGGTAGACCTATTATATTAGCCGACTACGTCTATGGTTTTCATTCGATTACACCAGGTTTTAATGAATTTCTCATTATGACATAGTTTTTTATCTGTTGTTCAGTGTAGCCTCATGAATCGCAGTAGTTTCAAGTTGTACATATTTCATTACCGATCATAATTTTAAAACTAATTCATCCTAAGTGACATTAAAATTTATTTTTAGTAAACCTGCTTAGTTATTATCAATTGATTGATCTACAGTCTTTGTCATCCAGATTTTGAAATTTGATTACATAATTCAGAGCTTATTTCCGGTTAGTTGTAACCTTGTTATTACTGAATTAAATACCCACAGATCCACTCTTCTTGGCGTGTACACAATCAATTTTTTGTGGAGAGGAGGCAATTCTCAAAGTAAATGACCGCATTAGGCGATGATGCCTGAATTTTAGCATCAGTTTGGTTGGATGCAACTTTTGCCAACAAGCTTCACTACGTTTTCGCGGTATACTTTAAACTGAACCACCAGATAAACATATCGGCTGTGAAGCAGTATAATTTGCTTGCATAGAAAATCTGATCTGTGATACGAGTGAACAGATTAAATCTTTATAATCCACGTTGTTTCAATTAATAATATACTTTCTTAATTTCTTACATAATATTAGTTCTGAAAAAAGGAAAAAGTTTAAACAAAACAATGCCACATAAAAATGTAGGAAGGCAGGAAGTAACCAGTTTTATTTATCAAATGTTACTGTTACAAACAACAAATCAAAATTATTGTGTTCAGTTTCGATGTATATATTTACGAATCTGGCAAAACTTGACATATGCTTAGGATGGTGTCTGCCTTTTAAAGTTGTCTTGTGTGAACAGGAAATCCTTCTGTAAATACTCGCTCGAAAATACTCGATACTCCAAAAAAATGCCAACTACTCGACTCGAACACAAAAATCACTACTCACACACCCCTAATTAAAACAAAGACAAAGCATTTTTTCTATTATAAAATTACCACAGCGGTTATCACTTTATTGCAGTTCTAAAAAATGTTAAGGGTCGCAAAACATTGTGTTAAGGGTAGGGGTGTGCCAGTAGCTTGTAATTTGAGTTTTTTCGAGTTTCAAAAAAGCTCAAACTCGACTTGAGATTTTAAAAACTTGAAAAAATCTAGTTGAGTTTGCCATATCTTTGAGCGTAAAACGCTATAATCTAGACAAAAGTCCCATTTGTATAATAAATTATAAAGATAATCATTTTATGTAGGCAACTGTATTTAAAATATGATCATAATATCCTTTTCATAACCTGATATGTTCTCACGATGTATTTAGATTTGTGATTCACACACACAAGTCTCGATCGTACGGCCATGGCGATTACGGCGAAAAGTATTCTCGTTATTTATAAAGAAGGCACGACCAAATAAGCTGTTCCAAACAGCCGTCACAAGTTATTCATTCAAAATGTGAAACTGATCACAAAGAACCGTTTCAAAACTTCGTTACATAACTACTTTTACCAAAATTTTAAATTGACAGTTGATTTTATTCCAGGTCCATACTTTAAAAGTTCATGACTAAAACTATTCTAAGACTGACAGTTAAACCGCGTTCAATCTGTAACATAAACTACACATGGAACGTAAACTATAATAATTTGAGATAGAATGCCCAGAACAGTTTCGTTCTGGCACCGTGACAAATAAAATAACAATTAATGTAGCTACTACCAGTACATCGCCTATTCAATGAGTCACAATATAAAATGTACTGCTAGCCTTGGATTCGATTTGTATCCATTTTGTTTTGAGTTTTTGTTGACATTTACACTAGAGATGGGAATTACAGTTACTTTTTCGATAACCTTTTACGTAACTCTATTATGTTCTGATAATGTGTTATAATAATCTGTTATTTTTGTAACCTGTTACTTGACCTGTTGACGTTCCAGACAGTGTTTCTGTTTTGGCCTGACGTTACTTAACGTCTCGAAGCCTAGTTACAGCTGTTCTACATAACGTTCAAAGTTACAAAAGGTTATGAAGTTGAAGCAGAGATCAATTAAGTATATCAAACATGAGTAAAAAACATTAATTCCAAAATAATTATTAAACCTAAATTAATATTTATCACATTTTTCTAATATTACATTCCAAACAAATATGCTAGTGTGGAATAACATAAATAGAACCTCCAATGCTCCAAATAGGATGAAATAATTGTAAACTGTTCATTATATTATTAATTTCCAACTATTACCAATAATAAACTTTTGTACAATACTTACTTCAAGAATGATATAAGTTAGCACAACACTTACCATGCAACAGATATCCTAGGGTCCAAGTAGTTCAGCTTTGATGTTCCCAGAGCTATACATTTGTTTTCTTCCCTATCTGTTTCTTGAACCTCAAGCTTCAGAAGCTGTTCCTTTAACCGTTCTAAGGTCTTTTTAGCTTTATCGGCTTGACTGAAACATAAATAACATATAATATTATTCGTGTTTTAATAACATAACCGTTTTAAATTACAAACTCACAATCTTAATTTTTTTTAACCCAAGGAATGTTGAATGCTTCAAATTGAGGTGATCAGTTTGTTCGTAAAATGTTACCGCCTCAATTTGAGGCGATGTGCGCACACTCAGTTGAAATAAAACGTCAAAGCCAGTTCAAATACAAATCATTTGAAAGACTGTGAAGCAGTGTTTATGGCACAGTGGCTTGTTGATTTCGTTTGTTTACTTTGTCTCACACGCCGATATGTCCGTCTACCAGCCTGTCCCGTTCGCCATTGCCAAGCCGATAGTTGTTCCTGTCTTTTGCTGTGCTTTTATACAACTTTTAGCGTTTGTATATTATTTAACTAGTTTTTGTTGTTATTTGTGATTATGTGCGATCCCTGTCATTCGAGTGACATTAGAGATATACTGAACGATCTGACTGTCATATTCGTTGCTAGGCAACATATTTACTTATTACTTCTTCTATAATTTTGTGTAATTATTTGAATTTTTTTGTTCAGCACAACATTATTATTTTGTATTAACTAGTTTTTACTGTTATTTGTGATTATAGGTAATACATGTCATTCGAGCGACATTCGAGATACACTTGAATGATCTGATTGTCATATTCGTTGTTAGGCAACACATTTAGACTAGTTATTACTTCTTATCTAATTTTGTGTCAATATTGGACAATATAATGATACATTTTTTTGTTCGGCACAAAATTATGCACAGATTGTGTATCCAAGTTTTCTTCTAATATTATAGTTTTACATAAACTTTTAATGACCTATAAACTTTTTATAAAATTATTTTATGAGTGAGTTATAAAAAACTTTATTTTTATAACATTTCTTAATTTAATTGATTTTTTCCCACCCAGTATCAATATTTTAAATGCATTTCTTTCTGATAAAAATTATGTAAATTTTATCCTTCCGATGCTATTAATAAATTTATAGCGAATTAAAGTCTTATTTATCACTAAAAATATGGCGACATTTGAGGATATTAGCATTGACATTCCTTGGGTTAACAATAACAACATTTATTTATATATACATCATTAAGACGTCGATTGTAGAGATATGGGGCAAATGAGTGTAGTCATTGTTACTAACTAAGGTAGTTATTTTGTTTTTAATAACTATTACTTAAAAAGAGCCATTTATTAACAACACATTTTTGTTTTTACCATGTGTGACTGCATATATAAATTAAAAACTTATAATGGCTGTAAAATGCTATGGCAATCAAAATTTTCTTTGACTGTGTCACTTATAACAGTCAAAAGAAGTCTGCATAAATGGAAAGATCAAAATAATTCATTTTTGTGTATGGCCACAAAAATCTATTTATACAGCCCCTGGCGAACAACTTGGCCAAAAGATTGTCCTAGAGTATTTACACCACACTATTTTGACATAAACTAGTTTATAATATAAGGAATTAAGTAAAACACATGACAAATATTAAAAACTACTATTATCAGGTCCATTTACATTTTTTCATATTTTATCTAATCTGAGATAATTTTTTCAAAACATGCTACAGAATACAATTCAGGTTGCTTAGGGAAGGGCGTTTGTAGAACATAAATACAGTCTCTTAAATGTTTATTTCTTAGCAGTACTCTCTCCATCTTTTTTGCTTAATCTTGTTTATATTTTTTCGAAAAAAAATTAAAAATAACCGTAATTGAAAACTACGTACTACTCGTAGAATATTGTAGAAGTGCGGTACCTACTGGCAAGCAAACCCGGAAGAGGCCGAGGGGAGACTGATTTAACCCTCGAGCGGGCGCTTGTGTTTTCCTCCGCACGTTTAGTTTTTGTTATAATAAATATGCACAATTGGTGTCGGCATTCGTGTCCGGCTACATACCTCACGAGCCTCATTCCGGGAATCCCCCAAAGCTATTTTTACCCCCTCCTTCCCCCTTGGTTCCTTGTCAGTTACAATTCAGTGACGCAGTGTCAGTTTGCGGAGGTTTTCTCCGCGTGCGCCCTATCGCGCAAGTGGTTAATGCGCACGCGATGTTATTTATATTCATAACACGTCAAATTGGCCAAACTATGTGTATATTTATACATATACCAAAATATATGTGTGTTTTTATTTATTATTTAATTTATAATTATTATTAAATATATTTTGTTTGCATAGATGTATAATTGCATTATTGCGGAGCAAAACTCCGCATGCGCCCTCTCACATAACACCAACAGTGATACCCTCTTTATACTAGAAAATTACTTAATTTGTTTAATTAAAATATTACTTATATTTAGTTGAACAATTAATGTTATAACAATGACATTTGGTTCCTAATAAAGTTATTCAACATTAAATAAAATATTGCGTTATAACCAGAAGTAAAATGGGTAAAATTTGTGCAATTTAGTGTTGCGGAATAAAACTCCGCATGCGCCCGCTCCCGTTTTATAAGTGAAGCGCCCGCTCGAGGGTTAAAAGAAAATAGAAAGTCAATATCAATCAAATATGAACTTATCAAGGACAATAATACCATGATAATGGAAAATTACAAAATTTGATTAGGTTCAAATTTAGACAACATTTTGTGACTCTAGCTATACCAAAGCACAGATAAATAATAAAATGCAATGACTATTAATAATTGAAAATTTCTCTTTTGGCTTTTAAAATTCAAATTGGGTCAGTTTAGACACTGAACTGGAATAGGTTATGAAAAATGATATTGACCAAGTTATTTGTTCTGTTGTCATAGTTTAATTGGCAAAGAAAAAAATATAAATATTATAAGTGATATATGCATTTACTTTAGATAAAACTTGATAACATACTTCTAAAAAATTGAAATTATTGTTAACTTTATTTTACCAAATTTTGACAACCAATACATTTTAATAAGTTCAAAGATATTTGATTAAGTTACATGTTTAAAGACATATATATACAGGGTACGTCAGAGCTAAATTATTTTGTGTATATATGTCATAATGATTGTGCGACATAAAGTCCAAATCAAGAAGTCTAAACCGAAAAGTCCAAGACAAAAAGTCCAAAAGCTGTAACAGCCAATACCTAAAAGTCTAAGCAAAAAGTCCAATACTTGTTATTTTGAGCTTATTTTTATTTTGAACTTATTTTTATTTCAAAATGGTGCTTATTGAAGTAAGCAACTAACCTAACCTAACCTAACCTAACCTGCGGTAGATCACAGCTGCTACCCAGGTAGATCACGGATGCTACCCGAGTAGATCACGGCTGCTACCCGAGTAGATCACGGCTGCTACCCAAGTAGATCACGGATGCTACCCGAGTAGATCACGGCTGCTACCCAAGTAGATCACGGATGCTACCCGAGTAGATCACGGCTGCTACCCAAGTGGATCACGGTTTATTCTCAAAGCTTAATAAACCGTATATTTTATTTTCTCAAAATAGTTTATTCTCAAAATTATTTTGAGAAAATAATAGATTTTCTCAAAATAATTTTGGACCTAATAGATTTGGACCTTCCGGGTTGGATTTTTTGGTTTGGACTTTTTGTCCTCCAACCGTCATAATTATGTTTTTGTGTAGGTATAAAACACTTTTTACATTTTTTCCTTTGCAGAACCATTTTTAGCGTCTCTCTTGGCATGTTTGTAATTTTTCTCAGCCTCCTCCACAGCTTCCCTTTTCGCAGCCAGCTTCTCTCGTAAGTTTGCCATAGACTTGTCATGTGTCTTTGGCACAGCCCGTTGATGATTACACAGGATAGCTACAGCCCTGTTGGCTCGGTTGTACGAGAGTAGCTGAAAAATACATATCCATCATATTTTTGTCAAACACTACAAGTCAATTCGTTCTTCTTAACAAAGAAGCAACACTTGCATAGCCAATATTTTTTTTCTACCATTTATGTATGTTTTTAAACAGCAACATTTTCAAATATTATATCAAAGAGAAAAATATTTATTTATGAACAATTCAAAAATAATCTCACCATTATCTTCATAACTAAGAAAGTTACATGTACTTTTCAAAACTTTTAACGATGAGCCATTTTTGGCCTGGGCATTTTGGCAAGTCCATGCAAAAAATGGCTGGGGTTAAAAGGGTTAATATTATATAGACTGTCAGCACTAAACAACAGGAGTCTTGGGCATTTTATTTCAAATAGTTAAATTTTAATTATGTTTTTCTTTTTACAAATTTTTAAAGAATAATATTTTTAATTGCACTGGCTTAATTAACTTTACTGACACAAAAATAGAATACCATTTGTTACCAATAATACAAAATGTATATTTCTAAAAACAACTATAGTATTATTGACTTTGATTATTATGAATAAGAGTTCCATTTATATTTTCTCAATTCAGTCTGACCACCAATTAAGAAAAGAACTTCTAGTTCTTAATAGTAACTATACTTTTTTCTCTCCTATTATTCATTACATTATTATTTTTATTTATCTGTCATGTACTACAATTATATCCAATTAGTCTGTGAACATTTAATCAACTGTGTAGTGAATTGTTTAAATAAGTTTTATTACTGAACCAGACCTAAAATGGCAGGTTATTTTTTAATTACTCAAGGTAAATTTCAATTTAATTCTTTAGTGTTGTATACTAATTTGAGCATTACAATCCATTTAGCAAACTTGTTTACATTTAAATAAAATCTTTAAATAAATATTTCCTTTTTGGAAAAATGTAAATAATCATACCCTGAGAGTAAATAAACTGTTACCAATTATCTACTTTTTGGAACTGTCATGTAATAGATTTTTAGGGTGAGGAAATTCCCAAAATACTATGTACAATTCTTACTGACATAGTCCACATTACTTGTTGATTCACTAGATATTAGACAGATTTCTATACTAAAAAAGTATTTAAAACCGAAAACTGATTTCAGTACAGAACCGAAGCAGGAAAAATTGGCTGTTGATAACTGAAGCAATGGCAGTTCATTTATAGATCAGTAAAATTTGTTTTCTGCTGATGTATATTGCTGCTGTATTTTAGAAGAATTAGCTATTTTTGTAATAAAATAGTTTACAAGCGTTACATTGACAGTATTATTGGATATTTGTCTTATTGTAGCGATTCAATTCTTGTCACCCTGCACATATATTTTGGATGATCAGATGAAACCTGACAATACTTAGTAAAAATGTCCTTCTGTTTGTTATGTAGATAGGTCTATCGAAACATCCTACCACACAGCTCTCCCCTGCACTATCAAAATCAAGTCAAAGGTTTAAATCATAATTAATACATTAACCATTTGCGGTCTGAGGACAAATTACACAAGTCTGTGGAAAGGATCCAAACAGATAGGTCAGAAAAATTTCATAAAAGTTGTCCACTCAGGATACATGTCCAAAGACAAGATCAACTTAAAACTGTGTGAAAAATATATTACTGGATTATAACTAACTGTTATCTCAATTCTATAATATCTCAGTGGTCAATCCATGATAGCTAAAATAATTTTAATACATTTTTTAAGTTATATTAATTTTTAATGCAATCAAGTCTGTTAAGTCACTTGGCCAGGTTTGAAACTATGTTAATCATTGTATTTTTGAAGTCGGCAGTCATAACAGCGATGCATTATAATAAATAACTCTCTTATAAGAGTCTAAGGATTTTGATCGCTGACTTGAGGCATCTGATGCTCTCATTCAGCAGCTGTTTCTTAACGAATGTGTACACATTTTTTTTCTTTTAAATGAATTTAGTTTTTAAATGGTGTATTTTAACAGATAAAATACAGGTTTTAGTTGGAGCTCAATATTTCCATGTCACTATTGATTTTATCATTCTAGTCCTTGTACAGAAATAATTAAACATTAAAAAAAAGTTAAAAGTTAAAGTTCATCTTATTTTACCAGGCAAAGTTATGGCTAAGCCTACCTAACACTTAACCTGAAGACCAACGGCTTAATGTGACTTCCAAACCACAACATTACATTACAGTACAACCTCGGTTATCCGGCCTAATGTGGTGGAGGTCAAGCTGGATACGATAAAAGCCGGATAAAACATAAGTCATAAATAACTTGGTTTTATTGGAGAAACACGTTTAGTAACTGATAACAGACATATTATTGATGTGTTCATAATAATAGCTAAAACAATTTTTCAAATACTGGTTTTAAAATACAGAAATTTAAAATGTCAATTCTCAGTTCTTACTCAGTAGAAAACAGAAAATCAAGGACTTACCACCATCTAGTTTAAATACACTTACCTTTTCCGCCACAGAAGAATCAGGATCAGTAAGTTCTTTAAGCTGAGCTTGAAGAGTCCAAGAGGCATTATACGTACGGAAAACTTTAGCCGTCAAGCCTTCCATGAGATCAGAGAGGTGTTTGTTTAGAACGGATGTCTGTGGACAAATAAATACTCAAGTAATATTTTATATATTAAAAAGATTTATATTACCACAGTAAATAAATACTATACAAACTATTTTATATATATATATACAAACAATGTGTTTGTATAAAAAATGGGTGGGAGGATGTATAAATATATATAAATACAAACAAACACAATTACAAGACATTTATCTGATTTTTTTAAATTTTAATTCTCTTAATTCATCTTGCATTTTCTGAAGATTAAACTATACATCAAAACTAATTATGGATTTCACTCCATGAAAAACCTACCTCAATTCCGTTCAGTGAAATTTATTAATGAGCTATCTCTTCAGCATAAGTATTATCATTATATACTATATGTGAAGCCGTTTCTGCCAACATATATCCTCCCTTACATTTTGGCCAATATAAACGGTTGAGATCTTAAAAAATTAGCCTTTGTTCGTAGTTTTGCAATAAGATCTTAATTATTCAATATTTTCATCGTGAAGGATATGGGGAAGCCCTCAAAGTAAGTTTTTCGGTCATAAGAATAACATGGGGAGAGCTTTAAATGAATAAAAAAGTAACAGCTTTTCAAATGTAAATAATAATTTATAAAACATTTTAACAGCTGTTGGAATGTAAACAATATTGTTTGTAATATTGAGGAGGTTAGATCTTTCATAATGTTAAACCAAGGAAGGTTGTAAGCATGGTTTTATTCACATTTGATTGTAGGGCTCCTCTCTACTGGACTTGAAGGTCTCAATGGTAATCTATTGCAATTATTTTAATTATATAGATTACATCACAATTATTGTCACTCCCAGTATGATTAATAAAATTAATTTGTTATTAATACACTGAACATTTTAAAAGAGCAAAGTAAGAGATTAATCAGACTTAGGCCTATCTGAGTCAAATATAGTCTTAGGCCTACTTAAATTATGACTAGGTCAATTTATTTTCAAAACATTAGGCCTACTCATCTTCTGTAGTACAGCACAATATGACTACCTAGCTTCCAAAGGTAATAAATCCACTTTACTTACGTTTTCTCGGACATTTGTGGTTGTTATAGTAAAAAATGTTCGATTTTGACTGCCTTAGTCCTGGGTGGTTTATATTTACCCACTGAACAGCCTTTGAGCCCCTTTTCAGGTTTCAGGAATCCACCATATTCTTCTTGCGATATACCAACTTTAACCCTCCAAGTGGCGGTCAGAAACACACTCAGTGGCAGGTTATTTTCAGTGATTTTAAATGCCTCGACTAAAAACCTTGCATAAATATCTCAAGTAATCAAATTATGTCATATAATATATCAATTAAATCTTATAACACGCGCAGTACAATAATAACATAGTTGAAGTACTTATCTAACACTGAAGTAAACAATCTAGTGTTGCACCAACATTTTTTTTTCTAAATTTTGTTATTATTTGAGTGCCTAATTTGAGTATACGTAGAATGACCCATAAAAAAAGGAGATAGCCAGTTTTCTAAATGTTATTGTGAAGAAAAAATGTATAGTTCACCTATACTACTGAAAATAGTAAAATCACAAACATATAACTGAGTAGAACTGACTTAGTGACTTGTAATGCAGCTTAGCAACAAACTTTCAGTGAACGAAAAAGTCAGACTTTCAAATGACAAATCGAGGAAAAAACAAGTACGATATGAAATGATACTTTTGAGTCTCCTCTTTCATTTAATATAATCTACAATGTGTTTTGGACATCTATAAGTTATTTAAACACATGAACAAAAGGCTTACATTGATAGGCGCTGTAGTGTCTTTGCTATATTATGGAGGAGGGAGAGACGCTACGTCTTTTGCCACTTGGAGGGTTAAGAGCAGCAGCTATTATATTTAGAATGTATCTTTTTAACTTTGATCTGTATATATTTAATCTCTTCAAGGTAGGTTGTAATAATATCACAATCGACAGATGTAACTAGGCCAGACACAAACATAAAAAAAATCCCTTTTTGCAGCTTTTAGATCAGGCCTAATTAAATTATTGACTGCCCGCCCAGCCATGTATAACAGTAGTCTTTTTGGCATGTTTTAGCGATCTCACTGTAAGTAGGCCTTACATTAGCTATTTAGATTAGATCTTGTTTATGTTTAATATTCCTGTTATTGTGCATTATATTCCATTTATCACGACGACATATGTAATCATCAACAATCCGAACTCTTTTATTATTATTAAAAGTTCTTTTGTAAGTAGCAACCTTCCAGTTCTGATTTGATTTATTAAAAGCTTTATTATTTTTACTAGTTACTTTAGGAGAACCTATAGCAACTTTACTATTAGTTGAATTTTGATTAGCATATTCTTCAGTTACTAGTCCAATCCTTTCTTGATTGAATTTTGTACAATTTACCTCACGTTGTTTTAGATCGCTCAATCTATATAATTGAGATTGAGGATTTCTTCCATTCTCCAAGAATGGAAGAAGACACTCTCTTGCTTATCTCAACCATATTTTCACTGATTTTCTTCAGTTCGTCAAGAAGGATTGACAGATGTGTAATTTCATCGTTATCAGAGTTGTTTTTTAAGTTGAGTTTCAGGCTTGGTTATGAGTTTGTTAACCTCAATCTTGCAATCTTCTCAGTAACATGTTATTTTCTTGAAAATACTTTTTAAATGATTGCATTCTGTAGTTGTAATCCAACACACACTATGTGAAATCAATTTTTTAAAAAAAGCATAGCACCCACAGAATTATGACGATCAGTATCTAGATTATCACATAAACTATTGCTGTTGCTTGATGACACCACCACACGCTAACATTAACTACTACTCTAACCAAGAACTAATCACTACAGTAAGGAATAACTAAGCCTGACCCATGTTTATGTTGCCATTACGTAAGTAAATGCAAAACACATAGAGTGGGCTACATTAATACTGTACATGGGTGTAGTTTTAATGCACCACAAACTGAAAGCACCACTGTATTTTATTTAATGATGTAATCACGGGTTTATTTTATTTATATATTTATTTTACTTACTTACTTTACTTAGTTGGCCACTCAAACCGTAAAAGGTTTTTGGCCTCGCCAACAATTTACCTCCACTTCCTCCTGTCTTGCATCATCTCTTCTTCCACTCCCATTTTACGCATATCTCTTTGCACCTGATCTTTCCATCTCAGCCTTGGTCGACCCAAAGGTCTTCTTCCTGCTGGTCTTCCTTCCATTACTCTTCTCAATACAGATTCCTCCTCCCTTCTGTTTACATGGCCTGCCCATCTGAGCCGTCTTGATTTTCCTTCTGCTACTATGTCTGCTTCCTTAAACAATTCTCTAAGTTCCTGATTTTTCCTTATACTCCATTGTTCTTCTTCTTTCACTGGCCCATATATTGCTCTTAATACTTTATTTTCAAAGGATACTAATCGCCTTTCTGTTTTCTTGCTCTTTGTCCATACCTCAGAGCCATATAGGACTACTGGCCTTATAATTGTCTTGTACATTTGTTCTTTGGTTCTTCTTGATAAGGTTTGCTTTTCAACATTTTTCCTAAGGCCCAATAGCATCTATTTCCGTTCAGTAACCTTGTTTCAATTTCTGTTTCTTCTTTATTTTGTTGATCAATAGTGACACCAAGGTATTTGAATTTTTCACAACTATTGAATTTATATGGATTCACTTCTAAAACCTGCTCTCTTTCTAATGCATTCCGTTCTATTTTAAGATATTTGGTTTTTTCCTCATTGATTTCTAAGCCTACTATTTTTGCTTGAGTAATGAGCTCCTCAGCCAGACGTTTGAGACCGTCCTCGTTTTCGGCTAATAAGGCTACATCATCTGCCAAAGCGAATAATTTGATCTTTGCGTCTATCAACAGACCCTCATTCAAACTTTCTGTTCTTTTTAGTGCGTTTTCAATTGCCAGATTGAACAGTAAAGGTGATAACCCATCTCCTTGTCTTATGCCAGTGTTTATTTCAAATGTCTCTGAATATTCATTGTTTATTTTTACTTTACATTTTGATTCTTCCATACAAATCTCTGCCATCTTCACTAATTTCTCTGGTATTCCATATCCTTTAAGTGTTTCCCATAGATGTTTACGGTTTATACTGTCATACGCTTTTTTGAAGTCAACAAAAAGGATATGTGTGGTTTTGTCAAATTCCCAGTACTTTGAGATGACTTGTTTTAAGATGAACAGTTGGTCTGTGGTTGATTTACCTCTTCTGAATCCTGTCTGATGATCACCCAGCATTTCTTCTCCATACTCTGTTACTCTCTTGTTCACGATTTTGGATAAAATTTTATATGTAGTGTTAATGAGAGATATTCCTCTATAGTTGTTACAGTTCTGTCTGTCCCCTTTCTTATGAATTGGTACGATTAGCGCTACCTTCCATTCATCTGGTAATTTTTCTTCATTCCAAATTTTTAGAATGAGCTTATGAATCTCTTCCTTTAATGACTTCCCTCCACATTTTAAAGCTTCAATTGGTATGCCATCTTCTCCTGGGGCCTTCCCATTCTTCAGTGACGCTATAGCTTCCTTTACTTCTTCCAATGACGGTTCTTCAATGAATGGTTGTGCATTTTGATATGTTTCATTCGCACTATCATTGCTTGTTTCTCCATTTAGGAGTTTCTCAAAACATTCTTTCCATATTTTGAAGCACTCTCCTTGATTGCACGTTACTCTCCCTTGAGCATCTTTGATCCCAAAACTGTTTGGAGTGAATCCTTTTTTAAAAAAACGTACTGTCCGATAGAAGTCCTTAGCATTGTTACATGTTGCACGTTACTCTCCCTTGTGCATCTTTGATCCCAAAACTGTTTGGAGTGAATCCTTTTTTTAAAAAAACGTACTGTCCGATAGACGTCCTTAGCATTGTTACATATTTATTTTAGGTAAAATAATTAAAAGTACGAAATATAATGTTTGATTCTTTTTCTTATGAACACGTCACATATGCAATAAAATAAACTTAACAAAATTTAAAACATTATTGAACGTAACTTTAAATAAAAAATACAATTTAAATATACCAAGGTGTACTTGGTTTTATTTTTGGTAAAGCTTCAAACTGCATATGTCTGCCACCTCTGCCCGATCTCCATGAATATCTATAAAAATGTCCGGGTATCGGAAGATTCGGTTATTAGAGATCCAAATATAAGAGAGTTTACTGTAAGCATAGTCTATTATTTTTAAATTAGATAAATAAACCACAGAAATGATTATTATTTTACTAAGTTTAGTTAACAGTTGTCAATTAGGTTGCTTATAATATTTTCATAACAATAAATTTACTTAATAAGCCATTTTGACACTACAATTTCAAATAATATAAGTTTTCCCACTGAGATGTCGCTAGAGTTAATGATCAAACTTTCCTATATCTAAAATCTTGTCAATAATTTATTAAAGAACTTACATTCAAACGATCAAATAGATCATCTTCTCCTTTCTTGTTTTCCATGAAAAGAACAAGGTTTTTAAAAACCCTTTTCTCCACAGGTACTTCATTGTAATAACGTATGGAATCTTTACCCAAAAAGTCAAACACTACAACATTTTCCTTACCTGAAAATCAAAATAAGTTTTGATAACATTTTGTTAACACTATTTAATAAATCAACATTAATTAAAAGCATAATTCAACACTTCATTCCAATAAATGCTTACAACATTTTATCAAACACTTTAAAAAAGTCCATATGTACATCTTGAAAAGCTTGTAAAAGTAGTTTTATATTCCATCATGATTATACATGTGTACATCTACCAGTTTAATTACATATTTCAATCAATTCACCATTTAAGTTCCAAAAACACATAGGTACACAAATCTTAACCTTGAGAATAACTGCGTATTTAGCTGAACAAAATTTGTTTGACTTTTGAATACTGAAAATAACATTAGTATTTGGAGAATAGTTTTTTTAAGATAATTAAGCAGCCAATGAATGAAGCAGCAGCCAATATATTCAATTCAAAACATCTTTATTTATATAACGCACAAATCAAGGCACAATAAATAGTGTCAAAAATTGTTCTATTAGTTGACTAAATATAATTAAGATAGTAATATTATTATTTGGGATACAATATCCTCACTAAAGATCACCTTTTTACTAACTCTAATCTAATGTAACAATATACATAAATATAAATTATTTTGTTTTATATAATTTTACTTAATCTAGCCGTGATATTTTACTTTCAATTATGTTGTTGTTTCAAAAAATTCTTCAAATAAATACAGGGATCATTTTATCAGGAAATTCTTTAACAATATCCTGAATTTTTTTATATATTTCCTTCTTTTACTATTTCAAATGGTAAATAGGTATACAATGTTGAGCCAGCATATGATGGTTTTTTACTATAAAATTATAATTTGTGTTTATCAAAACAAAATTTGTTCTTATTCTGAATCTTATAACTATGGTTAAAAACCAAGTTATGTTACTGGGCTATAAGGGTTAAGACAATTAATCCTTGTTTCAAAGCTATTACCAAATTTGAATAATTAGGAACTAAGTGAGAGAGACGATTATTTTCCTCATTGCCTCAGGCTGTGCTCTAAACTGATGACAGTTCCGACTACTTCAACTTGGTTAATGTCAGATAGCAGCGTTGACATCTAGATTTCTCAGTTACTCAAAATTTGGCATTGATGGAACAATCCTCTGTGAGTTGTAGTCAATTTGTTCTACTAAAAACTAACAGAAACACATTAAACCAATTTTTAGTACCAATGGCAATTTAGTTCAGGACAGGCTCCATTTCTGGCCAAGTGCCCGATAATGATAACTTAAAATTTTATTATGTTTTGTTGGACTTTCTTAAATTATTTCTAAAATAAAGGAATTTATTGGGATAGATAACCAAGTCAGTACCGGGCGTTGTATGCATACTGAGTAATTAGTATATCAATAAATCGTGGGATCAGTTAACCTTTAAGTTGCAGTTTGGTGGGCTCACCTTTTCACTGGGTTCTTAACTTTCCAGCGTTAAGTTAATTTAGATCTAGATTAACAGTTAATCTAGATAACAGTACCTCTAAATACCAACATGTTAAATACTATAAAACCAATTACTAACCATCTTTTTTCTCATGTAACTGGATATGTTCAACGCGAAGAGAGCAACAACCCACTGTATCAGCTTGGTCTTCATCCTTCTCATTACCTGCTCTCAGAGCCAACTGAAATTCAAACATTAATTTAAATTGGCAGAGTAAAGTTTTTGCTATGCAAACTAAAATCATTCATTGTAAAACTAAAATTCATTATAGGTATAATTTAACTAGAAACATTTCTTCTAAACCCTTTTTGGCAGTTTTCTTGGGCCAGAGGCCTGTTGGTTATCCTTTTCTTAACAAGTAAAGTAGCAACAATCGACTCAGTTAGGGATTTGAACCTCGGATATGCACTCTGCTGCCTGAGCTAATGAGCCACCATGCTGGCAATCCTTAATATTAAATTACCTAGAATACTTGTGAATTTAGAAAAATTTCAAACTAATTTTACATACTTATATTGAGAACTGTCAGAACCAACAAAAGTGCTGATCAAAATTTTAGATAACTTGGATACTTCGAATTTCAAGGGACCAGGGAAAAAATTCGAATTGCACAATAATGTTGTTTATTTCCAATATACAGTGCCTCTTCACACTGTGTTATGATTGAGGTTTTGTCCTACATCGTCAAGGTCCCAGCCATTCACCACTGCCAGCAGTGTGGCATGACAATTCAGCGTTATGTTATGATTGAGGTTTTGTCCTACATCGTCAAGGTCCCAGCCATTCACCACTGCCAGCAGTGTGGCATGACAATTCAGCGTTATGTTATGATTGAGGTTTTGTCCTACATCGTCAAGGCCCCAGCCAATCACCACTGCCAGCAGTGTGGCATGACAATTCAGCGTTATGTTATGATTGAGGTTTTGTCCTACATCGTCAAGGCCCCAGCCAATCACCACTGCCAGCAGTGTGGCATGACAATTCAGTGTTATGTTATAGACTGTGATTGTTCAGGTTATAACCAAAACAAACACAAATTATTAACAATTCACGTGTTATATAATTGTATAAACGTCAAGATAGGCCAGGTCCCTTACTCGTTTAAGAGTTTTAAGATTCAAAACATTGCACAAAATGTTATCATTGTTTTTGAGATAGGTATTCCATATTCTTTCGCAATTTGTGGTTTCTTTTGTGTATCCTTTTCAAATTCACGTGTAATGACGACTTTTTCCTGCATTGATAATGTTTTGTATAAATTGAATTAACGACAATTTCAAATTATGAGCATTCGAATTATCAAAGTTTGACTGTATATCATGTTTAAGTGTATTGACAATGTCAATTAGATCTCGCCAAAATAATATGATAATATATCACATTAACTATAAATTATATATAAAACAAATGTTACCTTGTCAATGAAGTACATAGCAACAGCCCGCTGCCGTATCCTCATTTCCTTTGACTTGAAATCAGCTACATAATCTTCTCTTATTTTGTCTATGGATTTGGCTAACTTTCTAGCCATCTCATACTTTTGCCAATCTTTTTCACCTTTCAGTTTGGATGATGGATTTAACATAATGTATTTTACTTGTCCTTGAACATTTTCTGTCCAGCTTGCTAACCATGTAACCTGAGTGGACAAACAGATATATTTAATCACATGAAACACAAGCATATAGTATGAACATTTACATAAGACTGGTCACAGGATGTGTCATTCTTTTAGTTATTTCTGAAACTTTAAATGATTACTGTAATTACACACTTTATAAAGTGAAACGAAAGCAGCATACAAATAGTAAAATGGAGAACATGAACAGAAACAAATTATGAAATATTTCTTAGATATTTGTATGTTTTTGTCTCCAGTTTTCCACAGATAAACAGCGTTACTTTAAAATTTTTAACAAGAATGCTTGTCCTAGTATTTTAGTAAGTAACTTTACTTCTTTGACTAATCAGTAAATACAACTGGTAGGACAATAACCATTATGATGATACATAACTATCTCTTTTGAAACAACATATTTCAAGACACTTTTGCAAATACTATGTAAAGATTTCTTGGAGCTTATAAAGTCAAGCAACAACTAAGAAAATAAAAATGCATCTAGTATACATCCAATCATTTTCAAGTGGATATTAGCAGCATATGGATCATAATACTACCAAACTTATTTGACATAAAATCCATAAGCAAGATTTTCTGAATTGATTCTTTAAATTTCAAGATAAATTAATACATGATGCAATAAGTGCTTAATCAGTATTAGCTAATCATTAGGCATCACATATCTGTAACAAAAGTAGTAAAATATCAACAATTAACCTACAAGTATAACAATACACCATAGACATGGCTTCTCTCATTCTATTTAACCCATAACAATAGTATGTAGATAATAACATGGAGGTAACTTACTGTATTATCATGTCTGACTTCCTTCCATTTGTGGCCTGGTGGAGGTTGTGGTATTTTACTGCCTTTACTACAGTTGATGATAATGTCTTCAGCAACGACACGCTTCTTCAGTTTTCCCATTTTTGGATGCTCTCCTCTGCCTCGGAATAAGCCTGGGGGCTCAATTTTAAAATTACCTATCTTCTCTTTATGGCCATCAATTAAACAAAATCCATACTCCTTCGCAAGTCTTTCATTTTCTTCCTTAATTGCCTGGAAAACATATTTTTGAAGATTGGAACAATATGAAACCCAACATTTGGTTAAGGTATATTGATGATATCTTTTGTGTTTGGGAAAAAAATTGAACATACAGAATGAATTTTTAACATATATTAATAAAATAAGACCAAAAATAAAATTCACTATTGAAAATGAAGTCAATGGAGAAATCCTTTTTCTGGACATTTTAATTACTAAGACAAATGGAAACAAAATAAGACTTCTCTTTTTCACAAAAAAACTTTCAGTGGACAGTATCTAAATTATAATGCAAACCATCCTCAACATATTAAAATTGGTCTTGTACAAAGTTTATTTAAAATGATTGATACGTTAGTCACAGATAAGAAAGACAAAATACTTGAAGAAAAAGATACTACAGATCTGTTGATTAAAAATGATTATCCTAGAGGAATTATTGAAAAAGCAAACAGAAAAAAACAAAAGCTTCACTACTAATAAAAATTGTGAACAACAGAAACCTCTAACAACAGTTCCAATTACAGGATTCCATATGTAAAAGAAATATCTGAAAAAATTTGTAAAGTTAATTAAAAATTTAACATCCGAACTGTATTTAATTCCTCCAACAATCTAAGAAGCCATTTAACTAAATTAAAACAGAAAAATAAACAACAAGAAACAAAAAATGTAATATATAAAATTGATTGTCATTGCAATAAAAAATATAGGCCAAACTTCAATAAAAATTGCATAAAGAATAAATGAACACATTTACAATTATAAAAAAGAAAAATTGAATAATCAAAATTAGTTGAACATGATGTTCAAATGAATGAAAATATGAAAAACATGATATAAATTTTAATTCTACAAGTGTAATTTTAAAAGAACCCTTATGTACCAAAAGAAACCAAATTGAAAGTGGCAGTTTTGAAAAATGGATATATTTCCCAACAATCTATAAAGTTTAGTAATATATTTTTACCTTTAATTAAAGATGAAATATCATCAAAAATAGAACTCTAAACCATATTTTAATTCATAATAATTCTTATCAAACTTAGCCACTTAAGTTTAATTTAACTAGTATTTAATGTTTTACATGTGATTTTTTTTATTTTTATTCACATATGTTTTCTGTTTATTCTGTATTTACAACTGAAGATGCCTTAACCGGCTAAAGCGATCTTGATGAAAATTAAATTTGTGGAATTTACTAAAAAATGACTTTCTATTTACAACCAAACCAATTCCATCAAGAATATACAGAATAAAAAAAATATTCATATCGGCCAGTTGCTTACAAACAAGTGAGGTCACATAACGAGGAATTAAAATATTAAATGTACAGGATAGACAATATATGGGATTCATATCAGTTCTGTAACTATATGTTAAACTAACTCACAACTCATGGATAGTCAGGAGTTGGACTTTGTGTCGAAAAAATACCATTTTACTGGATTTTCATATTGAAAACATTAAAATCATAGAGATCATCCTTTAGGACACTGGGATATTAAGCTTCCTTATTTAATAGTTTGATAACTATTGAACTTAGTAATTTTAAATAGATTTGTATGTGTTTGTATTAGTTAATATTTGTAAATTGCAAAATTTACAATACAGTCCAACCTCGATTATCCAGCCTCGCTTTAACCAGCAGTCAGTGTCAACCAGTTCGGCAAGTAGAAAACAATAAAAATAATTTATAAGATAAAATTACAACTAGTCGGAAGCGAATTTCAGTTTTAAAACGCAAATGTCGTACACAAGCATTTCGATTTTGCATTTTGCAGGCACTGTATTGACTAATCACCCTCCCTCGGCAAACGGTTGCTTGTTACTGTGTAATAATTTAATAATACGCCTGAGGATCCAAGGTGGCGATGTTGTTTACTTTTGTTCAGTGTAGCTGGCTGGAAGAGTCCATATCGCAAGTGGAGGAAGTGGAATAGTTCATTTTACATACACACCCTCGGCATTGTCAGTCTATTGTTTATATAGTGGAGTAAGGTTTTCAGTCTGAGTTAAAATTAAATTTAAGTATAGGAATTAATATTTAATTAAACATATATAATGTACATAACATTTACCTTAGAATTTTTGAGTCTAATCAAAACACAATTGTATTTTTAAATATATTTTGTATTGTATTGTAAAGCAGCGTCAAAGTTGGCGATCGTGATAAACATCGTTTGTTTCATTACGATTGCTGCAGTGCATCATATGCAATTTTAGGCGCCCTGCTTATGCGTGCTATCTGTTATCAGTTACTAAAGGTGTTTCTGCAATAAAGTTTTTTATGACTTATGTTTTATCCGGCTTGACCTTTGCCACATGATATATTCTTACATTCTTACATATGAGACGCCGACACAACGTTGTTGGTATTTTAAGGCGAATATGAATGGTTATGTGAGTGTAGGATGGGTGTGGATGAGTGTAGTCTGGTTACAATCTGAGTTCAACTGTTCCTCAGAAAGGGCAATTTATTAATAGCCCAACAGCCAGGGCAACTAAGGGACCTACAGCTTTACGTGGAATCCGAACCACGTAGTGCTGGTCTGATTTTCAGTTAATTGACAAGCCTGATACCCAGTTGTCTCCCCCACACAACATCCGCACAATGATTACCCAACATGGACACTCCAGACTTCTCTAGTAGTGTCCAGGCCGATAGCAACCATCAAGCGGACGCCATGTCGGTATTAAAAGGACTGAGCATCCAACCTATCGCCTACAATCTCCCAAACACTTAGTCCTCATGTAGCTGGGTTACAGCACTGCGCCACCAGTGCTGACTATATATAGTACAATCTCAGTTATCCGAATCGAGGTTGTACTTTATGTCATGCTTTTAAGTATTATATTACTACCTACAAATAGAAATCTCATCTAATAGAAATATTTCTATTTTGATATACAGAAAATATTCTGTTAGTAATTTGGTTAGTTAGCTGGTTTTACTGCATTACATTTACATGTACCTACACTGGCGTTCCACAAAGACCACAAAAACAGCTGATAATTTTAGATACAAAATTAGACATTAGATAAGAAATCTGTTTGTACACAATATTATCATTTTCTGTATAGCATAAAAAAAAAAAAAAAAACACAAATTTCATTTCATTATATAAGTACCATAATAGTTCTTACCTTCTTTTCTTCCTTACTCATTGCTTTCCTTTCTTCAGACTTCTTTACAAAGTATGCATGCATATGTTTGAAATTACACTTGCTCAGTTCTGTTATCTTATCTCGCTCTTTATCAGTCATCACTTTTCTCCAGTCATTCATAAAGTTGACATTAAATGCTTCTTTAGTCGTATAGTCATGATCCAACATGCGAGCATAGAATGTAGCGACTTCCTCTGCTTCTTCAGACAGTTTCATTTCTTTGTCTGAATAGGAGGAAAATCAAAACTTGTATAGATTACTAGTAAACGTTTTTTAAGGCAACATACGTTTCTATTATTATATTTAAAGAGACAATACTTTAAAAGACTACTACTTACATTTTTATCTTACGTTATGAATAAGGAATCAAACTCTTTCACATTCAAAAGTATTTAAGATTTTGTGCTAATATTCATGATTTAATTGTTTACGACTGTTTCTCTTACTATTAACAAGATTTTGGCACTTTATGCATAGTTTTTTGGATATCCAGATATCAGGATGTTGGCACTAAAAGATTTCAATTTTACTAGCTCTTGATACTTAGATGACTCAACAATGTGGTTTATATAATTATTTCTTTTTTAGTTTATTAATTATTGTTTATCTAAAACTGGGTTTCCACTAACTGATGACTACTAAAATACAGTTCGTGAGAGAACATACCCGTATCTGTTCATTAATATTCTTAACAATGTTCGGCTTTTAAACTTAATGCTCTATTAAGTACACTTTTTTCAAAAACAGCATGTGTTCAATGATTGGGAAGTATGTGACAATTACCATCTGACTACTGTACTGCACATCTCTAGCCAATGGCTCTTGCTACATATTCTCTGCTCTATATACACTATTATTAACAATTAGTACATAAAATAATTGTTATACTCCAATATGACTAACATCATGTCTAGATGGGTAGGTGTTACACTTTTACAGCCGACACATTGTTTAAGCAACTTCATAATTAGTAGGTATGTTCAGTTAGAGAGAAATAGATAATTGAAAGTATTTATAATGTAGAAAACTTTCTTGTATCTTTAAATTAGCCCACTACTGGGCAAAATTTTCTCAAATCTGGCGAAAATTTCTTGAGAACATGCTCTTGAAGGATTAGTATTTACTTACCATTATAGTAAAATTTTACATTGGCTGGGAGAGGTTCATATAGAGGAGCAAATACAGGACCCTTGTGTTCTAAGAAGTTCCATTTTACTCCATCTGGCTTTTTTTCTTCTTCCCACCTAAAATAAGAAGAATAACTTTTTCAAGAATAAAGTAGTTTTAAATTTTATAAGATAAGCCGTCATGTAATATTCTCAATATATTTTTGAATAACTTTCTTTCAGAGAATAAATCACTGTTTAACCATTTGTGTTAAGAGAAACAATGCTTATATTATAGTCAGTTTTAGCATTGATTTTATACACACACATGGATTTCTCATCCGATGTTAAATTTTGAGTCTCAAATTATCAGCTGTTTATGTAGCCCACTGTGGAGTGCTAATATAGTCCCATGTAAATGTAATGCAGTTTAAACCAGCTGTGGTTCAGGGCCTCGATAACAATCCAAATACAGGCACAAATGTTTCTATTAGATGAGATATCTATTGTATGTGTATACAATCAAGGGATTTACTCTTTCAAAATACATAATAATTCATTAAACATATATAATGTGCATTGACTATTGTTTGCACAGATGAATAATATTGCTAACTATGAGACACATCTGTAGATCATAACCTTTCTTTGCACCCAGCCTGTATCAGTGGGTAGAGCTGAAGTTAATGTCTTACATACTAAGAAATTTAACAAATAAATTAAAACAACAATGAGATCCAATAAAGCAGCATTGAATCCATGTGTTGGGAAATGCACATAAGGTGCCTCATTTTTATAACTCATTTATAGTATAGGATAAGATTACCTTGTACTTATCCTATACTAAAATGTAAAATAGATGAGATGTGATCAACAAATCTGGTCTGGTCTCTATAAATGGTCCTTGTTGTAACATGAATGAAAATAACCAACTGCCAAAGAGCTTAGTAATCTGTTATTGGTTTTGTGTAAAAATTTTACATTTGTTAAGATTGTCATTTTGTTAAAATAACTAAGGGGTTAATAAAGAAACTGCTCACAAGATGATTTGGTTAAGAAGATATTGAATATGGTAATTCTTAGCAATTAATTGATCAAGTTTAACTATTTCAACCTCTGATACAGAATTGCACATAAAAAAATGATCAAATTATTGAATTCAAGTCTTAGAAACACACACACACGTAAACAACATATTCTTCTTTGAATTTTTATAAGAATACCCAATGTAAACAACAATCTGAAGCTCATTTTCTCCACAATTACTTCTCATGAAAATAAAGAAAACAAACTATTCCACACCAAATTATAAACGGTACTACAGCCATACTTATATCTATTAAAAACAGCAATGGCTAATCACCAAACAAAAAAAAATCTGAGATATTTGGAATGGCCTACAAGCTTCTTGCTTCTTCCAGTTTAAGGCTACTTTTCCAGGACTACAAATTGATCATTTCATCATGCTTTACATAGTGTATATATTAACAAACTGTTTGTTACTATAAAGCGTCCTCATACTAGTAGAGTCAACAAATATTTTTTCATTTTTCTGACAAAAAAGTAGTTTTTTATGTAGACCTACAAAATCGCCTCTCTTAATAATATAGGCTACCTAATTTTGAACATTACAATTTTGTATCTAGTAAGAATATAACTTAATTCTGATTGCTAGTTATTATAATCGAGCATACGACTGTATGGTAAAAGCAATTCACTACGAAAGGAGCTATTTTCAAATATTAGTGAAAAATAATGTCATAAGAGTCAAATGGGTTTATGACTGTTGTTTAACATAAAAATAGCACTCCATGGCAAAATAACAAAGTGAAGAATCATATCAAATAAAGAAAATATTATATTTAAAAAGACAGATTTTAAAAGACAGCCTATTTTAAACAACATTTCAGAAGTAAATTCTACATTTACTTGATTGTTAGAAACTAAAAAATAGGCCAAACCAACCACTTTTTGTAAAATCTCAGCTTACCTTTCTCCATTCAAGTTTTGATGATTTGGAGATATTACCAACACACATTGCGATAAAAAACTTTTATTCGAAGTAAAGGTTTTGTAAGAACTTGTAAGATTAATGTAACATTTTATTTTCAAATAAAATTGATTAAAAATCATAAGACTATGTTCTCATACCTCATTTAATTATACTATACATCTGTGCACTTTCTGGACTTCACTCAAAAATATAATTTTTCAATATATGCTATATAGAAAAATCCTATTCATTGAAAAAAAAATTCAGCACATTGAATTTTTTCAATATGTTTTAAAATGCCATAATGATTTGCTTGGTGTTCAAACAAGTAACAACACTACAAATTGGTGTATGTTTATATTTTTGCCCTTGATGGCCAGCAGGTAAATGGTGAGTCAGGATTTATATATTTTAAAGCAAACTTATTGGGTTCAAAGAGTGAATAGTGCACATTTTAGAAAAGTAGACAAAATTAATTTTATTTCAAAACCAAGCAGGCCTATTTAAGCTAGGCTATTCATATTCTGTATAAAAATAGTATAGGTTGACAAATGTTTTAAAAATTATCCGTTAAAAAATAAGTTTTCTAATAGAGTAACAAAGTAAATGTTTAACGTATCAAATAACCTCCCTTGTAAATCTAAGCCAAATGTGTAGAAAGTATTACCGGTAATTAATTTAAATTTGTTTCGAATTTATCTAAAACAAATAAATAGGCCTAGATATTTAATTGTATTATGACCTTGTTACTGTCAAACGTTATTTAACATGTTAGCTGTCATCCTTAATATGAGTATTTTTGCTCTAAATTGCCTAACATATTCATGCAATTTTAAAAACAATGATGCATTATTTTTACTGTACTACCATTTGAGTACAGAAATACTACATAAATAGGCATTATATGTATATAAATATGTCGGAAGAATTGGCACGGCAGTTTTGTTTAGTAGCGTATACGGCAAACACACTGTCGGGCATATCGGCCTGACACATTTTGAGGTAAATTGGTTTTCCTGGTTTGGCTACACTGACAGCATGGTGAAAGCAATCCAATATTCAATATGTATTACGTTATTTCAATACCAACATTCACTAAATAAGTCTGTCAGGCCTATACTCCTGACAACTTGCCCGTAGAACCTGCCAAAATTTCAAGTTTTGTGAAAAACTTTGTAACTAACCAAAAACTTCAAAATTTGCTACGTAAAAGTATGATTCTTGCAGTCCCTACTATAAAGTGTAATCGGTTTCTTTAAGAAAGCAGGACCAGTTGAGTAATAATATAAAAAAAAAAAAACCAAAGGTTTGCTGAGCAACAATGTCGAGCACAGTGCCCTGATGGCATCTTGCTGAAACAAAGAGTCGTCAGGCGTACTGGACTGACATGGCAGCTAAAATGTTCAGACCACGAATCATGAATCAAGTGAAGAATATTACAACCTAATATCCATGTTCATATAGTTTAGCACATTGTGAAAAAATTAATTTCATTATACCAAACTTTTATAAAAGCCATTCCTTACATTTAAAGGTAATTATGCCCTTTCTAGACACCTCTGAGAATACGATTTCTTGTTGAAAAAGTGGTGAATTATGAGTTTATAATTCTTGAGGAGGTTGATTTTAGCCGCGAAATACTCTTTTTTTATCAAAAAATAAAAAAATATGTGATTTATGTGATAATGAAAAACCCACTTTTTAAAATTTTTTATGTTCAAAATCTTTTTTCATTGTACTTGTTTTTGAATGCTGAATACAAATATATAATTGGTTTTATTAATAACATTAATTTTTAGGCCCGAAAAATACACTTTTTCCTTACCCAACCAAACATAACCTCATCGTCTATATGCTCAACAAAAATGTGTGATTTGCATTAAATTCGGGTACCTAGCCTCCTTGACGGCTTGCTAGCTTTCACCCCAGCTGGAACGTGCGAATTTGTATTTGGTGGCTAGTCATGCTCCTATTAACATTGTGCATGTGGCCACCATATAAGATTTGCCATGAACGTAGTTTTTCTGCAATATCTAAAAAAATTGTTATAGACAAAAATAGTTTTCAAAATCGTGTTTAACATGAAAAACAACACCAATGTTTTAAATGAAGAAAAAATCTCAAAAACAACAGAGATAAATAGAAAAAAATTCTCAAAAATTTTGATTTTTCGATTTTTTTTATATGAAACAATTTTTTCACGGAATATTATGAGTATTCTCATAAAATACAGACCTGATTCTACCTACTGGTGATAAAAGTCAAGATTGTCTAGGACGTGCATAAGTACCCGTTTCAATTATGTTTCGAAACAAACAAAAGCCATTATACAAAAATTGAAATTAACATTTTAAAATTGCAATTTTTACTTGATGTATGTATGAGTACTATACGACCGGCGGATGATAATACCAGTACTAACAACAATTTCTAGTCATACAAAAAATATTTGAACAAATATTTTCAAAGGGACTGCCGACAGACCATCCAAGAAACCCTGAATTTAATGCTAGTTTCAATATGATGAATCAATTTAATTAGGAAAGATATGACTAGGACACAGGCCTACTGTGTTAAGTTCATGAGCAGTATTTGGTATGGGACGAAATAATAACTATACTGCAAAAATATATTCATGTTCAAAAGAAGAAAACACAATATTAAAAAAGCAAAAACCCTTAGAGTAAAAAATATCAGAAAATTATAAAACACAAAAAATATCAAAACAAAAAGGACATTTTTTTGTTAAATCAATAATATTAACATGTAATTGACAAAGAGATAAGTTAAATAGCCTTGAATTTTGGCTTGACAAGCTAAACATAGCAAAACATACTAACTTATCCAAGAAGGATCTTATACTTAAAACTGTCAAACTAGCCATACTTAACAACCATGTCTCCTTATCCTGACCTCTTGTCTCCAAATATCAACCAACAAAAAAAGACTCTGAACGTCGGAAACCCGCAAGCATCGCCTGAAAGCTGCGCAATATATGGGACTAAAGTCTGTAATAGCGATAAGGCCGTGGCCTATGATTGTGAAAATTGGTTTCACATAAAATGTGACAATTACTGAGCGTCAATATAAATCACTCATAGCTGATGATTTTCACCTAACTCTTGTAAGTTAAGTCTGTCTTAAAAAAATCTGTCAATACTGAATGAAAATCAAGCCTCACTAAATACTCAATCTAGTCCTATCAATCAGTCACTAACTTTACTTGATTCTGAAGCCATAAATAACCAACTAAATCAATATAAATTGATAATTAATATCATCTTTTGGACTTACACCAGCAACTTTCCAAAAGCAAAAAAGAAAACCTTAAACTCTCAGATACCGATGCAATAAAAATGGAAGATATCTTTAACCTTAAAAAACCATGGTTGACCTGTTAAATAAACACTGTTTACCCAAAACTGACTTAAATCTGGAAAACTTGCTTGATATTACCTAAAACAATGAATCAGCGACGCAAACCATCAACATGCACCGATAAACAACATATATCCAATGTAAAACAAACTTATCACAACACTGATGAAATCATACCACTTTCTGAACGAAACCCAGGCCCTAAAAAAGCCATCAAGACCCTGAAGCCCTATTTATAGGTGATTCACTCATACAAGGGACTGCTAGCATATTAACTGAAAACTTTCAGGCAAATGTACTCACAAAGGTCATACCTGGTGTCAGGATCCAGGATATAAGCAAATACTTGATTCCGTTCCAGAAATGATAATTCTTAATATAGACTCAAATGTGGGCTCTTCTTTAACTCCAAATCATACAATGCTTTGGCTAATAATAGAAGCCGGGCAGAAACGTTTCATTGGAAAAGACTGCCATGTAAAAAAAGACATGAGGTCTATCCCACATCGAAAAGACATAAGAGATAAAATTATTACGATACAAATGCTGCTTTGGTTTTTATGTGTTCTCAACTAGAAGCTACATTTATTGATATTAACCATATCATTGATGACACAAGCTATTCTAGAGATGGTATAAATCTAAACAAGAAATGTGCTTCAAATTTAGCAAACTTTTTAGTAAGTAAATTAAACTTAGCACATCTAAACACTCCAACAAGCTATAACGTACATACCCACTCCCAGCAATCTATACAGGAATTGGAACAAAATACTAACCTTTCTTAGGATCTAGGCCTACTATCTTCACAAACCTATCATAACAGAAATAGAACAATAAACAAACTGAAAAATCCATAAAAGTACTAAAAAGTTCTCACCTCAATATACAGCGCGGTCTACAGAATAACATTGAAAAACTTCAAATAGAAATCCACACAATTAACCCTGATATACATATAATTAGTGAATATGGATTATCAGAGGAAAAACTTGAACAAACTAAAATTCACACTTTCTTGCAGTTTTTTGGAACTATTCATAAATGGGGTGGAATTGCCATCTACTTCAACGAAACTCTTATAAACTCAGCTCAAAATATAGACACCTCAAGGATCACTAAAGAACTCATATCAGAAATAATAGCATTAGAAATAAAAAAGAAAAACTTGATAGTTATCGGAGTCTACCGATCACCTAAACAAAACTTAAGAGTTTCTCAACAACCTAGACAAACTACTGTCAGACTATACAAATAAACAAAAAGATATAATCCTTATGGGAGACACAAATATTTGAAACAAACATGATCAAGATTACATAAAATTTAAAAATTTCTGTTTGGAACATAACCTATACCAGAGTATCAGGCTTGTCAATTAGCTGAAAATCAGACCAGCACTACATGGTTCGGATTCCACGTAAAGCTGTAAAGGGTAGTTGGGCTATTAATAAATTGCTCTTTCTGAGGAACAGTTGAACTCAGTTAGTAACCAGACTACACTCATCCACATTCATCCTACACTCATATCCATTCATATTCGCGTTAAAATACCAACAACATTATGTGGGAATCTCATATGTAAGAATAACATCAAACTCAATTAGCAGCATTGATTCATGTGCCACTAACCTCAATCCGAGATATTTAAAAATTAAAACTCACAAAAATTTAATCTCAGATCACCATGGAGTCAGTTGTACCCTATTAAACCACACAATAGATAAAAATGCTCCACTAAAAAATATAAAAAATACTTAGTTTGATTAAAATTAAAACAATCTTAGCCTTCACAACTGGGAAATTGCATACAAATCAAATTCAATAGATAAGAAATACAGAAACTTTATAGGCATAAATCATTAAGGAAATGGACTCCGCTATACCTACACAACAAAACATATATACGCTATGTATAACACAAACAAAAAACACAAAACCAAATTTTGGGACGAGAAAACAATAAAATTAAATATTGGAGTCACACTAGCTGAAGATAAATCCTTTATTAAAAATCTTCCAGAAGATAAACTAACTTATACAAATTTTAACAAAAGCTATGATAGACATATTAAAGAAAATAATCTTCTCACACCATAAATAAAATCAAACAAGCAAACATTCGTAATAAGTAAGTATGGAAGACTATAAATGCAAAGAAAAAAATGTACTGACTGCAAATAAAAACATCACCTTACAGTAAGCAAACTCCACTATTACAGACCTATACAAAGTATGTCAGCAATTAATAAATATTTTATAAGCATCGGACCACCGAAAACAAAAACCCTCTCGGAGAGGGATAACATGAACAAAATTGGGCCTACACTACAAACAACTCTAAACAACAAAATTAGACCTGGACTAAACAACTTTTTAATAGTAGGTAAAAATGACCTAGCCTGTATTTTTGACATCTTTCCACCAAAAAACTCTGCTGGTAATAGACAATATTCTAAATAAAATTATAAAATACTGTCAGGATGAACTCATAGATCGACTTCTACACATAATAAATAAATCTATTGAACAATCAACAATCCCTGAACTCATGAAAATATTAATAGTTTACCCAAAATAAAAAAAAGGCGAAACCCAGGCTATGGAAAATTACCGACCAATATCTCTACTCACAAATTTTTTTCCAAATATTGAGAAAAAGCCATAAACCTGCAGTTAATAAAATATTTAGAACAATCCAACTTGATAACAAAAAACCAATACGGTTTTAGGCAGGGAAAATCTATAAAACCACATTAGCACAACTTTTTGAACTTATAACAAACCTATGGGAAGAAGAAAAAAAACTCCCTCGGAACTTTCTTAAAGCTTACAAAAGGCCTTTGACTGCCTAGACCGAAGACTGCTAATTTCAAAACTTAAAAATCTAAACATCACTTGAAATGCAATTAAATGGCTTACCGATTAACTTGAAAACAGGAAACAGTTTAAATGGATTATTACAAAAATTGGCTAACAAAAATTAGACCAGAACTTCAAGAAACTAAATATGGTGTGCCGCAAGGCTCAATACCAAGACTGGTATTATTCTTAACCTATATAAACAGCTTTCCAGACATATTACTTCTGAAATACTCATTTATCATGTTTGCTAGTACAACCTCACAATTCCTAGGAATTAAATTCAATTTATTACCAAACAACCTAAAAATAATCACAAATAATAAACATTAATTAACAAATTAAAATTATATCTACTAGATAGGCCCTATTATAACCTAAAAGAATACCTTGAAGAACATAATCTTAGAATTAGGCCCTAACAAAAATGTATGCTCACTAAAACCCAATCCCTAGATAAAGAAGAGGAAGAAGATGACGATTCCCTTATCTTTATGACCGTGGAGAAGAGGACGTGGTAAATAAGTTAGGCCATAGATTTTATACACAAATAGATTTCCCATCCTATGTTAAATTTTTAGTATCTAAATATCAGACATTTTGTAGTCTATTGTAGAACGCTAATGTAGTTCTATGTATATGCAATGTAGTTTAAACCAGCTGTGGTTGCGAGCCTCACTAACTTAAAAAATTACAGGGACAAATATTCCTATTAGATCTATTGTCAGTGTTTATAATAAAGGGTTAGGCCTAATTGAATAAAACTTTCTTAAACTAATGATTAAAAATAGTAAATGTTAGGGCCTAGGCCTATATATATGTTAATTTGCTTGTTTGTCAAATTTGTTATAAAAATTAGTTTTCTATTCTTACAAAATTAAGTATCTCCCCTGATCATTTAACCCTCCAAGTGATATCGGCTCGGTCCGAGCCGTTAATGACCCCCTCTGAATCGATAACGGCTCGCTCCGAGCCGATCGCGAAAAGCGCCGCAAACAAATAACTAAAATCGGAAATCAGTTATATTTTATACTGAAATGTTCAGAAAGAGTTCCTCTTTATGATACTCTATGTCAAACGTTTTTCAAATACGCGGGAAAAGTATTATTGATTATTTACGATCAGCTGGTATTTCGTATACAAAGCGTCGTATATTGGTGTTGTTTATTATTCCGTTTGAAGGTAATATTAGTAAGTTTAGTTGTTTTATTTAGTTTGTATGTTTGTAAATATTGTTATTATTTGTAAATATGAGTCAACTAAGCCGTTTGAACCACTTCTGGAGACCTAAAGGAACTAAAAAGAGAAAGGCACCTGCTGTAGCGGAGTCAGATTCGGAATAAGGGATATTTATCCACGTTATTCTATGTAAATATAGTTATAATTTGCAAATTGCTGCAAACAGTATTTTATTCAGTTTTTAGAAACATTTACAAGTGAAAATAAAGTTTTACAATCCTATATAAATATTAGGCCTATAATGGAACTTTATAATAACAAATACACTTTTCTGAAATTTCTGCTTTTTTATGCTAGTACAAAAACATTTTCTATATGACTTTCTTATATACTACAACATATAAACTGTGAGTGTTATATATTTTTGTGTTCAGAACTAAATTGTGTAACTTTTGTATATAATGGATTTTAAAAGTGTTTCCATAACAACTATAATAAATAGACTCAAAAACAAAAAAATATTTTTGAGAACATTTTTTTTCAAGGTCATCCAAAGTTTCTCAAGATAAGAAAATTTTTGGTAAGTTTTTCTTTTTCATAACCATTTAGTACATATTATTTAGAACATTTTGATATGTAATATATCATATTACAGGTATATTTAACAATTTTTATGAATTTTATAAAAAAACACTGCGCGATGCCTAAAACAGGCCTATCACTGAAGAGTAAAATACGTATCACTTGGAGGGTTAACTCATTTTTTAACAACTTTACAATAACAAAATAGGATTTTTCTGTGATAAGTAAACAGAAAATGCACAATTGATTGCTAGGTTAGGTTATGTTGGCTTCCTATTTTATTAGAGAAAATATCAAATTGTTCAATTTTATTATAAAAAAACTACTTTCCTCCAAATTTGTTCTTTTCAACATTAGCCCATTTTGTGGGGATTTTGAGAAAAAACTTTAAAAATGCATGTGCTAATATGGATCAATTAATTGCTAGTATTGTAAAGAAAATAAATTCATACAGAAAATATTGATACTAAATTCTGTACTACTATGCCTAACCCCACTACACACACAAAACACACTCCAAAACCCACAAGATAACAACACAGCACAACACAAGCAGAAGACAAGGACAAGACTAGCAAGCAGATGCGATGCGAACGTCAACATAAGTCGACTATGATTGCGATCTGAATATCTGATGAGCAGTTATTTCAGGAACTGCTACTTTTCACTGCGATTTAAGACATCTCAGTGATCACTTACTGTGAATGACTGAAATTAACAGATTCACTGCAAAAATTTACTCAACAAAACATTTTTTTTTTTTTTTACATCGATGCTAAGTCACAGGAGGAATGAGCTAGTGATATGTCGAGTCAACTCGAGTTGAACACCGACTCGAGTTATTTAATTTTCAACTCGAGTTGAACTATGGAGTGGATTGGACTGCTTGCTATTTATTGCTTGAGAACGAGTCATAACCGAACCCGCCCAAGGATAACTAGGATTTGCAACTCGGCGGCGGCGAGTCGACTCGAACCAAATCGAACTCGCTCGAAAATATAAGATGTTTCCCAACTCGCCGTTGGCCGCCTTCACAAACTGAATTGACTAGAATTCAACCATGGACATTTTGTATTCCAGTATTCTCAGTACAACTTGACTCGGCACGAATTTGTCCGCTTCACTACGAACTCGTCTGACTTTTTTGGTGGTCTGTCAATAGTGCTTCTGGTGCAAGTGCAGTAATACATTTATTTACTCTAAATTTTGAATTCCTAATAATAAAAGTACGTTTGTTGTATATTTTATGAGGAACACATATATTGTTAATGGGGGGTTTATGGGCACGATTCGTCATTGACCCTTACCACAGTATGTTCCCTTGCTGTTCTGGTGCGTTAAGGAATAATAGGATACATTTCTTCAAACCTGTCAAGTTGATTCAATGATTTTATTTGGCTATTAAGCAATATGCTATGTCCATCATTCAGTTGTAAAATTACCATGGATGGCACATGCAATAGAATGAAACTCTTAATCTAAACTATAAATAAACAGTTAATAACAATAATGAATGTCTTGACTCAAGTCATAACGATGGTCACAACTCGAATTGACAAAGTAGGCAAATATGAGTAACTCGAGTGAACCAAGTATACATACAACTTGTCATATCACTCGAATGAACAAAATAAAATCACTGTGTGATGGAATATACTATATTCTTAGCTAACGTATTACGTGCTGCAGAACAAAAGAACGTCACACTACAAATTTATTTTAACATTATTAACACATAATATTATTTTCTGAAAAATAATTCCTTTGTGAATCCTTCTAGTCTGACAAAGGTTATTGAGATTTACCGAAATCGATCACAATAATATTTTGTAAGGTTAGCATTTATATTTTAACGAATTTGTGTTATGTGACGAATATTACTTATAACGAATATTAGATTTTTGAAATTATGTTTTAAAAAGCAGCTATAATACACATAATTACAAACACGTGTTTTGAGACTAATATGTTATCACTCCGGCAATCTAACAAATATTTTGAAATCATAGTTCCATTTTTAATACAATAATCACGTGAAATCCACAATACAGGTGTTGTGGAAACTAATATTAGATTTTTTCAACTAATATTTTCCATAACTAATATAGCAGAAACTAATATCTTAAAATATATACTTGAGACATCGCTACATCACTTCATAAATACCAAACAGATTTTTCGTTATCATTGAAGCGCTGCATCTTTTTATCGCATAGCTAATAGATTAGATCATGGTAACTAGAACGAAAAGTACTATGGCGAGGCTGCGCAGTAGATTGTGATGTCACATCGACGAATCAGCTGGTTTTATTATTCTATTAATACTGGCAACTAAATCTACCAATCACATGGAAGCTTTCAGTTAATAAATACAGTATTATACAGGGTGTCCAAAGAGTCCCATATCGATTGAATATTTTTGAAAATGTTTAAGATAGACCTAAAACAATTGTTACCTAGTTACTGAACATAAAAACTTAACACACAATTTAGTGAACATTACCTCCTTATTGTGGGTCCGCTAGAGGTCGGAAAAAAATCGTGTAAGCATATGTCGACATGCATACCATTTTAAAGGTCTTAATTAGTGGAACATCATACCACAAATTATACCTCAAAAGGATAATCCTAAACAAAATGGCGGCGCTTGAGAGTTTCAATACCGATCTTATGCCCATGTTCAAGAATGGCTTAATTTTATTGTAACCATATCAGATAAAGCCACAGCCAACTCCTTCCTCTCACTAAAGAAGTGGGAGTGACTGAATTATGTCTTAAAATAAGTATTTTATGTCCAGTAACTTTGTTCCAATTGTTTTAGCTCTATTTTAAAATTTTCAAAAATATTTAACCAGTCGGGAATTTTTGGACACCCAGTATATAGTGCATGGTTAGTTAGCTAAAATTTATTTAATTAAAAAAAATTAAAGCTGATATTTGGAAGTCCAAGTCATGTGATATTAATAAAAATATAAACTGATATCCTGTCATGGAACTAAATCCAATGCATTAAGCCATTTAAGACCTGTCTCATTGATTATATTTATGTTAGCTAACCCATCCGTAGAATAAAAACTGTTTAGTTTTAGTTTTAGCTATACATAAAGTTATTTATTGAAATTTTAACTATATTGAAACTTCGTCAACCGAAAATGTACATAAAACAGTCTCAAATCTCCAATCATCTGCCTGTTGTTCAATTTAGAATTAATTGTAAATACAGGGTGTTGAAAAAGTATGGAACCACCTTAATTTCTCTTAAATGGGTCTAGATAAATAATTGATATTTAGTATACCTCAGTAGAAAGTTTTTTTCTATCTTTTGATGCAGTTTGTAATATTTCTTTCATTCTAGAGGGGAGGGCCCGTGGAGGATACTGTATCGTAAAAGTTTAAGGCTACGATGAGTTGCCATCATTTTAAATCCTATTTTTTCTGAATAAGATGCCACTTCTGAGTTTCAAGTCAAAAGAACCACCCTACAGAAGTGGTGACTGGTTAACACTCTGAAAAGGACAGATCTTTTTTGTTGGCAGCTGCGATATCAGGCATGTAACAGTCCAGCTACTTAAGTTGTCGTTCGTTTAGCACCACCCAGGGGACACGTACAGCTTAAGGATTGCTGTGGACGCGAACAACACCATCCCCCACTTTTTAAGAATGTTCAACAATCTAGACCCATCAACTCTAGAATTTATTATATTCTGTTATTGAACAGGGCTGAAATGAATTTGTATATTTAAAAAAATTGATTGCAAATGTGCAAGTGATGTGCAATTGATGTGGCAGAAAAACTGAAGCTCTTACTTCTGTAATGGCTTACGTTCAATTGGAGTAGGACTTAAAACTCCAAAATGTTGTTGACTTCAACCTTATCAAAGACATTCTGTGTTGTCATAATTTGAAAGCCCCTTTTACAGTATATCATCAGTTGAAAGGGTAATGTACAAAAAGTCTTAATGACCAAGTAAAGATGGCATTGGGAAGGGTAATGTTAAATTAAATAAAAAATATTTGCTCTTGGAAAGCACTAACTCCATTATGATATGATCAATTAAACGACGGGAGGGATGAGCAAAATTACAGGACAAAAATATGGAGCTGAATTCGAGTTTCAAAGATGTTAAAGCAATCTGGTACAGTGATAAAGTAGGCAGTGGTGCGGGGCTTACAACTGCTAGCTGGACTGTTGGTTATTGACCCAGAAAGGATATCTTTGCGACATAAGACCACAATTTAGTTCTAAATTATTCAATCTCAATTTATTTTGGTAAAATTCTTTTTTAACTTCACTAAAGCTGGTTGTTTTTTTTAATTCTGCTTAGAACTAGGCCTCTTCAGACTGAATTTTCATCAAAATGGCTTTTAGAAATATTAAAACCCTACATCAAATTCTAAATTACTGATCCAATAGAATACCAATAAGATTATTGTGAGTTACAAATAAACACATAATTTTAGTCAAACACATAAAGAGGTATAAATTACATCATTAATCAAATTGCAAATATTACAGAAATAAATGTAAGCTAAAATATTAATGAATCATATGCACACGCAACACATTTTTGATAGGCACAGTTTAGTGGTGCCATGACCATAGTGGGAACTGGGGAAATAACCCCCCAATAAAAGTGGGAATTTTTAAAACTTTATAAATGCAAATTGGTGGGTTTTAAGGCTTTTTAAAGTTACTTACTAACTTATCTTAAATTATTGATCAACTTATATATTTTATTGCCTATAATAGTTAAAAAATAGTTGTTAAGAAATTATGTTTAAATAAAAATAAACCATAGAGCTTAGAATAGTTCAAATGAACAGTTTATTTCATGACCAACTGCAATTTTCTGGGAAGTGTATTCATCAATGACGGGATCAGGGAGGCTGAGAAGTTCATAGCTTGCTTCTTTTTCAATGGATAATACCCCAAAACTATTCAGTATCTTCCCAGTCGTTGTAGCCCTCAAGTTTGATTGATTTTATCCCCCTTATGGTAGAGAATGTCCTTTCAGCAGTAGTTATAGAGACGAGCATTGTCATAATATGTTGTAACTCTTCAAATAATGAGGAATCGGCTAAATCTTTCAACACATCCATACTACTTTGGTATGGAGTCACTAAACATTGATTTACCTAAACCACATTCCACTTTTAAGGTAGATGTAAAATCACCATCCTTGGTGTGAAGTACTGCAAATTGATACTAAACTTCTGGATTAAAGAAATCTTTTGATTTTGAGTTACAAGCTGAGATACAAGCCATTTGGATGTCATCATCGTCATTTGCCATTTGCCTACATCTATGGTCAAGGAATGAAGTTGTTTTGATATTAACAACCTGTAAGATACCCTCAAGGCTTACTAGAGTGAAATCCAAGTCAAAATATTTTAAATGCATCAAAAAGCCTCAAGCCTCAGCAGCATCTCTTCGCTTTGAACATTGCGTACATTCGTTCAAAGCATTTATTATAGAGCCACTTTGATTCCTAAAGCACTGTACCCCTTTATACTTTGCTACCCATCTAGTGTTGCTGTGTTGAGGTACTGTGTCGACTCTTTTCCCCATTTTAGTCTCTTTGGAAAAAGATTATCAGTTCATGGCGAAGTGTAGACCAAGATTGGAAAGCATAAATTGCTTCTAAAAGACCCATAGTTTCCCCAACTATTTGTACATTCTTAGCTATGTTAAGCAGGACAAAGTTCAGTCTACGTGCATGGCAATGCATGTACGAACAAGGATTATTAGCCATTTCTCTGATTAATGACTGCAATCCATTAAATCTTCCCAACATAACAGACGCACCAACATATGTAAGGCTTACACAATTCTCAATTTTTAAACCAATAGATTCAAAAAATGTTTTATATTGATAACTAGAGATTCAGAGGTGAGTTCTTGCAATTCAACAAACCCCAAGAAAGCAAGTTTTTATTTCGTCAAACTATGCCACGAGTGACTAAGTTTGAAGCTGGATCTGAAAGTTCATTTTGTATATCTTTAGATGTATACTTGGCATTTCGAGACATATTTTTGAGATTGGTATTAAACTGGCTATTTTCCAAACAAAGTCAATTCACTAATTCTTGGACATTTCCACGATAACTACCTTCTGGGTATTGCTCCTTTACATCATCTGAGTGACCACTATCACCTATATTGTCACCTTGATCTTCGTTATGAAATTGAACCTCCCTGTGTTCTCAACGCAATGTGTTGACGGGCACAAAATAGCACGCTTCATATAAGTGTTTTCAATATTTCTCTATTTTTTCTATTGTTTGAGCTATATGATCATTGATTTTAATCAAAAAAGCCTCAGTTTTCTGATAATCCAAACATCCCTTGAACTTGGATAGGCAAAGTTTGTTAGAGTTGGAATTTTTGTGTTAATTTACTATTTTACTTAAATTTTCCAGTCATTAAATCCATCAGAATTGTGATGGAGTAATGCCAGCAGAAGCACCAAAATATAACATCATTTGCACTCAAGAATTCTATTCAAGAATATTTATCATAGGTCCTAGCAGTTACTTTGGAAAGACCGTTGTTTTCGTTCTATATTTCATCTATGAAAATTAAGCTTTGGTTATTTTGGGTCATCATTAGCATTTACACTAAGATCAAGTGGTCGTTTCATTGATTAGATGTGGAAGGTTAATCTACTTTAAGCTTTTTACGAATAATAGTGTCTTCTAAGTTAGAGTTATCAACGCTAAAACTACTGGAAGACTCGCTGTTAGTCACTCTGGTGTTGCTGTCACTAACACTGACGGCTATTTTCCCACCAGGCATTAAGCTTTTATCAATGACTGCTGCTAGACTGCACTAAAAGCAGTGTTGCAACCCTATTTCAAACGCCTTCAAGTAATCACTCAAAACTCGCAAATGTTGCATACTTATAACAAGGATTTAACATATAAATAAGGTAAAAAATCAAAAAAGTTGTGTAGGCCTGGGCCTACCCGCTGGAGCCACCACTTGCAAACAGTAACTTAAAATCTGACGCGGAGTATGAGTGGGCCTGGAGATTTGTGTGGAGAGTTTTTGCGAATAGTGAAAGATTTCAGATAATTTAATTATAACTTATACCATGGAAATTGAAGATTTTGACAATCCATCGTTGAGACTGGATTGAGAAGTACTCCAGAACAAACTCATTACTACAGATTCCATAGCCAAACCACACCAAAAGCCCGGCAGCAATAATTTGGAACTATTGCAGCATATGAAGGTATAAGACCTGTTGTAAGAGTTCATTTAAATTCAAAACAGGCTCAACCACGTCCATGATACGTTAGAATAGTATAATATTCTAGGTTAACACAGTAAAAAATAAATCATTATTTTTCGACATTTTTTTTCATTTTAAATGTTTTTTACACTAAACAAATATAAAATAATTAGTTTTTATTAAAATTATTTGTTGGCATGAAAAAAATACTTTTTACTTGGCTAACTAAAAATAACCGAACTTATCCTAATTGACTATTTATTCAACAAAACTTCGTAATTTTAGAGTTTCGCTTTTCGTTAAATTTGAGTGCCTGGCCTCCAGGACGGTCTGACGGCGGCAAATTTGAACTGGAAAACAAACTCTTTCAAAACCAATTGGACTCATTATTAATGGAAAACAAGTCTCTGAACTTAAAGCTGAATAATACCCTAACAACAAAAACTATAAGACAACCACTGCAAAACAATAAAAACACAGATACCATTTTAGATAACATCAAATGGACAACAGCAACAAATAGAAAACATGGTAGAATTACAAAATACAATCATCAACCTCTCATTTCTACATCAAACAGGTATGCACCATTTTTATCTTGAGATAGTGACACCCTTGATACCAATCATACATTCATTCAACCCAAGTTACTCAAGCCTCAAGAAAATCATAACAAGGCAAAAGGATATGTTTTAAAAAATAGTGGGAAGAGAGTTGAAAGTATCCCTCTACACAGACGGCCAAGGATTGGCACAAAAGGTGGAAAATCTTTTAATGCCTAATGCGGGCCTCCTCCAGGTAGCTGAAACAGCAAAGGACACCAAGAGTGATGTCATTGTAGTGCTAGGTAGCAAAATTACTCCATCAGGGGACAACTGTCAGCATTGTACTCTTCTTTGGAAGACAAAATTACTAATTTAAGCAAAAAAGTACCAGTGTTGCTGAGTATAATCTCAACAAGGTACGACCTACCTGAGACAGACAACTCCCATGCTCAAGTTGACAGAACAAATAATTACATGTTTGGGAGATTGTAGGCGATAGGTTCCATGCTCGGTTCTCCTAATACCGACACGGCGTCCGCTCAATGGCTGCCATCAACATAGACACTACTAGAGAAGTCTGCAGTGTCCGTGTTGAATGGTAATCAAGGTTCGGATGTTGTGTAGGGGAGAGAACTGAGTGTCAGACTTGTCAGTTACCTGAAAATCAGACCAACACTACGTGGTTCGGATTCCACGTAAAGCTGTAAGTCCCATAGTTGCCCTGGCTATTGGGCTATTAATAAATAGTCCTTTCTGAGCTTAGTCGAACTCAGATAGTAACAATGACTACACTCGTTCATCTACACTCATCACACTCATTCATTCCTCATATTCGCCTATATCTCTACGATCGGCGTCTTAGAGATGAATAATAATAATAATAATAATACATTTGTGACTAGTAACCCGCCTTGATTCTGTACATTTAATTGGCCTGGATATAATACTTAATAGATCTCACTATACACAACTCGGACTTCACATAAATCACAGAGGGAAGTCAAAGCTGGCTGTTAATGTTGCAAATCATCTTGATATAATTCTCATAAAGGGTGGAATTGTGACAAAGGATATATCTAACTCATCAAGTGTTAACTCCTCAGCAGAAGAAATTAAGCAGCAGCAATCCATTGCCCATCACTCCACTGCAGGTACCTCAACTCCTCTGAAGGAACATGCCTCTGAAGTGACACCAACAACCCAAGCTACCTCCTCAACAAATGAACATCAATATCAACAAAGCCGACATGACTGACATCATTAAAAATTGTATGAGGACAAACACCTGGCCTTTGCTCTGCATATCGGCGGACATACAAGACAAGAGACATGAGCAGATATGTCTCTGTCGTTTTTAGAAGAGTTTGGAAAACCTACATATTCTGACTTGGTGAATGACCACCTAGCATACCAAGAAGTGGAAAAGGATGTGGTGTCTAATGCTTAATAACTAAGGCAAAATACCATTGTAAACCGAAGACATATGACTACAATAGAGCTTGTGTGAGAAACAAAATATCCCTGGATAATTTTGCTGCAAAACTTTACCCATACTCAACATTAAACTGGTGCAACAGTAAATATAGTAATGGGTAAAAAACAATCTACGTATTTACTTCCAAATGGCTTACATCCAAATGAGTTTGTAAAAAAACTACAAGATTTATTATACAAGAGTTTTGAGCCATGTATTTCCATTGAATCTATGAAAGACTTCCCCTTCACTGATGACGGCTCCAAGTACAACCATGGCAAAGACCAACCGCATCAACAGTCCTCTGGCAGAGCAGTGCAGTGCAGCCCAGCATCCATTACTGAGTCCAGCCACACGTAGTCTGTGTCAAGTGTAGTGGACATTGAAGGTCGTTCTCGTAGTGCTGTGTGTGATAGTGAGTCAACAAATATAGTAAATAGTGTCCATGATCCCACTGGTAGTGAAAGTACTATGTGTAACTCGAGCACTTTAGATGATATTCTTACATTCTTAAGAATTTAGATAGATATTAGAATTATAGATTAGAAAGATAGATTAGAATGTAAGCCCTTAGAAAATGTCACAAGTAAACTTCCTTTAACTCGCCCCTAGAAACCATACTAAATCCTAGTTAAACTAACAATACATTCAAAATTCTATACAAATGAGGCTAAATGTATTACATCAAAATTTTTTACAAACGCAAGTAACATACAAATTTTCCATCAAAATACCCAGAATCTTAATGAAAAAGATATTTTGGAATTAGTAATGGAAGAATATAAACCACATATAATAGCCTTAAGCGAGACCAATATTTTGGATGTAGGCATAAATTGTATTAAGTTGAGAGGATATAATACTACTAGCCACTATTGTAGAAAGTTTACAAGTGGAGGTGGAGTGTTTATATTTGTATCAGAAAAAATTAAGACAAAAATACTTTAAGGCAAAGCGTGTGTGTGTCTGTGTCTGGTGTAGGCCCCTACATACGACTTAAATTGCACGAAGGCTTACTTTTGTTTAACATTGCTTGCAACAAAGGGCATATTATCAAACTACGGTTCGGCTATTATGATAATACATGTGCAACAATTTGTACAAATTGTTCAACTTTTTTATTAGCATGTATTTATCACTCACCCGATGTCATTAAACAAATTGACATTATATTTTTGAAGAAATTAGATACCTTTTTGGGAATTTTATGTAATTTGTAAGTTTTGGTAACAGGTGACCAAATATTAATAAAAAAAAAACTAATCATATCAGTATTAATTAATGAACTATCAAATCACGACAAAATTATTAGAAATAAATAATGTATTACCAACTAAAGAAAAAAACCAGACAAAAACAATTCGTAAATTAAATAATGAAAATATTAAAACTTTTTTATTATTGCTTTCTAAAGAATCATGGCCAAAGGTTTATCAGGATAGAGTTGAGGACAAGTATGACATATTTCATGATATTCTAATGTATTACTTTAACGTGTGCTTTCCTAAAAGTAAAGTTACAATTAAAAACAATCCAAAGCCAAACTGGACAAGTAATGTTAGGCAAGTCAGATCAGATATTGTACCGATGAGTAAATTTTCAAGAAATTATAGAAATAATGTAGAACTAAGAAATAGAATAAGAGAAAAAAAAGCTATCGAACAAAAATATTATCTTCGAGAAACAAGTTACATTTGAAAATAAAATTAAACATTCAACTTTAGTAAAACAACATGGCAAATAATTAATAATGAAATTGGCAAAGACCAAAATAAATCATTTAATAACATAGTACTCTGTGATGGGAAAAATAGAATTTCAGTTACCAAACAAGTGTGTTCTCTCTTTAGTAATTTCTTTGTTACTGCTGTTAATAGTTTAATTCTGCCTCATTTAAAAACAAATAGTCAAAAGGGTACACAAACATTAAACTTCACAGATAAAACTTTCAGATTTAAATCCATAGATGAAAACAAATTAAAAAGAATTGTGATGGCACTCCCAAGAACTCATCTGGATACAATGAGGTACCATAAAAATTAATAAAGGATAAATAAATAAAGGAGAGGAATAAACCATTTGATAAAGCCATTAACACATATTGGGAACTCCTCCCTTATAAGTGGAACTTTCCCACAAAAAAATTAAAAATAGCAAAGTTTGTACCGGTATATAAAATGGGCGATACTCTGGATGTAAAGAGCTACCGTCCAATTACTTTACTGCCAACAACTTCTAAAATATATGAACGTGTAGTAAAAGAATAATTACTCAGCTTTTTAGAGGAAACAATCTGCTACACAAAGAACAGCATGGGTTTCCCATTGGCAGATCCACTGTGACCGCTGCATCTGACTTTGTAGTCAGTCATTAATTCTATTAAAGATGAACCATCAGTTGCTGGGGTATTCATGGACCTTATTCCGCTTTTGACAGTGCCTCCCATGAGAGAGTTCTGCAGATGTAAATAGCCTTGCTCTTAAAGGAAAACAACTTTCTTGGTTCAAATCCTACCTTTCATAGATTTCAATTTGTTCAACTAAAAAGTAAAAATTCAAAACACCACTAAAAAGATAATAGGTCATTGCTTCAGAGAACAGTGTATGGTGTCCCACAGAGATCTGTATTGGAGCCTTTATTGTTTGTTTGCCATATAAAGGGATTCCCTAATGTGATTGATGAGGAAAGAGCTGAAATATATCTGTTCGCAGATGATTCCAATTATTTGGTGTCAGGAAAAAATGAAAATGACATTGAATCTACTGCTATTAATGATTTAGAACAATTAAATAGGATTTTAAGTGAAAAAAATCTACTCCTTAAAACGTTCGCACCGATGTTGGACTTTATTGGCTTATGTGGTCATTAAACAGGGACGACGTGGAAACATACGGCCCCCGTCTCATATTACTTCTGGCCACCATGGGTCTCCAGAGGCCCACACATGAATTTCATTTGAATGGGTGTTTATAGCCATGACGGCTGCTTAGAATCACTTAAGTTGAGACTAAGCGGCCGTCTAGAATACACATAGAGGTAAACAAAATAAAAAAGTATTACTTAAATCAATATTAGTCTATTGTTAATTAAAGTTGTAAAATATTGTTAATTCATATAAAAAGGTGAGACATTCTTTTCCTATGTCTTTTATTTAAACAATTTAGACATAATGTTGGATTTTCAGGACAGTTAACACAGGAAGTATTTACTACGGGCGCAGAGCTGCATGGGCCTCTTATGGCACACGATGGCCAGACTTAAGTTATTATAGTAGGCCGATGTGGGCCACTAGAAGCCCATGATCAAAAATATGAAAAAAACACAAAATTTTTATTTTAATTTTTGAACTATTGTATGTTATGTAACTCATCAAAATAAATACATTTTTAACAAAAATATAAAGATCTGTTTTTTGACATAACACTTGTGAAATACACATGTGAAGTAAAAAGATTAGCAAAATGGCAGTCGACGTGAACATGTTAACAAAAATAAAACAAATATTATTTCTTTTAGTGTTAAACAATGTTAAATTAAAATAGAACTCAAAATTTCATGTAGCTACAGTTTTAAATAAAATATCAACTGGCATTTTCACATTAAAAAAGCTGTCACTAAAAATTATATACTTCTCACTGATTCAATCACATGTGGCTTATGGTATTGTACTATACAATTCTGCTACTAAAGCAGACATAGATAAAACATTAATAGCCCAATCTGTATGGGCAACATGGCTATACATGCCATGTTGGGGCTTAAATGGGATGACACTATCAGGGGTAAGTTTGCTGAGCTGGGTATCATGACTGTTTGTAATTTATATATTTATCAAACTATTTTGCATTTTACAGAAACAGAATTACAGTACCAATCCGAGAACTCAATGCAACACATCACGTGAAATCGTAATCTAACAATAACCAAGAAACCAAATTATTTTCGCCAATATTTCTTATCAAAATTACCAAATGATATAAAAAAAAGAATGTACCACCAATACAAAAACTTTCAAAAATAAACTAAAATTTTATCTAACAAATCATCCTTTTTCTAGTACCGAATAATTTATATTACTTAATCATCTGTAGTTGAAACTGGTATTCTATACTAAATAAGCAATTTAATAGGCCTTTACAAATATCTTTTAGACATAAGACATTATTCCTGTGCATATGTAACAATACTGAATAAAGAAATTTAACCCTTGCAACGCGGGAAACGGATATATCCTCAACCTCTACAAGGACCGAAATGTGGCGAACGGATATATCCTCCAAACCGTGCCGGCGTGGTGGCTCAGTGGCTAAGGCTTCGGACTGCGGAGGGCAATGTCCAAGGTTCGAATCCCCAATGAGCCAACGGCCGGCACTTCACTCGTTGAATAAAGTTGACGCACAGGCCTGTAGGCCCATGTCAACTGGCGAGTGAAGTTAAAAATAAAAAAAAATAAAAAACTCCTATATTATAACATTTAATAAATTGTAGTTGCAGAGGGATCCGCTAGAGTTCAGGAGAATGTTGCTTAGTCTTTCTAAACAACGATTTGTGTGATCTGAAAGTGACTGGTCGGTCGAAGTTAGAGGAAGGCGCGTGGCTTTGTCAACTAAGAGGCCTGACTGCCAGTCTGAGGTTACCCATTACATGTGAAACGGATAGATCCTTGACTCGTTATATTTGTTTGTGAAGGATTTTTGCTAATGTTGTATAGTTTTATTATTGTTTTGTACGTGTCTTACATCAATTAGCTCCAATTTATTGTGTTTTTATTGCATATTTTTATTGTATGCAGTTTTATCAGCATCAGTTTTATTGAACATATTGTATTTTTACTATTTTTATTTATTTTACATCTTTTATATCATTTATCTCCTTTTATATTAATTCATTTTCAGTCAATTTTAGCTTAATTCATTTTTATTTCTTTTTGATCTTGGCTGTAAACTGAGTTTGGACACACAAAAATTATAAACATTTTTAGAATTTATTTGTAAATTAAAAAATTCTTTTTTAACTATTTATTTATACTTTAGTAGTTTTTTACACCTTATTGCATCCTCTCTAGCATAACAAAAATATCTGCTTTAAGAAAATTACATTTTTATATTTTAAAATAATTACGCTTTTTCAGTAAAATAAGAACAATTTATTCCATGTTGCAAGGGTTAAAATTAAAAAAAATGTGAATTCCGTTTTTGTGCTCAATAGTAGCTGTTTACAATGATCATGTTATGGCCGCTAATCAAGCTTCGTCACTAAAGTGGTTTTTCCATTATATTTTGAAAATAATTGTTACAGACTTGAATAGTTTTCAAATTTATATTCGACGTAAAAAACGCATCAAACTAAAAAAAATTATTGAAGTAGCATTTATATTAACGGAAATATGTCAAAAATACTAAAAGTTGTGACATTGGCTTTTTTTTAATAACGCATATCTCGTAAAAATATAGCTAATTCTTGACCCATTTCGGCCAGAGTTTTCAAATTTTATTAAGTATCAAGAAACTGCATCAATTACTGAAATTTGTTATTTGAACTACTGTTTCGCTTTTATTGCAATGCCACTTCACAGTTCAGTTATAGTTAGGAAAATTGGAAACATAATTATAATGTGGACTAACTAATATAGCTAACAAGAAATACTTGAAAATATAAATGTAAATATTATACTTGGCTTGCATAGAAATCTCATCTGTGATATATGTCAATAGATATAATCTTCATAATCCACTTTTTTAATTAATTACACTTTTTCACATCATATTAGTCATAAGTTAAAAAAAAAGGTTAAACTAAACAATGTCAGGTAAAAATGTAGGAAGGCTGGAAATAAATTGAAGGAAATGAAAAGTTTTATTTGGCAAATATTAAGTCGAATAAAATATGATTGTTTTCAGTTTACAAAAAAGGCCTATCACTATATATATGTATATTTTAAAGTACAAATTAGGCAATACTTAACAAAGACTTGGGATGGTATCTGCATTTTACTGTTGCCATGTATGAATAGGAAACTTCATACTCACTCTATGAATAGGAAAACCAAATACTCACTCGAAAATAGATGATACACAAAAAAAAAAATGCTAACAACTCGACTCGACTCAAAATCCACTACTTGCACACCCCTAATATTAATATTGAACTTAAATTAAGACGATACGTTGTCAATGAGGCAAAGTATTGAGCAAAGCCGACATTGTGCTCATTCCACTATCAAATTTGTCATATATACTGAAAAGATGAGCTATCTTGCTGATTTTTTAATACTTTACGAAATTCCAACATTTGTTCATGTTAAGATAAACATCCTCTTAGAACTATCAACAAAAGCAATAAAAGAATGTTTTATCAATAGTTTTACTAGCTCTACATGTTTTGAACTGTTCAATATACCTCTATATCTGTTCTGATAAAATTATTTATAATTTTTTTATTTTTCCATAGTTAAATTTATTTAAGAGGTTCATACCAACTATGGTATTTAGAATCAGGCATGTAAACTTACGTGAATTCTAATCCAAAATACAATAAAACAAAGAATAAAATTTATTTCATTATTCTTAAGATCTTTTTACACCTCTTTCCTATTCAAACTATTAATGGATATTTTAAGTCAGCATTTCTTAAACTATAAATGAACGCACTAAACCATGTAACATGCCACATAACTACAACTATGTACCAGGAAATAGCACACTTATATATAATTTTAAAAGTTTAAAACCTTGTTGGTATTTTAATATTTAGAGGAATTACAACTTTTTTGTAAAAGCTTTAAAAAAACTCCAATCCCTATTCATATCCGAAGGGACCCTCTAAAATAGCAAGTTAGATGCCTGATTGAACATCAATTCTGTATTCACTCATCATTATGTTTTTGACGAACTCCCCCCCCCCTCATGTACCAGGAGGTGGTGATGAAGTACCAGTGCCTTTAACAAAGCCTCTGTGTACACGTGCCGTGGGAGGCCACTGGCTCCTAAGAGCTATTTCTGCCCCAACCGGAGTCAGCCTGCTTAGAGGGCCATTTTCCAATGTGGCTAGAACTGAATGGCGGTTCCATGGAGAAATTCGAAAGCAGGGTACAGACAAAGTCTCCACTTTCGAAAACAATTCAAAATGCTTGAAACATCAGAAGGAATGTTTTAACCAGGAAGAATCTCAGAGAACATTTTCTTATAATCTTATAGTTATACGATTATAATTTCTAATTATAATCTTATAATTTTATTATAATTTCTTATAATAAATGGGAGGTGGACAACCTTTTTCTAAATAGATGTTACGAATCAGAAATTCCACTGCCTTCGTAGTTAATGTCTCGTTTTAATAGAGCTTTACAACAGGTCATTGATAATAGTCATTCTATAGGGCTTGTCAACCTAAAAGGAGGCAGTCAACGTCACTATCGGTCCCCCTTTTGTAAAACAATTAGTCAAGGCTCCAAGCACATGCTAGTTCAAATTTGAACTTTTAGTATTTGACAATGTAATTAAAAATTATTATTATTAATGGAATCAAATTGATGTTTTAATACGTCTCAGTGAGTTTTTCTATGATATATTTCACTTGATTATGCTCAACAGTATTTGTTTCATATTGTTTACAGAAGCTCTTAATATTATCTGATTAATTTGGGACAAAAGATAAGATGTATAAAAAAAAATCATTAGATTCCACTGATAATAATAATTTTAAATCACATTGTCACATACTAAAAGTTCAAATTTCAATTATCATGTGCATGCAAGCCCTGACTACTTTGTCGGACAGACGGCGGTATGTCATTAGACCCTCAACTGCCTCTTCTTGACAAACCCTATAGGATGTTCAACCTGATAATAAGAAAAATGGTAACCTCAACAATTCCAAAATTTGATATGGTTCTAAGGGAAAGGATTAATCAAAGATCCAGTTTGAGAAAAGCAAATGTGCTGGCACCTCATGTACTTACTGCTGTTCTGGACGAATCAATAGAAGGGCTTGCAAGGAGAATTGGTGAAGGAAAGATGAGAGTAAGGCTGATAATGGTGAGGAGTAGGTACAAGAGCATGGATGCATGGGTAACTGAAGTTGAAAGGTATGGTATGAAGTTCATTGCAGAGAAGAGTGAATATTTGAAGAGAGGGTAAATCTGAAGTTGAGTAAACTAGACAGAGATATTAATAAATGAGAGAGATAAGCAGGAGCATTATGATGGACAAGGGATCACTTATGAAAAGTATTGTATCACTGCAAGTTTGCATATGAGGAGGCAAGAGAATTGAGAGGAGCAGATTGAGGTTATTTAGACATGTGAGAGGAAGGAAGAAAGTACTACCAAGAAGACTGCATGAGGAGTTAGGTGCCATCTTAGAGACATACAGATTGACAGGGTTAAGAAGAGTGTAATGAGTAAAGGGGATGAGTGGTTAGATGTGCTGGATAGGTGGCGGAGAGGACTTAGTGCCAAGCAGACCCACTTGGACAAATTCAAAATCCATATTCGCCCATATCTTGATGATCGGCGTCTTAGAATAAATAAATACTACATTGGCTTGGTGATAAATCTCAATCCAACAAGTACGCTTATAAAGAGTCATTTTATATACATATGTTGAGGGTAATTTTTAATACTTACCACTTCCAAACTTCTTGTTCTTCTTCTTCTTTCTTCTTCCTCTTTTTAGGGCTTTCCGTTACACTTTCTTCTTTAACAGCAGTCTTTTTCTCCTTTTTCACTTTGTCCACCTTTTTCTTTTTCTTAACCTAAACAATTAGAATTCAAATTAATACTTAGAAAATAAAATACATTTGATTTATTGAATTTTCAATATGAATACATTAATTTAACATTTCTTTATGTATACTTGATTTCATCAAGCATATCAAGATCGAAGAGTAAGATGTAACAAAATAACAAATTTTTTTATTTATAATATTTAATTTATTGGATACTTCTACTGAGTCAGTGTTAAGAGATTTTTAAAAATATATCAATGATCTAATAATTGTTTTTATTATATCCTCTGCATAATCCAACTAATTTTTCTTGAATAAGCATGCATTATGTATAAGTAATTTAAAAGCTTAAAAAAATGTACTAGTTTCATACTTTGTTTAAAAGATGCCAAGTGTTCATGTTGGAAATATAATAGAAACACCAATCCCATGAACTTACATCCAAGCCAGATACAGTTCATTTACATTAAGGTATAGACCAATGCCTCTAATTTGCATCCTAAAACCTGTTGATCAAGCTGGGATTTGAACCACTGATGCTGAGATATCACCTGGACGCAGGAGATATCGCTTAGCCATTATACTAAAGTCGATAAAGGTGATAAATCTTTACCACCTCATCATGAGTACAAAATTGTTAAACTATTTTGCATTCAAAATAAAAATCAAATTCACAAAAATAATTTTAGAAAAGTTTTAAAATTGTATCTTTTGAGGAAAAAACTACTCTTTGGATGAGTTGATTTTTTTTGTCTTTCAATTTTTGAAAAAGTGGGGTCAAGGGATATTGGTCCATAGTTCTGCAGGTCCTGTAATTGGGCCAACTTTGTATTTAGAGTAAACTTCCCTATGTAGTGTAGAGGGAACTGTCCACATTCAAATGACTTTGCAATGCTCACAAGAGAAACAGGGACTTCTTTCATGTTTTATCGTTATGGAGAGTTCATTGATGCCAGCAGATGACAGTTTTTAACCGTTTATAATATTTTCAACTTCTATGAAATTTGTAAGGGTTATGGTTGAAGTTGCTGGACAAATTGATACATTTTTGTTGTTTTCTTCTTTAGATGCTTTACCCTAAAGTAGTCAAATATTATAGACAGTAAATTATTTAGTAGCTGGTCACTGATTGTCATATATTCCACTTTAATTTTCATTTCTGAGGTGTTTGCCAGCTCAGCTCTTTGTTCATTGATGACAACTTGCCTGGGCCTTCAGATTTATTATCTCGTTCAAAGGAGCGAGATGTAGAAATTTGCCTGAGGCTCCTTAACTTTAAGTTATAACTTCTTTTTTGTTATCAAAGACATCACTTTTTTATCAGTGTTTTCTGTTGAATCATATTTGTTCAAGGCTCCTGTGTATTGAGTTATCAATTGTTTGGAGTAAGTTTATTGGCTCATCTTTTCATTAGATTGCAACACCCAAGTTACGGGGATCTTCCTGACATCCCCGTCCCGTGTTATTGGAGAGTATCAGCTGATTTTTGTGGCTTCTTGGTTTTTCTGACAGAGCCAAGCTTGATTAGAATAAGGATACTGCAGATTAAGTCCTACAGTAAGTGGTTGAGTCCTCAAATGATTTGGTGGAGGATTGATACCTGGGTGTCACAGAGGTCAGATTGGAGTTGCTTGCTCCATTGCTGAATTGTTGGTTCATATGCTCCTTGTAGAACTAAATATTTTTAGTAACAAAATTCATTTAAATCTTTATCCTCCCCTGTTAATTAAGTGTTTACGGAAGTGATTTTCTCAGTTTCATTCTTCTCAGAGACGGTCTGTGTACTTATGTTATCTGAGAAGTTTTCTGATGTCTCATCTCTCAAAATACATTTAAGATAAATAATTGTTTATAAAAGCTAAATAAATGTTAGTTGTTTTCATAATCTTACTTACTTTAACAATGTGATAGATTAATCATCAGCAAATTTCTATAGTGTAAAATTGAGGATATATTAAATATTAAGTTTATTGCTGTATCGATAGCACATAGATTACCATCACATACATTGAATACAATACTGTTAACCTAAAATCGATACTTACAGGTTTAAAATCTTCTTCATCATCTTCATAATCACTATCATCTTTTTTACGTTTTTTCATACTCTCTTTCTTTGGTTTTTTTCTAGCAACAAGAGGAACATCATCTTCATCTTCTGATTCAAGCAATCTTTTCATTTTACTCATTTTAGCCATGCGTTCAGCCTAGAAAATGATGAATATGTTATATGTCTTTTTAGTGAACAACCGAGCTAAATCATCATATTGATCAGACATTTTCTTAATTTTTTGGCTATGTTAAAACAGTTTTAGTAATATTGGTATAAGGATACCATAATGAACAATGAACAAAAATTAAATACTAAATTTTAATTTTGTAATAATTAATTGTGATACAGTAGAATTTAAAATCTAAATAATCTATTTAGTCTTTCTTAAGACGTTCACACCACCAGCCAATTTGTCGCCACTCAATTTAAGTATTCTAAGAATAATATTAAGGAACTTGCACTACATGATCCAGGAACTGAAAGGCAAGTAATGCAATAAAAATTTTCAATTCAAAGTCTATCAAAGTGAATGGATATAAGACAATCCTTCGTACTTATACTAACAACCATTATTCAGCAACAAAGTTACTGTGTGATGTTTTATGCAATCATAAGCAATAATGCATTTTATATTCTACAATACAGCTCATACTGAAATTTTATTTGAACTGTATAGTGGATATAGAGGTGACTTTAAATTTTCTTTCGTTAATTAAATTGATGGTACTATATTTTGATGAAAATATCTTGAAAAATATTTCATGTTGAGCTTTAAACGAAAAACTTCATGTTTTCTCTAATAAAATAATGAAATAAAAACACAGCCTTCATTGAAATGGTTTGAATCAAAACAACGATTTGAGGTTTGATATATTTTCTATATAAACTTCAATAGTTCGTTAATGATTGACGTTTTAATGACGGTTATGTTCTATTATGAATTAATAGGACAAAAATGAATGAGTCTTAATATGAATACCTGACAATTCCAAAATAAGCAGCATGCAAAGTAGTAGAAAGATCACTACATACTTTTGATAACACATATAATTGTTTTTACAGTGGAATCTCAATACCATGAACCTGAATAGCAAAAAATCCTCGATAGCACGAATTTTTAAAAATCCCCTTGAATCACTTGCAACACTCAATGTTAAAAAAGTACCTTTATAAACACAAGTTTTAGCCAACTACCTCAATAACATGAATTTCATTCAATTTCCAAGACAACGAGAAACCCTTATTGCACGTACATAAAGAACTAAACCCGTCTATACCATAAATTTGACCTTTATAAGACGAATTGCCATGGTTAAAATCTCAGTAAGACGAATTTATATTTACAATTCATTATTGTCGAAAAAGAAAACTTAACTTTTGTTTGTCGCAACTTCTGGAATTGCAGGTAGCATTAGTCAGTACAGATTTAGTAGAGTTTCGTTTGATTCTACAGTGTCTTTGGTACCGTTCTGTGCAATCGACAATATGGCTAGCGTTTGTGGTAAAAAAAATAAGTGTGCTGCTTCAATTGTTGAATTTAGGAGTAAATAGATCAATGTAGATACTGTAATATGTAGTGCATTAATTACACTTAAATAAACAATTTGTTCTATAGTAAAGTTATGAAATCAAACAAATGGGTATTTCCACTTACCATTGGTATTTCATCATCGTCATCATCTTCCTCTTTAACTTCAGTTTTTATAGCCGATGTGTCAATGCTGCTCTCTGTATAGTCAAGCTTACTCTCGTCGTCTGTTGGTTCTTCCTTAATCATCAGTTTTCCCTCATCATCATCATCAATTGACTCTTCCTTTAACACACAAAAGCACTTTCAACGCCTTCTTGTGATCATAAGGAAATATTACCAAGCACTGCCAAGCAGTACTTGAACTGGTTTTTATTTGTACAACTAGAGAGATAGGAGTATCAGCACACTTACTAAAAAAGACAAGTATCCTAAAATAACACATTGCATACAATTTCACTTTCACTTGTACTTTCTTAGGTATCTCTCCCCACCTAATGACAAAAAATGAAATTAGGTGAGTGACAGGCCATGTCAAAACAATCGTTGGGTGGGTTAGAGGGCATGTCAGAACAAAAATTGGGTTTTTGCTCTATAAAACCTTGGGTGGGTGGATAGATACCACTGTACGTACACTGGTATTGTTCCACCAGTGAACATTATTTTTTCTGTCTAATGACTCAGTTTAAACTCTTCAACTAAATAAAGTTGGACTTGTTCAACATACATACTTCATGAATACTCACGTTTATTTATAACTAGGTACTGATGTATTATAAAGACAATCAATCTTATCTGATGATTAAACAAGACTTTAAATTATCATTTACGAGATGTGTCCAATAAATAAGTGAACTGGTGCAATCTGGCGGCCATGACGGACTACAACCCCGCCCACTATTGGCGCTAGTTGTCCGAGACCCAATGAGCCGTCTCAGAGACCCAATGTGTATATTGTGCTGTTTGCGTCACTTTGTTTTGTCGTTGTTTTTACTGTTTGTCGAAAATGGAAATTGACGAAATTACAAGACAACAAATCAACATCAAGTTTTTGGTTAAGTGCGGTAAAAGCTACTAAAAAAATCAATGGAATGTTGACAGCTGTTTATGGAGAAAATACTCTTAAGAAAATATCTGTTTTCAAGTGGATGAAGCGTTTTAAAGATGGCCGACAAGACGCCACGGATGATGCAAGGCCAGGGCAACCTTCAATCTTCTGTGTTGATGACAACATCAATCGTGTGCAGTCTCTTGTCCTTACCGATCGCCGAAAAACTGTCGGAATCATAGCTGATGATCTGAATTTAAGAAAATCAACTGTCCACACAATCTTAACCAAACATTTGGGTTTAAAAAAGATGTGTGTAAAAATCGTGCCCAAGTTGCTGACGCCAGATCAAAAGTTGTGAAGAGTTGAATGTGTTACTGACTGGAAAAATTCATTTGAAAACGATGCTGGATTTCTCAATAGGGTGATTACTGGTGACGAATCGTGGTTTTATGAGTATGATATTTAACTAAAATCACAAAGCAAGGAGTGGAAAGCAAAAGATGACCCTCAAACCATAAAATCAAGAAAAAGCCTATAAAAAATCTAAGTCATGCTCCTTGTTTTCTTTCAGGTGGAAGGTGTTGTCCATCATGAGTTTCTTCTTGAAGGATAGACAGTCAATGCTGAGTTCTACCTTATGGTTTCAAGCGTTTGAGACAGTGTACGGCTGAATTTGATTCAAGGGGATGGATGGATCCTTCACCATGACAGCATTGATTGTTTATCAGTTTCAGAAAAAAATTCAATCACTATCCTTGATCACCCTCCTTATTCACCAGATCTCGCCCCCTGTGATTTAATCCTACTCCCAATTGCAAAATTGTCATGAGGGGACATCACTAGGAAATTGTGGAAACAATAAAACAAGAAACTACGAGACTAAAAACTAAAAAGCCTAACTGCTTTGACTTACAAGGGTGCTTTGAACAGTGGAAAAGAAGATTTAATAAGTACATAGCATCAAATGGAGAGTACTTTGAAGGAGACAAAATCAATTTAGACTAAATTTTGCAAAATAAAGTTTTTAAGGTCTCAGTTTGCTTATTTATTGGACAGACCTCATACATGCAACTTTAGAGTGAATTCATTTTCAAACATTCATGTCAAAAACAAGCCTTAAATTGAATATATCTAACAGTTATGTATACAATGAAAAAAAGAAGTAAAATTGTTGTTTCTTTAACAAAAGTTTTCTCTGTTAGTGACAACTTAAGTTGAGAATAAATTGAATTCTGTTCTTTCTATCTGATATTGACATAAAACACTTAAATGTACTTCATGATTAGCTAAAATTATAATTTTATTTGGCTTTTTCAAAATAAAAATAGCTTATAATTATAAAAATTGTACCTTTATAGAGGTTTGGAAAGAGATATCTTCTTTCTCTTCTTTTATTTCTGGCAATTCTTGTTTTATTTGAAGTTTTTCTGAAATTTAAAAAAACAGATAATAATAAATAAAATGCACAGAATTATAACAATCAAACATTGTACAGTAATAATGAACCACACAAGAACAGCCAAAAGCCTGTGAACACCAGCAATTAATTGTTGGTACAAACAGGAAAGATCCACAATTTTAACAGGCGAAAAATACCAAATATGTTACAATTTTGTCAATATTCAATCTTAGAATTTAGGCTTAAGCGGCCGGTGTCATAAATAGAATCTATATTTTCCGGTGACTATCGCAGTAAGGTGCTATGTACATTGACGAGGTTGTCACCAGACATTATAGATTCTAGTTGTCAATATTCAATTTATTTTTCGCATTCCCACCATCAAGTCAATTTTGGGAGTTTTTCTGGCATTTCCACCATAAACTCAATATTGCTAAAGAGAAGACACCAGTTTCTGGTAATTTGGTGAGGCTCACATTGATTTATTGATGTGGCAGAATTGTGCTTTGTTTGGGGGGAAATCAGAGTTGTCTGGTGCTTGGGTGATGGTTATTGCATTAAATAACTGAATATGAACCAAGATGGAAACTATTAACTGAGTGCGAAGCTCTAGAACTCAGAAAAAGGACAATATTCGGGGACGAGCTCCCAGAAGAAAGAATAGTAGCTAGTCTGGGGAAAAAGCTTTTTTCCCTTAGTAAACTAAACTAATATTCCAATGTTAACAGTTTTTAATGTAAGGAAAGTGACTAAAGTGTCAAAAACTGAGCATTGATGTAAGCTTTACAAAGACCTAGTGATGACCACGGAACATATCAATAACTTCTCCAAGGAAGTTGAAGGTCTAGCTGGAAAGGTCCATGGAAGCACTCAGTTATTAAAGAAGATGATCGATAGTTTACAAAACACTTCAGCGGAGGCAGTGCAGTCAACTGTTGACGCTTAATAAACAAATAATTATAGACATATACACAAATTACTATAATGACAGCCTCAGGGAAGCGAGTAGCAACTATGAAACAAGAAAATTGCCAGTATTACTCATATCAAAGGCAACAATAAAAAGGGACCTAATATGTCTGGAAAATGTAGGGGAAAAACAGATAATTATTTTCGGCGATACCATATGACAGCCAACTTCACTTGTACTATAATCTTTCCATTACCTCCTGCAAGTTTTAGATGCATAATTCCTGTTCCACTTAGATGGACGACAAAACATGCTACATGTCACAGAAGGACGTCTTCACTGTGAAACCAGTGCTTGTGAAAAAATTGTGTATGAGAACAACCGCCACTGCAATGACCAGACGTTTCCACTTTGCCAGTTACCAAGGTGCAGGAGTCACTACAAAATAGTGACAATACGGAACCAGTGTGGACAGTTGAAGTTAGTTTTGGCAAGTGAGAAGAGCTTTTAGTGTGAAAGTGCCGGCCGGAGTAAGAAGTCACTCAAAACTATCATGTAAGACCTCGTATTTGTATATTGTATAATGTAAGACCCAGTGTTTCTAAAATTGTATGATTCTAGTGTTTCTAAAATTGTATAGTTCTATTTTGTTTGATTAATGGTTTGTAAAATTAAGAATTTGTTATTGAATTTGATGTAATATCATGATTTAAATTTATTACAAATTTCGTTGTCTGCCCGAGGATGATTTGATCAGAGAAATGAATTGATCCTCCGATGTAAATATTTTCTTATGATTTTTCTAATAGTAATTGACTTGAGTTCGATGTTTGATTAACTTTTGAAATTACAAATGGCAATTTGTAATTTGAAACATATTGTATAAATATATTGTTTTAAATATGATTATTATACTTATATTCTCGAGAAGTAGCAATTTAAAGATAAGTAAATTTTCAAAGAGACTTGAGATATAAGTTAAAAGTACGCATTTGACAATAAACAGACATACTGCTTGATGAATTATTTGGGAGTACCTTCCTCACTATGATAATGTCTTACGCCCCAGGAAAATTTTAACATTGAACTTGCCTTAAGTTACCTTATAAAATATTTTTCTCAGATAAAGTTAGAGGAGAAATTGTGCTAAAATTACAAATAGGAGAGCTGAATATAAGTAAATAATAGAGTGAAGTTATGGCTGATGGGAGAGATGATGATGACAATGAGGTAAAAATAGTATTAAAGGGCAAAACTCTGAAGATTGTAGACCTTATATCACAAATAAAAAAACTAAGGTAGAGGGATATCCAAAATATTGGGGAAAGTGGGAAAGCTATTTCAAAGTATTAAGCATTTGATATAAGTCGAAAGGTACCTAGAAGATTAAAATTATTGGTATATATAAAACATTTTATGATTGTCACATATGGTTTGGAATGGGAGTTCCCATTCTGTTTCTTCCCCATTTAATTGAAACAGAATGGGGAAGAATACGAGCAATAGTGATTGAGAAGTATTGCTAGAAAGACAAGATAAGATAGCGTGAGAAATGTGGATATTAGAAATAAGGGAAGGATTGATTACTTCAGAAATAGAGTAGAGAATAACTGAATGAGATTGTTTGGATATGTGAGACAAGAATCCCTGTAAAAGTATTGGAGGCACAAGGAGGAAAGCAGCCAAAAGGAAGACTATGGAGGAGATGGATAGGCAGATTAAGATATTAGTAACAAATGGCTGAAAAGTGAATAGTGAAGGTGCATTTAGAGAACAACTAAGGAATGACAGAAAGTGGAAAGGCTAAGTTAACAAATCTAGAACCACACATTAGTGGAACAGGAGTGTCCACCACTGCAATCAAGTGGGTGGAGGAAAATAGTGCTGCCAAGGACGTCTTTTATTAAGAGAATAACAGGGAAAGGTTCACAGGGTCTTTTAATACCAAAAAGCAAAAAACAATTACATTAAAGAACTTTTGATTAATCCAAAACGGTTGACAGCCATCACCTTAATTTACAAGTTTTTGTTTTATTACTATATTTCTTTAAATGTTAGGTAAAGTTTTTGATGACAATAATTAATGTCTATGATTGAATGTATACTTATAAGAAGTGCATAGCATACTGGGATATGCATACCTGTAGAGCACATGACACAGAGTATAACCAATTTCAGCCAACAAGTTAAAAGTTTTCCTAACCAAAATAAATTTTTTTTCCTTTGCCATCAACAAATGTTTTCACTTCAAATACATTCTTTATTTTTTTAAATTTTAATAAATGTACATTTAACTCAGGTTTCCTAGTAAAGTTTATATATTAAAACAGTATATATCACAATAAATTTTGTACAAATAGCCTAATAGTACAGTAATGTAAATTACCACTAAAATTTGGAAAACAATTTTGATGATAATGAAGTTTTAAAATAACAACATGAACAACATCTGATATATCAACAACACTCATATGGCTGAAAGAAGGTAAAATTAACTGTACATGGATACATTGTTAACAGTTTCTAGCCATTAAAATATAATAAGAAAAAAATGGTTGCTCAAGGCAATATACATATTTTTTAACTAATTTTTAAAATGTTGTAACACAGGTTTAAAAAATTAAAATTATTTGATAGACCAGTTCTAACACTTTAAAATTTGTTTATAAAAATTAACTAAATTTATAAATGAGATTGGTATTTTTTAATTCATCTTTTCATTAAAAGAGAAATATCATTTACCCGCTGAAGCTTTTCCTTAACAGAATACGCTGCGCAGTGTTATTTCTCAATAACCTCCATGGTATTAATTTTAACTTATCTACTGGCAACTAAAAATCCTCTATTAGCAAGCCATTTTTTTATCATTTTAAAAGGTTTTCTTAAAATGATATAGCTAATTTTTTTTACATTCGTTTGAGTACTTTATGATAAAATAGCTTTCATAATTCAGAGATTTTATATATATATATATTTCTTTCTATCCGTGTAAATGATAAAACTTACTAATTGGCATATTAAGGGGAAGGGGGACCATGCTATGAAAATAAAGAAATATTGAATAAATACAATTCCAAAATATACTATTTCACTAAATATTATTTACAACCATTGTTATTTTACAACAACATAAAACATAAATACTCAATAGTAATGAGGAAATTTAAAACTGAACAACATTAGTTCTTCTTCTCATCACCTTTTAAGTGAAATAAAATGCAATTAGTTCTTTATATATTGATAGATCAGTTCATAGACTATTGTATACTATTACTCCAAAGCAGAATGATTCCAATCTTTCTGCAACGGTGTGTAAAAAATACAAAAACTTTCTGCAAGTACTATATTATGGTACCAAAAAGGTAAAATGACAGATTAAAAAAAAACAACTGTTATGTTGTCTATTTCCCATGTATAGAATGTAGCCTAAAGATGTTTACCAAAATAATAATATAGAAACACATTTTTATAAATTAAAATATTTTTAAAGGCTTTTATAATACATTATTTTATTTTTGTACTTTACATTCAAAATCAATGCACAAATAGGAAAGTTGAAATAAAGTAATACAGTTTAAATCTGTTTTTTTAATATTTGGAGAGCAAACAAAGTGCGTGGAAATAACCTAACGTTCTTACATTCCTAAAATTATTATCAAACTCAAAGGATCGTAATAATTATGATTATTTAGTAACTTAAACAAAGAAATTTTCTCTGGTAATGATAAATAGTAAAATAATAATTGTGTAGAAAAATGTTGGAATGCACATGCCTTATGTGATAAGTCAAGGTCGTTGTGAGCAGCGATCTATATAATTTAATCATAGATTTTATTTGAAATTTGTTCAATGATTTGTACTGTTGGGTTTATTCACTCAAGTATTAATCTTATTTTTTTTTTTTTTTTTGTATCGAAAAATGGATTACTTTGTTTGATAAATATCCTTGGTTCACAGCATTATGATTAAATTATTAGATAATGTTAATATAATATTACATTTTATTTATAACTTACCAATACCATAGCGTTACATTAGTTAGTAAAATATTTTATTTCACTATTTATTCCAAGAATAAGCTGCCTCTTCTAGCCACATAAATAATTACCCGTAATTGTGTAAACCTACTGGTTCTATACACAACTATATAAATTAAATCTCCAAAATATTGAATTAAGGAATACAAACTGTTTTTTTTATTTTTAATTCAAGTTTATTTCACTAAGATTATAACTACGACCACTAATTCATTGACGAAGATGCAAATTTCAATCTTAGTATGCACTTATATTTTATAGTTCTTTATTACCCAACCTGACCGAATTCCGATAACTTGCCCGACTGACTACCAGAAGCTGTCGGACTGTACTGGACTGAAAAAATACCATTATTTCCATTGTTGATTGCAGATGTGTACGTACAGAACGTCCTGTACCACTGTACATATATTGGTGGGCGGGTGGGTCAATACCACTGTACATGTATTGGTGGGCGGGTGGGTGTATCATGGTGTATTTACATGATTCAGTTCACGTTTGATAACAAAATGTCAATCCAATTACAATTTATTATCTTTGCGCACCAGTTGCGGTATTACTTTGTAATTATTACGCTAGTATTGTAACTTGGCTATTTATAATTAGTCCAATTTCCTTGGCTCTTAAACTACCACCGTACGTGTATTTTTTAGATAATCGTACAGAGCGGTTAGTACGGTTATCTAATCGTACTAACTGCTCTGTCACATTGAACTCAGATGCAATTTTTGCTCTAGACCACGATGAAGGGAGTAAACTAATAATTTTTATCTTATTAGATAAAATTACCAAGAGACAGGGTTAAATACAGATGCCATCCACCCACTGGTAAGTAAACTAAAAAAAAGTAAACTGGCCTTAAGTAAACTACAAACAACACACTCTCCAAAGGCAGCCATTATCAATCAACGGTAACATAACTGAATTTATCATTGCAGTGTACCGATCCTATCGCAAATGGAAAGTAAGAGTGGAGATGCGTAGTTCACGAACGATCAAGTCAAATGAACTAGAATCGATACTTTCCGGTGACAATCGCATCAAGGTACTATCTACAATATTTACAAGATAACCAGACGTTTCGCCCAAATTGTGATGTGGCATCCTCAGTGGTTCTGAGACTGAATCGACGAATGACCTTAAGAGTGGAGATGCGTAGTTCACGAACGATCAAGTCAAATGAACTAGAATCGATACTTTCCGGTGACAATCGCATCAAGGTACTATCTACAATATTTACAAGATAACCAGACGTTTCGCCCAAATTGTGATGTGGCATCCTCAGTGGTTCTGAGACTGAATCGACGAATGACCTTAAGAGTGGAGATGCGTAGTTCACGAACGATCAAGTCAAATGAACTAGAATCGATATTTTCCGGTGACAACCGCATCAAGGTACTATCTACAATATTTAAAAGATAACCAGACGTTTCGCCCAAATTGTGATGTGGCATCCTCAGTGGTTCTGAGACTGAATCGACGAATGACCTTCCAGCTTTTATAACAGGTGGTGGGGTGGGGACTGGTTTGGCAGGTACACTTGAGAAGGATGGATAAAGACCCACGTGACCTACTTTACTTAAAATGAGTTCCCATGTCTTAGGAAGCCATATACTTTCATCCTTATTAAAATTATTTCTTCTTTTGTTTATTTCTATAGCTTTCCTTACGATTCTCAGGTAGTAATGCGGGATGATGGCAAGGACTTTAGTTTGGTCAAATAAAATTCCACGATTAGTTTTTGCACTGTTCTGCAACTGCAGACTTTTCTGTATCTTCATTTTTAGCATGCCTTACATGTTCTTTAATACTTGTGGAAATTAACCTCTTGGTTTCTCCTATGTAGACTGACCCGTAACTACAAGGTATTTCATATACTCCAGGCATAGCTAATGAAATTTTATCTTTTACTGGTCTCAGAAAATTCTTCAATTTGTTTAGTGGCTTGTAAATGGATTTTATATTTTCTTTATTTAATATTTTGCCAATATTTTCCATTGTTCCCTTTATGTAAGGTAGATATGCCTTTTTTGAGGTATCCTTATCTTGTCTTGTACTTATCCTATTTTCAGGTAGTTTCCTCTTTAGCTGTTTTCAAATAGTATTATTGATTTCTCTACCTAAATACCCATTCTGTTTTAATGTTGACTGTAATATTTGCCTTTCTTTCTTCCAACTATTTGGGTCCGAAATATGAATAGGGCGATTAACCAGTGTTTAAAACTGCATTCAATACCACTGTCCATGTATGTATGGGTATGTGGGTGGATGGGTCAATACCACTGTATGTATGGGTGGGTTTTTTTTTTTTTTTTTTTTTTAACGGGGACCACAGGAGCTGGGTGGTAATGGGAAGCAGCATTTAAATATCTATTAGTATGTGTAGGTTTCCGGTATCCGTGTGGTCTATTCGTCCATCTCTTCTTCACACAGTCAAGGAAAGGCAGACTTCCGTTGTTCTCAATTTCCATTTTAAAGTTAATATTAGGGTGAATAGCATTAATATGGTGCAAAAAATCATCCAATCTCTCCCTACCATGAGGCCACACAGCCCATACATCAATCTACATATCAATACCATGCTTTGGGTTTCAAATCTGACGTTTCCAGTGCCTTCTTTTCAAATATTTCCAAATAGAGATTAGCTGCAATTGGTGATAGAGGTGATCCCATAGCTGCCCCTTCAGTTTGTTCGTTGAACTTCCCATCAAAGAAGAAATAAGTGGATGAGAGGCATAGTTCAGCTAGCTCCGCTAAATTGTTGTTAAGAATTTCCTTAGTTATTTCAATGGTTTCGGGTACTGGAACCTTGGTGAGCAGTGATTCTACATTGAACCTTACAAATATGTCAGTATCTTGCAATTTTTATTGGCTGATAAAATGTCGAGAATCTCTAACAAATGACCCAGTTTTTCCTACTTATTCACTTAGTTGTCTATATATAAACTTGGCTGAATTGTAAGTAGGTGATCCTATGGAACTTACAATAGCTCTCATCGGTATATTTTCTTTGTGTAACTTAGGTAATCTATTCAATAGTGGTGGCCTTGGGTCAGAATTTATTAAATATCCTTTTTCTTGTTAAAATTAGGATTTGACTTGACCAATCTCCTACAGTTGGTCATTCAGAATAAAATATCTCAAGTGGCGAAACTTAAGTATAATTTACTTATTGTTATAGATATATATCTGTCAGGGAAGGTCTGATGGTGGAAATACAAACACCGACTAATTGATAGCCGCTGCTTAAAGACACATAACTAAAATGATCCACCCCAATTGGCTGTATATTACACGCACGCACACACACACACACACACCTTGTGTTTTAATAATTTTTATCCCAGTTGAAACAAAAAGAATACTCAAATTTTAAGTAGTTTTCACTCTGCAACAACTTTCATCACTCAAAAACCTGTTAATGTATTGCATTTATATTTTAATAAATGGTTGACAGGAGTATTTTCTATAAGTTGAACTCTAATGGTGGCTCCCAGTGAATATTCACCACGTAAACATGCCCCCATTATTTCCGTTCTAAATCAAACTGAAAAGACATATGTCGATGAAGAAGGCAGATTTACAAAGCTGAAAACCCGCCAGATCATACCATATTGGTTCTCGATACGTACACTAGATATAAAGAACAGTTCTGATTTATTTACTTTGAACTTCATAACATCAAAATAATGTTTTGTTGTTTCAGCTGGTAGTAAACCAAGTTTGTGTTTCAACTTATTTAGTTACTATTATTGTTTTATACTATTTTATTTCATCTAACCTATGGTTTTTGATTGTTTATTAGTAGCGTGAGTGTCATATTAGTTTTGTGTTTGTGTTGTGTTTTAGTGTTGTGAAATGCATTGCTTAGTATAGTATTAAGTAAAGTGTATAATAATCATAAAAGTAGTACTATAATCATAGTATATATTACTGAAAGATAAATAAATAACACAGTTATAGTAGTGCTATAATTGTGTTATTTATTTATCTTGCATTACTTATAGGGGCCTACCCTATAAAATGGTAAATCTCAGAGACAGATAGAGCGATCTAAGACATTATTTTCAGACCTGATGACAATAATGAGGTTGATAGTTGTAACGATGTTGGCTCTGATATTGAGTCTATTATGGACTTCTCATCTGGAAGCGAAAATGACTATATGCCTATGACTATGATTCCGATGACTCCAGGGCAGAAATTATCACAGTTAGTAAGCGGCGTAGGGTTGCGGCCAGCCATGTAACAGCTGCGCTGAACTGAGCATGACTGTTGACCCTGAACAACCCTCTACTAGCCACGCTGGCCTTGACTTGCATATGTCAGATCGTCAAGACCTTCCTGTCAACCAGCCTCGACCACCTGATCCAGTACATCAGCTGTCAAGTAACGATGAGGAGCTAACTCCAACCAGTAGCTGGATTAGAGTGTACGAGGAGGCTCCCACTGACATTGAAGCAAAATTTCACTGTCCGAGAACCAGGTCCTAGGGACTGCCCTATCACCCACAAACCAATAGAATATTTTCTATTAGAATATAGAAAAATAGAATATTTTCTATTAGAATATAGAAAAATTTTTTTGAAGTGAGGCACAGCTTTCAATAATAGAGGAACTAATATCTATGCCAGGGCAAAAATTGAAAAACTGTGGAGGTCCATAGGGCTGAAGCCGATGTCTCGTTATCATGAATTGAAAGACACAAATTTGGTTGAAATGAAAAAGTTTATAGCAATCATACTCAACATGGGTCTTACCAGACAATAGGATATGACTGAATATTGGTCAACCAATCGTTTTGAACATATGTCCTGGTATGTTGCAGAGGTTTCAGTTATTGCACACAATGCTGCATCTTTCATCTAGAAGGCAGGTGCCTTGACGTCAATCTGACTATGGCCCTTGGGTAAAGGTCGGACCCTTTCTAGATGGAGTGAATACACATTCAGACGGCATTATAAACCATGACAAAACCTAAGCCTTGACGAGAGTATGATTAGTATGAAAAATAGGTGTGCCTTCATACAGTTCATCTTGCATGCCTTCAACAAACGGCATGCAAGATTTGAAATTAAAAAATATGAATCAGTCGATTCCAAATCATTGTATGTTGTTTGTGTGGAATTGTACTCGGGCAAAGACTACTTGGCAGAGCTACATCAACCCTTCACCCAAAAGGTTGTACTGAATCTATAGGAGAAGAGTGGGTGTCTTGGTAAGGGATACCATGTTATTACCGACAACCACAATACGAAGTTGCCCCTAGCCATGCCACTGTATGATGAGAAAACGTATTTGACAGGTACCATCAATAAGAATTCGAAGGACCTGACACTTTGATAAAAACTGTGCTTGGTCCACAAGAAGCAGTGTACTTTAGGAAAGGCCTGGTTCTTCTTGTAGGTTATAAACAGAAACCTAAAAGAAAACCAGTCTATCCAATTTCTGCTGCATATCACACACAGAATAAGCTCATTCGCAGTTGTGCTGGTTTGGAAGCTATCAAACCTTATCTGATAGATAAGTACAATCTCTTGATGGGTGGAGTTGACTGTAAGGACAAGTCACTCTACCATTGGTCTTGCAGTAGGCACACCAAGGCATATTGGAAAAAGATATTTTTCAATCTATTGGACATGTGTGCGTCAAATGCTTATGTGGTTTACGCACTTCAGTGTATCCCTGACACACCAATGTGCAAAAGAAAATTTCTTTTGTCTGATGGATGGCCAGGTAACTCCCTCTTCACTCAATCCAGTTCCTGGACCTGGAGGAGATGACGTTTCCGGTCACCGCCTGGAAAAACTGCCTGGAAAGAACCAGCAGCTCTGTGACTGCTATAAGGAGAAGAAATGAGCTGAATATTGGTGTCCTAGATGCAATGTGGAAGTCCACAAAAAATGTTATCTTCAATTGCAGTACAATTGGACAGCTTGGAAAAGGAGCGAGGAAGCGCCAACACAGTGATTCTGACAGCTCATAACTTTTTTGTGCATTCACCATAAATTCTATACTTCAAATTTTGAAGGTAGATAGTTTTTTTTTATAATTTTGTAAATATTATGCTGGTACATTGTAATAAATTTTCATTATTCATTGTATTTTCCTGTGTTACAGAACTTGTTTAAGTTTTGTCCCAAAGAAACGTGTTTCGCTTATGTTCAATATTGATTGTTCATGGTTTAAAAAAAAAATAATAAATAAATAAGTTTTTATATTTCCATACAAAACAGAAAATGGATTATCCTTTGAGTGCAATAGCATTATAAATGTGTCCATAAATATTATTTAAATCTTGGTTTTATACCTTTTTGAACTTACAAATTTATAAAATTAAAACATGTATATATTTTAATTTTTTTTTTTTTAATGTGTTGAGTCTATTGTTATTGTTATTGTTATTGTTATGTAGGTAATCAATTTATAAGTTAATGATACATAACATTTCATATAGTTTGAAAAATATAGTTTTTATGATTTTTATACCAAAAGCAAGTGTAATACATGGAATTTTGTCATTTGTGATGTATACATGGTTATTGACCTATAACTTTATTTTCTTTAGTAACACCCAAATAAAAGTATACATTTTCACAAAACAGATAACATTTCAAACATTTTGGCTATCTCAAAAATGTAATATGCTTAGTGAAAGTATATTGAAAATGGTATGTCATTCCACTTTTTTTTTTTATCTTTAGTTTTACATTCACAATGTTTTTTAAAATAATAAATTCTATCTATTTACTTTATATTGTACACCAAATTCATCTCTTATATTTCTGAACAAAACAATATACAACACTATATCAATCCTTTAGTAAATGTGCTTATTTTTTTAAACCCTTGCATAACTCAAGAAAATAGCTTGCCACTATAGAACAATATGCCCGCCACTATTAGAGTTAATAAATTTTAGAATTTTAACGTTTCAAAAAAAAGACAATGATAATCAATTTCCTGAAACAATGATTTCTTAGCTTCTTGAGGTTGTAAAAAATTAAAGATCTTTGTTTCTAATATAACATCAGATTTTAGAAAAGACTATGATTATGGGCTCAATTAGCCCAAACATCAAAATTAATGGTCATATTGCTTAATAATCCTGGTGGGGCCGTAGTCCGATCTTCCTCACGAAGGGACATGCCGAGATCTACAAATGGAAGCAAAGTGCCTTGGTGAAGCCACAGGCTGAACATTCCCCTGTGAGGCCATAGGCCGAGATCCACAAAGGGGCTAAAAGTAAACGGAGAAGACCTCTGAAACGAAATTTATTATAACCTACAAGATAGATCAACAACATACGATCCTCAGGGGGATATGGATGCTACCTCTTCAGTTTGCAAAATTCAAAACTGAGCAAAGCTCGGTCTTCCTCAATTTTTTATAATTTTAAAAACAAACATTTGAGTTACCTGATTGTGATCTTTCATGACATACCTATGAACATTTGCATATATTTTTATTTTGCTTACAAATGCCCTAAAGTATATATTTTCATAAACCATATAACATTCATGACAATTGTTAATTTATTATATATTGTTTAATCATTCTGTAACTTCTTGTTCAAAATGGTCGCTTAAGTTGACTTTTTGAATGTAAAGTCTTGTTATAACCACCCCAAAAATTCAGCTCACGGAGATATATTAAGAATTGTGTTTTGTTATGACAAACATAAATTATGATGTAATGCCCACTAATATTCATTTAAAAGATTGAAGTAATCAGCCAAGCATTACAAGAACCATGATAACATAAACACAGAACATACAGACACTCACACACTGCATAACTAGAAATATAAAACCAATATTATTACTAACCTGGCTTAGCTTCTTTCTCTAACTCCTTTTCTTTATCTTTTGACCTTTCTTTGTCTTTATCCTTTTCCTTGTCCCTATCCTTTTCTTTGTGCTTATCCTTCTTGTCTGAACTATGCCTATCTTTATCTTTACTTGAGCTGGAACTACTATGTTTGTCAGATCTATGCTTGTCTGAGCTGTGTCGTTCTTTGTCTTTGCTTGAGCTTGAACTGTGTTTATCTTTACTGCGATCTTTATCTTTTTCTTTGTCACGAGATTTCTCCTTGTCCTTGTCCCTGTGTTCTTTATCCTTAGAGGAACTCCCAGAGCTTGGCTTGGAACTTGAAGAACTACCATGTTTGCTGAAAAAAGGATTCATTATTTATAAAAACTAACTTAATGTTTTTCAACTAAGACAAAGTTCAGTTAAATTGAAGTGTGAAATATTTAGCAACTGTTAAATATAATACTGCCTAAAGGATTTTATTTTATCTAACAAAAAGGTCTATTCCAACAACATAACTCTTTGAGTACCACCCGCCGATTTATCGTCAGTGAATCATTCTGTCTAAAAACCCCAGGCCGCTGATATATCGTCCGTAAAAAACTGTCTGACGATATAGTGCCGGTGGGATTTAAGCGGTTGTAAATAACTCCAAATTTTCTTTTTTCATATTAGCGGGTGGTATTATGATGTATACATCAATAATAGTCCATTAACAGTCATATTGTAGCATTCACTATAATACAAACTGTCAAACAGCTGTCAATACTAGTACGATGGTGGCTGTGGCCATAGCGCCAAAAAAGTAAACAAACAACAACGCACTATGCAGTAGTTGGCCGTAACCTTCACTCAACCGGTTTGGTTATTTCGTGGTGTATAAATATTGTTTTGTCAGTGTATATATTATGTGTAACATATTTTGTCATAGTTTTTAGGGATAGGTCGGTTCCTAATGTCAGTTCTATTGATGGGAAAATGTCGGTTCTGCGGTTCCGGTTCCAACAAAGTAAAGGGAGAAATAACTTTCATATCAGGAATATTTCAGGTGATAAGTGTTGATAAACAGAACTAGCAGACAATATCTGGCAACAAGATAAACAAAATATCTATGTCAGAAAATATCAGCCCGTAGATGGGCCACTTCCATATCAGTACGTTATTTGGCCACAAGATAAACAGATCATCTTAGTCAGAAAATATTCACCCATAGTCTGGCCACTTCCTTATCAGTACTCAAACGAGACAGATAAAATTAATGAATAGAAATCCACAAACAAAAACATCAAATCAATGCCATTCAGTTCCATTCAGTTAATTTTTGTTCAAGAGTCCAGAGTTCAGTTGTCCTTTACGCCTGAGCTGCACTCTAGTTTATTAGACCCTTCTTATCACTTTCTGCCTAATAAAAACACCTGGTGAAAACATTTAATTCTGTTTACAACTAATCTCACATTTTGAAGATAACTATGCTTCTATTTTTCTAAAAGGTTTTCATTATGAAAAAAATATTAATGGAACGGTATATCCATTATTCGCAAATTTTCCGATTTTCAAGTATTCTGTAAAAAGGCAATTTTATTGTTTACATAATTATTTTTTGAATTAGGAAGTTGATTTTTTTATATGTATTTACAATTATGTGTGCTTTATAATAAAATGAGTTCCTACAGTTTAATTCTTCTTTGTTTTTCTGCTAAAAAATTTCAAAGCTAAAAATTTATTATAATTATTTTTTTATCAATTCAACTTTTTTTGTATAAAATAAAAATCTTATAATACTTTATATTAATTTTTTGCCTTTTAGACAAACTTATAAGCATTTTGGGACCTCAAACATTATGATAGCTACAATAATGCCCAAGATATGATATTTTAGACCGAATCCTGCAAGACAGGTTAAAATAGGTCCGGGGTTTTTCAACAGTACTCTGTCAAACTACTATTGGGCAAAATTTTCACTAATATTTTTTTTTCCAGGGTTCAAAGGGTTAATATGCAAATGTTGCAACTAATCATTTTCACAGAAAATCTATAAAAATGTTAACATTGGTTTTACATCAAAATAAAACTGTTTTGTTGCAAGACTACCATAATTTAAATCAAAAATACCAAAGTTCTGTTGTAACTTTCAACGGTATGATTTCCATGAAGCTGTATTAAGCAAGACTTTCCAATTTCTGAAACAAACTTATCTAGAAGGGGTCTTTATATTTGTTTATACAAACCTGCTTCTTGGTCAGTTTAACAAGCTGCTGTCTATACAGGTATTAAGATGACACTTTACAATCTATAATTATAATACCACAGCATGTGTACGTGAAAGGGTGGGTGAGTATATGTACATGTTAAGATGGATAATACCACTGCATGTGTATATGTACGGATAGGTAGGTGAGTAATACCACTGTATGTGTACATGTTAAGGTGGGTGAGTAATACCATTGCACATGTACGTGTATAGGTGGGTGGGTGAGTAATACCACTGCTTTTTTATAGGTGGGTAATACCACCGCAAGTGTACGGGTGGGTGGAGAGGAAAATCACACTCGGCACTAGACACCTAATGCAGTTTTGTCAAATAATAAAGAACTAAACTGGTTTTATAGATGTCTGATCTTAGTAAACAATCTCTGAATATGTAAGCCTAAGGGATTTACTAATTTTTTCTAATACCTGGAACTTGAGCTTTTGTGTTCTTTGTCTTTACTGCTGGAACTACTACTTTTATGCTCCTTATCTTTTCTATCTTTGTCCTCATGTTTACTTTTTTCTTTATCTTTGTCTCTTCTTTCCTTGTCTTTGTCTCTGTCCTTTGAACTGCTACTGCTGTGTTTGTCCTGAAACATTATTAACAATACTGATTGTAAGTATATAAACAAAAATATATTACATAGAAAGAAAATTTTTTTTAAAAAAAATAATAACATGATGAGAAAATGTTATAACACTAATATGTAGGCCACCTGAGTCACTTATCAGCATCTTTTTTCTCAAATACTTTCATAAACTTATATATAAGCTGGACAGTAAGAAGATATGTGCTCTTTTAGATATAAAAATAAAATATGTAAAATTAATAAAATGTATTATATTAGTTGACATTTTAGCTATATATTTAAGGACATATGAACTATATATCTTGTATTTAAGTTTAATTGAAATAATGAATGAGATTTAAAAATCAGTCATCAAAAAATATAAAGTACTTTTATTTTTTTTATTTATTTAGTTTTTTATTTATTTATTCATAAGACGCCGATCGTCAAGATATGGGCGAATATGGATTTCGAATGAGTGTGATGAGTGTAGACGAGCGAATGTAGTCATTGTTACAAACTAAGGCCGACCATTCCTTAGAAAGTGTCATTAATTAATAGCCCAATGACAAATGAACAGCCGGTGGTTATCAGCTGATCCTTCTCAAAATGTATTGACTCTGATTGGGATCGAACTAAGAACCTTTAGCACATGAAGCTGGGATTGAGCCAACTACGCTACTGACCAATTTAAATATAAAGTAATTCTCCTTCCAATTGTGCAAATAATACAAATGACAGAATACTTGGTAAAAAAACTGACACAGTACTGCAATATCGTCTAGTCCTTTCCGAACATTAAGTACGCATGACAACCCATAAATTTACTGCCTTCTGAGAGGCCTGAGTGGCTTTTGGGTAACTGCCTGCCACTTGAAGTAAATTACCAGCACTGACATTCCGTATGGAAACAACATATACAGGTGTCCCGCGAGTATCCAGCCAAACCTCTGGAGGTAATTCCTTGGCTTCAAACAAACATAAAAGGTCAATGTATAAATTGTCTATCTTGCACCATTATGTCTGAATGTGATGTTTACAAAAAGGTTAATATCTCTTTTTCTAAATAAAATTATGAAAATTGGTATGAATGTTGATCTTTTTAGTAGCAATATAGCATTTAAATTTAAAGCACATCGAAGCTCGTGTGACGATATGAAAAAATTAATCTTAGTTGGCAGGAAAATGTCTGCTCAAGCATTACTTAGTAAAATAAAATCAAAGTAAAATATTTAGTTGTCTATAGTTGCCATAAAAAATATAATGGCATCATATACATTTCTTTAATAAAAATGTTATTTTTCTGTTTGATTTTGTCAGAGAATATAAATATTTATTTATTCTTAAGATGCTGATCATCAAGATATATATTCATTTCCTATACAATTAAGTTAAAACATCTAAAATCAATCTGGAGAAAGAAGAACTCAACGTTTTTAATGTTCAGTGTTTTTCTGTGGCCAAACCATCTTTTTGGTAACTATAATATTTACCATTAAATAAAAACTAATTTTGTTTTATTTAATGGTAAAAAAGTGGGAATACTGGTTTGACCTCTAACAGATTACACAAATGCTTCCACTTATAACTCAGCCCAGAAATTGGAAGGGATAAAAACACATAGTCATAGAAAACAATAAAAACTCATATGATTTTATTGAAAAAAAGGACCAACTGGTAAGAGTTCTGGCTTCTCTTAGATTTCTGTGAGTCTAATTTATTTTCTTCTTTGCACTGTGGGTGACAAATCTATGTCAAAAGCATTTGCAATGTAATTTTTATTGTTCACTGTCCATATATTCCTCCTCGGAATATTTCACCTTCACTAATGTCACTACCAAGTTCACATCTAATATCATCACTTCTACCTAAATAAGCCATTATAACACGTATGCCTATGGTTATATTTACACGAACATTATTAGTTCATATATTTAAATGAACCATGGGGGTGAACGGGGGTGAGATGTCAGTAAAATGAACATCTACTTTGAAAAATATAAGGGATCATGCAAAAGTTCCCTCATAGCTTCTCTGATTCCAACTCCAACAATTAACCTACGTAAGGTGCCCCTGTTAATCTGAGCAACCGGGTGGAATGTTTGGGTAACCAATCCCAGCGGGAAGCCTGGTCAGTGAGCAAATTTTTGTTGGGGGCTGAGTACATGTCCTCAGTTAAAAAGAAGCTACGACAGGTCTAGCTAGCCAGTAGTGGATAACCTTATCAACTTTCAACAACAAGAGAAGCCTCGGAACCAAAGTTAACACCCAATCTAGACTAACTAAGATTGAACTTAAACTGAACTGTAGACATACAGCCTGATGCTAGACTGAAGTGTGCTTGAAAGAACTCAAAAATTAAAGATAAAATTAGAATTGGAACTTTGAACGTAATGTCTTTAACCAGCAGAGTTGAAGAAATAGTGATATGATGAACCGAAGGAAGATACACATACTGGGTCTAAGTGAAACAAAATGGAAATGTATTTTTTCTTAATAGTAAGAAACAATTAAACAATTTCACACTATAATGGAATGGCAATGAAAACCAAGCAAGAAATGGAGTTGGTTTTGTATTGAGCAAAGTACTAGATGCAATTTCAGAAGTAGTCTTGCCGGTAGCAATTGCCGGCGTGGTGGCTCAGTGGTTAAGGCTTTGGACTGCGGAGGGCAGTGTCTAAGGTTCGAATCCCCACTGAGCCAACGGTCGGTATTTCACTCGTTGAATAAAGTTGACGCACAGGTCTGCAGGCCCATGTCAACTGGCGAGTGGTTTATAAAAAGAAATAAAAAAAAATAATAAAAAAAAGAAAAAAGTCTATATAAATGATAGAACTATAAGAGTAGATGTAAGTACAGTACAAGTGAAAATGACTGTGATACAGGTGTACGCACCACAAACAGGCTGTGAAGAAAGTACCAGACGATTTTGAATTAGATTTAGAAGACTGTATCAGATGTGAAAACATAATAAAGAAGTGGTTGCGATCATGTTTTAGGACCATAAGGATATGAAACCAGAAATGTTGAAGGAGAACGCCTTCTTGATCTGTGTGTGAGAAACAACCTCAAAGTACAAAATAGTTATTTGAAAAGAAGGATAGCCACAAGATAACAAGGTACAGTTGGGATGGTCAAACTAAAACAGTCATAGATTATGTCATCACTAATACAAAAGTAGGTAGAATGATAAAAGATGTCAAAGTAATACCCAGTGAAGATCTCAGTAGCGACCACAAATTGCTAGTAGCAGATTTAAGGGAAATCCAGCAACCAAAGATAGATAAGAAGAAGAAACCAGATTAAAGTATGGAAGCTGAGAGATCCTCTAGTTAAGTGTGATTACCAAAAACTTATTCAACAAGAGTTACCAAAATGTGCAGTGGAAAGTGGAGAAGAAGAACGGAACGAATTTAAGAAAGCTCTGGTCAACAACGATGAGCAACTTTGTGGTAAAACCAGCTCCAAAGTCAAAGAGAAGGAAACTCCATGGTTGAGCAATACAATAAAAGAAGCAATAAAGGAAAGAAATAAAGCACAAAGCGATATGGACAAAGCAAAACAAAGCTCTAGACTCAGGGATGAAGTGGTAATAGCTGCAAAGAACGCAATGTATCAACAGAAAAATTAACTGTAAAGAGAATGATAGAAAAAGAAAAAGAAAATTGTCGGTAGTTCACAGAAAAGCTTCAAGGAGACTGTGTTGGAAACAAAAATCTAACCTACAAGGCTATAAACAGCAAATGTAAAACTTGTGAAAGCATTAAGGCCTTGAAAATGGAGAAGTTGAGTTGGTGACTAAAGAAATCAAAATCACTGAAGTAATGAAAAATAATTTCAACAACCTATTTAACCCTTTGAGCACCCTTTGAAATTTTGTCTGAGAAACCCCAAGGGCCGATCTCATCCCCATGCGTGTATTACGTGAGAAGCCCTGAGGGCCGATCTCATCGCCGTGCATATACTACGCGAGAAACCCCAGACGCCGATTAGGTTGGCGGCACGTAGTTTATTTTGTACAAAGATCAAATCTTATTATATATACGCAATTCTTATACCAAATGAAAGCTAATGAGTTTAAATCTGGTGTAAAAATAACAAATAATTATAACAGTGCATTTTATATAGTAATAATAACATGACAAGTTATCTGACAGCTGTTTTCTACCAGTCTGTCTGTAGTTACTCTTTGTGTACAACATCGTGAAGTTGTAAGATTTTGTTGTTGTTTACATTCAGTGTTTATGAGTGGGCTTTGTGTAATTAATATATTTTTATTGTGTAATTATATTATTTCTTTGGATTATTAGTTTTTTTTTGTGAGTTTATAAGTTATTTACTATTTTCTGTTTTAGTGTACATAGTTAGTTTGGATTAATTTTTAGTGACCTAAATTTGTAGTGAAAATGTAAAGTGTGAACTTAGGCCTAGGCTTATTACTGTGCAAATCTAGTGCTAGTTATTGTGTAGGCATATACTTATTTTATCTTATAGTAGGCTATAGTTTTTGTTTTTGTATATTTAAAATGAGCAATAGCAAAAAACGTAGTAATTCCCCTACAAGTGAAGGGACACTAGTTAGGGAAATAAGAGACTGAAATATTCAGTTTATTGATAGAGCTGAAGACGATGATGAATCTAATGATGATATTGATATTTCTCCTTCTCAAAGCAGTGACTCAGATATTATTGATGATACCGATGAGGATCCAGATTATGACCCTGATCCAAATCCTACACCCTTCTTAGGCCTTCTTGCTCAAGACCAACCTAGTACTTCAAATGCAAACAACGATTTACCATTATTAGAAGAAGAAAACTTAAGCTCTGATGAGGATAACGTAATTGCTCAAAATGTTGCACCTTGTAGAGGAAGACGTCGGCGAGGTGGTCTGAATACAAGAGGTGCAGTTAGGCCTAGAAGGAATAATAATCAAAGCCCAGAAAGTAGTGATTGGGATGAAATACAAGAAGAGCAGGATCCAGGGTATGTACATTCATTTACCTATAATGAATTGCCAGGACCAAAACACTGCCCTCCCCGAAATTCATCACCAATAGAATATTTCAATTTGTTATTTACGACAACTGTGTTGACAAGTTTTGTTAAAGAAACTAACAGATACGCTCAAAAATATATACAAGCTAACAGAGCAACCTTATCACCTCATAGCTATGCAGGGCAATGGGTGAATGTAACATTAGCTGACATAAAAGGATTTTTATCAGTGATTTTCTACATGGGCGTAGTTCAGAAACCTTCTCTAAGGAGCTACTGGTTTACATCATCATCACAGGTAGACAACTGGATATGTAATATGTTTTCAAGAAATAGATTTGAGGCAATATTAAAATTTTTTCATATAATTCATTCTGAAACTTTGGCTAAGCATGGTACAGCAAATTATGACCCCTGCGGAAGATTCCATCCTCTAATAGATCATTCAAACAGAGTATTTCGCTTTCATTACACACCATCAATGAAATTATCAGTGGATGAATCGTTGGTAGGAACAAAAAAAAAGGATTGCTCTCACCCAGTATATTCCTAAAAAGAAACACCATCGCTGGGTAATCAAAATGTGGGTTCTATGCGATTCAACAACAAATTATTGTTACCAGTTTTACTGCTACAGGGGATCCAAATATGAAGTAAGGGATGATACAGTAAATTATGGTCTTGGCTTTTCAGTAGTAAAAAAGCTCCTAGAAATGGGTAATCTTTTAAATAAAGGGTATCATTTGTATTTGGATAATTTTTTTAACACTACTAAATTAGCCAGATACCTCTATGAAAATAATACATGGGTAACAGGAACAATTAGATTAGGAAGAAAGGGTATACCAAAGCAATTGTTAGGAAGATTTCCTGTTGGAAAGAAAGTGTATGTGCGGAAAGGTCCTGTTCTACAAATGGATTTTAGAGAAAAGGCAACAAACAAGAGCCAGTTTGTTTTACTCTCAACAAATGCAATAGCAGAGAATGTTAGATACGAGGTACGTCCAGAAAGTAAGTTCCGTTTCCATTTATATCCGCTGCAGCGCTGCGATCGCAGTTCCGCGCATGCTCGGCAGACGCTCTGTATCAAGGAGAAGAAACGTGCGCCATTTTGAGATCGCTGTCAGTCTCGTACGCTTTGTTGTGCTTGTTTAAAATGTCGGTGTTGATCGAAAATCCCGCTGCTTGTGAAATCAGATCTGTGATTCGTTTTTAGAATGCTAAGAAAGTGAAACCGATTGACATTTATCGGCAAATTTGCGAGGTTTACGGACAAAATGCGATGAGGAAATTGCGCCGCGCAATACAGAATAAGCTCCGAGGATTTCTGTCCAAAGGTGTTGTTTTTCTTCAGGACAATGCACGACCACACACTGCAAATGTGACGAAAAACCTCATACACGGATTTGGCTGGGACGTGTTTGACCATCCTCCGTACAGCCCTGACCTCGCTCCTAGCGACTTTCATCTGTTCTTACATCTGAAATCTTTCCTTGGCGGTCAACACTTCAACGATGACGAAGAGCTGAAAGAAAATGTTTCCAAATGGTTGAAGACACAGGCGGCAACCTTCTATGAAGAAGGCATAGAAAAACTTGTGCCACGCTATGACAAATGCCTGCTAAATTTCGGCAGTTATGTAGAAAAGTAGTTTAAGAGTTGTAGATTTTAGTGCAATAAATATTTTTTCTGTATCTGTAGACAAATTATTTTTATTACCAAACGGAACTTACTTTCTGGACGTACCTCGTATACAATAAGCAGAAGTGGAAAAGTAATTATCAAAACTAAACCACAAATTGTGTATGAATACAACCATGGCATGGGTGGCATTGACAGCACAGATCAGATGCTTTATACCTACCTTGATGAGCGGAGGGCTTCCAAGCATTGGAAAAAAGTTATATTCAACATATTTGGTAGAATGGCCCTAAATGCATATGTATTGTACAAGCTCAACACAGACAAGCCTATGTCAAGACTGAAATTTCAGATTTCCATAATTGAAAGTTTAGCTCAAGAATGGCTCAATGAAAAAAATCAGGTAGTACTTCTTGGCCCAGCCGGTGATGGTACCCGAGTAAATACTTTTGGGGTAGTAAAAGTTCCGAATAATAAAGGAAATGAATGCTGTGTTTGTAGTGGACCAAGAAACCCTGAAGGTAAAAGGAAGAGGTCACGTAGTGAGTGTGTGAGGTGCAAGAAAGGCCTACACTTGGACTGCATCCCGCAGCATACTTGCAAGTTATGAGCCATAAAACAGTTTTGATTTATGAGCTATTCTTGTTTTGTTTTATAATATATTTGTAATTGAAGAATAGTGGCAGCTGGGATTATATCTATTTCTGGCATATCATCGCTGAATGTGAGTACAATTTTGATTTATATATATATATGTTTATAATATAAATTTAATACATAGCAGTTATAAATATATAGCTACATAAACCCATTTGGAGTAAAAATATAATTATAAATATTTCAATTGATAAGAATTAACCAATAAATAATAATTAGTAACATTACCATTTATTACTTCTTATAAAATGTCAATTTATATGTATGTATTCAAGATATTATAAAAACCGCAATTTTATGTATAATTTCATGAAAGTTTCAGGATATATTCTTAATCTTAAAAATATGCTAAACAAGGAAATATATATATATATATATATATATATATATATATATATATATATATATATATATTGCTATAACATTAGTTGAAACCTACTTATATAATAATAAAAAATAAAAATAAATATATATATATATTTTTTAACTACAAATATTTATATAAAGTTTTTATTTTTATAAACATTTTTTAATCAAATATGTATTTTCTGTTAGGGTGTATGATTACCTTTAAAAGGGTGCTTTTATATTGGCAATCTTTTTTTATAACGTTACAATCAATTTTTTGCTAAACCCTTACAAAATTCTCATTTTAGGCCTGGGCATTCTAAGTACTCTTGCCCACCTTGGGCTGGGATTTCACAGACACGCCTGTCAAAAATGTCTGGGATTTCTCAGAGTGAAATATGACAATATGGCTGGGACTCAAAGGGTTAAAACTTTGAAGCCTAGGCTGTTTATACACCGGTTTCTATAGTTACCTAGGCATTATTGTATTAAAATTTAAAAATTCTGCAATATACTATAAATATTTGTTATGTATCATTTTAAAGGGTAAAAAACATCTTTTCAGAAATATATAGATATAATACATTAAAAAAAATTGCACAAGTGTGAAAGTAGTGAAAAAACTGTGTAAAATATGTAAAAAACAAAAATAGCTCCATTCAGTTCAATTGAAATAATTTGCCTTGGTGTGATATAATTTGAAGCACATCATCCAATTCCCCTCTGAGCCTGAGTCAATAACCGGATCTTCAATGTTTTTATTCAATACATCAATAAATTCAAGATTTACTTCACTGTCTAAATCATCCTCTACGTCTGAATCATCAAACAGAATGTCACAAATTGAATCACTTTTAAGATCAATCATGATTATATAAACAAAATAAATACTAAATCATAAATACAACAGAACTTTAATAAATACTTGAAATAACTTAAAACAAAAACAGACTACTTTTATGTTATTATTTTCGATTGATAAGGAAACGCAAAACGAAGCTACATAAAATTACAAATAATAAGTTACAACTGAACAAACAGAAATAAAATACAATATTCATATCAAGCACCTATAACAGATGATTTTATAGAATTGTAAACAATAAACAACTCTAAACAATAATAGGCACAACGATCACAGCGTATCAAAACAGCTGTCAGGTGACAATTGACGTTCAAGGCAACTTCCGACGGCGACTTTCGGTAGACATCTGGTTATATTTTTTTTTTCATCAGATAGTTTGAAAATAAACCTAACAACACAAAACATAAAGACAAATAATCAATAAATATATTGATATAGCCTGATTCCATTAATACGCTGATATTAAGAAAGTATTATATTAACCCTTTCAGTGTCGTGACCATTTTCCAAAAGGATGTGTATAAATTGGCGGGCTGTTTTTCACAAATTTACAAGGGTTTGGGAAAAACGTTGTGGAAAAGAACTATATACCCTATATTCATAATTTTTTGTTTTAATTTGTAGAGCATGAAATTCTCTACAAAATAGATATAGTAATAGGACAATTTATGAAAGGTAAATAATAATTAAAAAATAATTATTAAAAGTAAAAAAAGAAAATTAAAAAAAAACCAAGTTTGAACTGAATTTTCATATGTATAACAATTGTTTACTTTTTTTTTATTCATACCATGTAAAAGACCAATAAAAAAACAAACAAAATTCATATGTAACATGAATTTATAGTTTGATATTTGACTTGATTGAGCAATATAAACAGAATTCATTGTAAAGTCATTTTCTGTCACATTTCTGCAACTTGGTGGAAAAAATGTTGTCATAAAAAAAGTATCCTAAATTCATAAATCTTTTTTACATTGTAGAACATAAAATTCTATAAAAAATACATACAGTAATCAGACAATTTGTGAAAGGAATACAATTGAAAAATTTAGTAATAATCTATATATATTATAATTTCTAAAGTACTTTTTTTTGTCGGTACGCCATAACTTCCTAAATTCTTCACCAATTTTCATAAATGAGGTGTCATTTTAAAGCTTTTTTTACCCACTACTTGATGAAAATATACAAATCTCTCATTTTCCAATAGTTTTTTTGAAAAACGACCTATTATATCATTCTGCAAGTAATTTAAACTTGAAATGTTTATTTACATTATTCGATCAGCTGTAACATGTGAATTAAATAAATCAAAACAAACATAATCACATCAAACATAGTGTTTAAAGAGGTACTTTGAATTTGTAAATATGCTGTAATTTGTAAATAACTTAACCTAACATTATAAAATAAATTATATTAAATTTAAACTCACATATTTTATTTCTTCTTTAATCCATATTTACATTAGGTTAAATTGCAGTCTAACTATGCTTTACTAACTATATTGTGTGCACTTTAATTATGAGGGATTTAAAGAGAATACAGTGCGAATGCTTCGCACGGGTCGGCTAGTCAATAGTAAAAAAAAAACCATCACCAAATAAACAATCACAACAAACTTATATCCTTTGATATAATAATGACTATCACAAATTATATGTTTCAAAATAGCAAAGTAAAACTGTATTACAAATTACTTTTAGTAACAACAGACATAACACTGTCAAACATAACCAAAAGAACTGAATAATATTTGTGTATTCTACTGACTGCCTTCTGAATCAACACCAGCTGACAAATGTCATTGTTATCTTTTTTCTTGATTAGCGATTCAAAGGCGTAAAAGAAAGAAATACGAAAACGATACCAATCGAAAAATCGATTCATTCGGAATATGGCGGATCTTTCTTCGAGTACATACTATATGAAATATTACGAAAATACGATTCGTCGACCGGGTCGACGCCGGCAATTAACACATAAATTACATCGTCGACTCTATGGAACTGAAAGGGTTAACTACGTTCGGTCATCATATACACGGGCGTAGGTAAGTCGGATAGTCGGCGGCGCCAGTGCTAAAGACGGGTTTAGGCTTCTAAGTGTTAATGGAACTTCAGAAGATATTCACGAGGCACAAACTGAACAAATATGCTTGCAAAATGAGTCACCAATAACATAGTTAGAAGTTGAAAATTGTGTCAAGGCTATGAAAAATGGAAAATCAGCAAGAGTCAATGAAGTTAGTGCTGATATGATAAAAGCAGCGGGAGTAAATAGGCTTCATTGGCTTACAAGAGTCAAGAGTCGTAAACTCTATTTTAACTTTAGCATGAAATATGCAAAATTTAAAAATGCATAATTATATGTTAACTTGCACCCTGAATAAAAAAGACCGTAGCAGAATCTAGACATCTTAAATGAAATTTTTAAGGACATCTTTACAGAAGACCATACGAGATAGAATTAGAAATAGACATAAGAGACCAGTTTGGGTGTAATAGGACAGTTGGAAAGATCACAATGACAAGGTTAAGAAGGTTTGGACATGTAAGAAGAATGGAGGAAAGAAGAATGACAAAAATGTGGTTGGAGAGTGATTTTGATGGCAAGAGAAGAGTTTGGAGACCACGAAAGAAATGGATGGACGTCATAAAGACATAATACTCAAAAGGACAGCAGCTACAACAAATTGAGGAAGACAGAATATACATGGACAGGAGAAGATGGAAGAGGCTTGTCAGCACACCCGGGAGACTGGAGCTGCCAAACCAACGATGATATTTAAATGAACAAATTATACCTACACAATTTAATAATACACATTTTTACGAAGAACATAAACAAAAACTGTACCAAAACTGAGCTGATGGCAACTGCTAAAACCTACAGTCTAAAAGTGGAGTAAAACTGTTACAAGTGAATACTTGAATAATAAACAAATTGACGCTAGAAACTGCCTATAACCGGTTCTGCACAAAATCAATATTGAATTAGTTGAAATAGTATCAGGAAAGCCTGCTATACTTACTCAAATAGGACCCATTGGCATATTCTGTGCACACTCTTATAGCTATATTTCAGCACACACGTCAACAGGTTATTAACGTCATAAATTTGTTAAAAGACGTGTTGAAACAAAATTTAACCCTTGACCTGGCAGCTACTTTTTCGTTAAATAGCAGGCGATTTACTGTAAACCTACTTTAATGATGTGCGAGTTGGAACTTTACTTATTTAAACTCACTATGTAGAATCCAACAAAGGATGGTTGATGCATATCAGTCACAGGCAACTAAGGCAGAATTAATAGATTTCGGAAACTCAATTTTTTATATTTTATATATACTAAATATTTTAGTATTGTAATGACAATTAGTATTGTATATAAGTGACAAATGCCCATGTACAATTTTGTATTCTTGGCATAATAAAGAAACTTGAAACTTAAAGAAACAATCGTAGCATATTAGATGTGAAATATAATGACAGTTGTCTGTAGCCGCGCCACTACAGGAGCTCATTTCCATTGTGGATACCCAAACTGTGCCTGTACTAAAGTTAATGGTATATAGTAACACCCAACAGAATGGGTTGGCCATGGATTTACCCTTCTCCAGAGTTTTGTCACATATTTACCTTAATTATATAGACAACAAATGTATATTCTATGACATATAAAAAATAAAATATTTACTATAGATGTATAGATAATAAAGACCATATTGATTGATAGCAACAATAGACAAATAAATCTTTTACGATGTTATCAAAATATAATAGCATCAAAGTTAATAGCATTCACTTTTTAGACCTTAAAATTAGGGTCAAACTATTGTGACTATTTTTCAGAGCAAGGAAAAGATTAATTTAATGTCTTATATTGTGTAATAAATTTGGTTAACAAGAGTGACAATGGCCCAAAATCCTACCCATACACGTAGAGCGGTAATGGACCAGCCAACTAAATTGTTGCTCATGTAGATTTGAACTAGGCCAAAAAATTACAATTAACAGCCGAACCAGTAATAGAAAAATTATACATTGCAAGAACATACATTTTTCAAATGCAGTTAGCTAATGAAGATAATGTCTGTTTTAAAATGAAATTTAAAATAAACAACATAATTTTTTTTAAAATCTACTTACTTTGCTTGAAGAACTTGAATGTTTTGACTTGTCTTTTTCCCTATCTTTTTCTCTGTGTTTGTCCTTTTCACGGTCTCTGTCTTTGTGCTCTTTGTGTTTGTCTCTATGCTTGTCCCTTTCACCATCTTTGCTTCTGTGCTTGTCACGATCGCCATCTCTATGTTTTTCTTTATCACGGTCTTTATGATCTTTACTGTGAGTCTTATCCTTATGTTTGTCTAATTCTTTTTCCTTGTCATAGCCATTGGAAAGCCCATTCACCATAGAGTGCTTGCCATCTCCTTGAATATGCCAAAATTAATTTAAATAATCACATACAATAGTATTCATGCAAATCCATAAATTTAAATATATTAAATTAGCCAATTACATGCAATCCGTTAGTGTACTGACTGCTCTCTAGAAGATTACATATTATTTTAGCATTAGATCTTTTTTACCCATATTAAATAATAATGAACTGCATAAAGTAACAATAATTATATTTATTTTGATTACTACAATGTTGAAGACAATTTATTTTAAATTAGCAAGTACGTTAAAACCTTGAAAGTTGGAGACTTTGAGAACCATAGGGGTGTCTAAGTATCAAAATGTTCAACCATAAGGAATGTATTTATAAACATTAAAAAATGTATAAAGTAATTTGACAGCATATTCTCCATTAATACAGTGAAAACCTGATTGTCCGTCACCCTATTTTCCGCCAGGTTCTGTTATCCGTCAGTGTCTGGGTTCGTCATGCCATGATATGACAGTTGCCGTATGACTCAGCTGTTCTGGAGGATGATAATTTTCCCCTCCAGCCGTCTAGCCCTCATAAGCCTAGTTCCAACGGCCTGTCATCCATAAGGCCTCGTATGGTGTCTACCAGATAACAGGTCGTTGGAACAGCTTGCCTGACGTAAGGACAGACCGTCCGGGGCTGCCTGAACAGATCTCGTACAACATGAGGAAAGAGCCGGCACTATAAAGGCCTGTGGTCGGAGATGAAGTTTTAAGCCGCGACGCCTACACAGGTCACGGGCCGTTGGATCGGTCATGTTTGATGATACACTGGTGACACGCTATCTGTGTACCGAAATCGGCCCACCTGATATCTGCGAAAACAGTGGCCGTGGTAACTGGGCTTTAATATACTACCTTGTACTGCAATTTAATTTTGATAATGTTCATAATTAATTTTTGAGCTCATTACATAATGTACAAGCTTATGTTTTACATTAAAACTGGTGGGTCAATAACAATGTAAGTATATGAGTGGGTGGGTGGGTCGATAACAATGTACGTGTATGGGTGGCCGGGTGAGTCAATAACAACGTACGTATATTGGTGGGAGGTTGGGTCAATTCGTTGTAAAAGTAGATCACAGCGTAATCAGGCCTACTCCAGATAATTTCCTAATTTGGTTTAAATTTAGGCGAACTTTTTATGTGCCTAATGTATTGTTGTTATCAATTAATTAGCATGTAACTTTCTTAAATTGACCTTCAGATATTTTGTTTCAGTTTGGTAAATTAATAATATAAAGACTTATATTGTTTTTTCAACTTTAATTTTTTAATCCTTGATTAGTTACTATGTCACAGAATAAAACATAAACTTCTATACATTATAAATTATTGAATACTCCCATTCACCAGAATTAAATGTGAAAATCTACTTACAAATGACTCGTAGGGATAGGACTCTGGCATGTCAAGTCTTAACTGAAATATGGGTGGTATGGGTGTGTCAGGAAAGCTCTTTTAGAGTAAAGTAAATGTTTATAAATTTGTAGTAGTAATTACTGTTTATCCTTCAGGCTTTGGAGGGGGATAAGGGGAGGGATTGACAACGATACTAGTCCTACCAATGGCACAAGATATTGGATAACTAACTACTTGACAAGTTTCTATAACTTTACACCCATTCAACGGCCTGTTTTTTTTCTTCTCTGTGGCTGGATAAAAATATAAAAACATGCAGTCTAACATACCCATGACACCTATAATGCTGCAAAACATGTCAGCTTACTATAGTTAAATAAATAGGACTTTTTAATGAAAATAAAGTTCTACCATCACAAAATTACTAGCCATTTGATTTAGAGTACAAGACTATTTACAAATTGTATACAACAAAAATTTCAAATTGAACAGAAACAGCTTGCCAATTTGAGTAAAAGCCTTGATTATAAACACCGAAAAATCAATGATAACTGACAATTTATTGTTAAAATTAAAGAAAATGGTGTACATATGAAATTGAAAAATTTACAAATGAGCAATGTTGTTTTCATTGGAAGTCTTGTTTCACCAATATTCAATTCAATACGAACACTTAGTCGTATTGACGAGATTATAGTATTCTCCCGAGATTAACGTTCTCCATCCCAGCATTCGGTTTTCCATACGTTCGTAATATGTTCCAAAAAGTTCAGCGTCCTGTTTACCAGACGTCCAAAAGATGTTCCTAATATCAAAACGTTCAGTTTACCGGATGTTCAGAAATAATTGTTTATAAATATTTATTAACTCGAAATATATAAATTAATGATGTATAAATGTTCAAAATAACATTTTCTATTATAAAAACATTGATTTGAAACGATAGAACGCTTTATTACAGTACAACTTGTATTATTTTTTTCCTTTGTTTTGCATTAACAGCTGTGTTGATTTTCGTCATATGTGGTCGTCAGCTAAGGTTAATTGTTGTTTCATCACTTATATGATTGTTTATGTAGTTTGGGAGGTAAAAATATGACGTAGTAGGTTGCCTATAAGTGATAATACAATCGCTAATTGTGTATATCGAGTGATGAATCAGACCACATATACAGCTTAGTTATTATATGTAGGGTAAAAATTCGAACTGCAGTATTTTTTAAAAAGGTCATACCGTAACTTTAATTTTAAACATAGCATTGTGAAATATGAATTTCTTTGAAGATAACTAAATGGTGTTTTATATAGTGTTATTAGCTCTGGTCAACAAATTTTTTACGTGCCATTTACAAGCCAACAGACTCAAAAAATCTTTCAAATTGTTTTGTAAATATACAGTACCGTATATAAATACAGTTGTAAATTTTGTTTAGTTGTTTTTTTATTTTATATTACAAGTAATGAAACTCAAAATATTAAATTTGCTTCATAAATAGAATTTATATCATTTTTTAGTAATTTACGACAAAATCAACCAAGAGCCTGGGCTTTTTGGGTATGTCAAACATGAAAATAACTGGGTTTTGTGGAACACCTTTTTAAAAAATGTCTGGGATGGAAAGAGCGAAAAAGTTTAAAAGGCTTAAGTCTATTTCTTTCTATTTTCTCTTTCTTTTAAAAAATGTTGCTCTAAATTAAAAATGTTCTAACTACATAATTGTTTACATAATTGTTGTATTCAAATTTTTAATTTGAGTTCAAAATGTTGTTTGGAAAAAATCCATTTTTCTTCTAACTTCCAAGCAATATTGAAAAGCCTAGGATATGTTATAGTCAACTGTTATAACAATTTCTCTTATAACAATTTATCATTTGTTCTCAACTTTATTCATAATCTTTACAATTAATATTACACCTACAATGGAGATGTGAGCTAACTGTCAACATAATATGCTTCTAACGTTAGATCAGCTGAGTGGATAACTTAATAAAATTAATTTTTGTTTATGTTAGGGCCTACAACTTAGAATATGCCAACTCTGGAGGTTATGTTCTAACCAAGCACTGCTAGTACAAAAAATCATTAAATTTGGTAAAAAATTATTTCAACGGTTTCTGTTCAATACTTTTACTTGAATATATTAAATATTATAATTTTTACATGACAGAATGCCTTAAGTTACTTAACTTACCTGTTAATTTATTAATGTCAGAAGTCCCATTCATGCAATTTTCCTGAAAAAGTAAAGCAAATTTAATAAATGTTTCGTCCATTTTTAAATGAGATTGGTAAGTTTATTCTAAAAAATGATGTATATAACCATATAAGTTTCAAAAATTGTACTCTAAATATATCCTACGTGGGACTTAGAAAATTTCTTCATCGCCATGTTGGTGTTGGACTTAGAATATTTCACCAAGGCAAGACTGAAGGAACTACTATGTAGAATAATTAAAGTTTCAGGATGAAATAATCACATTTTCGTAATTAAAATACTGCCCTACATTTAATGCTTACCTCACTATGAACAGCTTCCTCTGAATTGTTTAATTCTTCCATGTTAAATGTAACAAACACTCAACAGCTTGACAATGAATTAGATTTCCTGACCGAGAACGGCGAAAAGCCAAACTCTGAGTACCAGCCGAGTTGCAGAGAGAAGAGAGAAGCGGACACATCGGTCGTTCAGAAACAAAGTCAGAAAATCGACCACTGCGCATGAGCGTGGAGTTAGTTCGTTCGTGCCAATGCCCCTGTCTTCCAACTCAACGAAGTAGGGTGACTGTGCTTTGTTGCTTCGAAAATTTAAGTGCCATACTGCTTTCATAGACAGAACAGATAAACGAACATTAAACTAATGCACAATAACCTAATCGAGGTTTTATACTAGTCTAATACAACCTGAATAATCAATACATTGCGTAATGATTGTATAAATAGTCAAACTTAACTACCCAGCACTAATTAATTGGATCAAATAATATTGTTTGAGTAGTTTTTTAGTTTTTTACTTGGTTTTTTTTTTTTATTTACATTAGTTTTTTTAACCAATTTCAATATGAATTCCCTACATAAAAGGATTTTTGTTATACTACATTCTGTCTTAAGATATTTTATTGTACAAATATTTATTTATTTTATGGCATACCTTTTTACATCAAATTTAAAGTGGCTGATTGAAACAGACAAAACTAATTACTAGGGCTAGTACAACAAAATCTACCTAAGCAAAAACAAAACAAAAAATGGAATAACTTAAGTTTATATAAATATAACTATATAATTAGTGAAAGTCTCTGTAAATGCTGATGAAAAGAGAATAATTCTTATATTAAAGTATATACATTTTAATGTTACCTATTCATGACTAGATTAGAAGTAAATGCATCTAAACCATTACATTTCTAAAAATTTTCGTTGAACACGTAATTGATTGTATTTTGTAAAATATGTAAATAAAAATAAACTATTTATATTATAATTCATTCAAGATTAATAAATAAACCAACATTTAATTTATTATTTTATGAGGATTTTTAGTAATTTTATTTTTGTAAGCCCTCCTATAAATAATAAAACATTTCCTTTGCCATTTGATTTTATTTAAATGTTATAACATTATTTTATCTTAAGTTTTCAGAATAATTAAATAAAACAGTAGCTTTTATTAAACTTTTTCTTTTTTTCTGCCTCTACCAATTATCAAAATTATACATTTTATTTCATTGCAAAAATATAATTTAATGTAATATATGAAACTTTTTTTAAATATAATAATAACCAAACAATTGCCTCGTATTGATATGTGTTGTTTAAATTTCAGTATGAACTTGACTTTAACTTACATTCATAATATAATTTGATACTAATAAATAAACTAGTAATGTACATTATCAATACAGACTGAGCAGGTATTAAATAAAAACGTTTATAATGCTTCGGAATGATAGATTGAATTAAAAGTTACTATTAATAGTTTTGATACCAGTATTATTTTTCAGTATGGTATCCATGGAAATACCTATCAAGACATTACTTCAACAGTCTAACAATATATTATGTTTCTAGACTAATTGTATTCTTTTACTTCAAGTATGTTTAAACGCCAATTTAATATCATGAGATAAAATTTCCAAATCCTAAATCAAAACTACTTTCTAAAATATAATGTATTCAAGTATATATTGATAAATTATAGTAATTTAGTATCATAATATATAATAAAAATATAATAAAATATTCATATAATAAAAATAACGGACTAACATATATATATTTACTTATAAACAAGGAATTTATGTTGTTATACATGGTGTTTGAAAAAGTATGGGGCAGAACTTCAGAAAATTATTAAATAGGTAAAAATAAATGAAAAAGTTTCTACAAAGAGGTGTCTTATCTCCCTTAGTTTGGTGTCTGTCTGTATGTGTATTCTTTAAAAAATAACATTTCTCCCAAACAGTATTGGCTATAGTTTTGAAACTTGACAGGAATATTTAACTTCACACCAACTAATGTACTGTAAAAATATAAAATAATATTTTTACCCGTTTCATTATTATTATTAATTTATTCATTATTCATCTCTAAGACGCCGAGCGTAGAGATATGGGCGAATATGAGGCGTGAATGAGTGTGATGAGTGTAGATGAACGAATATAGTCATTGTTACTATCTGAGTTCGACTTAGCTCAGAAAGGACTATTTATTAATAGCCCAATAGCCAGGGCAACTATGGGTCCTACAGCTTTACCTGGAATCCGAACCACGTAGTGTTGGTCTGATTTTCAGCTAACTGACAAGTTTGACACTTAGTTCTCTCCCCTACACAACACCCGAACCTTGTCTACCATTCAACACAGACACTCCAGACTTCTCTATTAGTGTCTATATTGATGACAACCATTGAGCGGACGTTGTGTGGTATTAAGAGAACCAAGCATGGAAGCTATCGCCTACAATCTCCCAAACACTTTGTACCCGGCACGGCTTTGGAGTGGCCGTAGATAAGGGGCTAAGGCGCTGGCTTGCCACGCTGCCGGTCCGGGTTCGATCCCCGATGTGACCACTAATAGATTTTGCCCTGCCGCTCCCGTAGTTCGGAAGTCACGTAAAGCCGTTGGTCCCCAGGTTAAGTGTTGGAGAGGGCTCCTTAGCCCTAACTTCACCTGGTAAAACAAGACAATCCCCAAGTAGCTCAGTTACAGCACTGCACCACCAGTGACGACTTAGTTTGGAGACTGTCTGTCTGTTCTTTAAAAAGTAACATATCTCGCAAACGGTATTGGATATAGTTTTGAAACTTGACACAAGTATTTAACTTCACACCATCTAATATACTGTAAAAGTATAAAACAATATTTTCACCCGTTTCAAAATTGTGGCAGTTTAAAAATTGTAATGCTAAATTTCAAGAAAACCAAAGAAAAAACAAAAATGTTTACGGTACCTAATATTTAGCCTAAAAATATGCAAATCTTTTGGTAATTCATTTGTTATAATCGAACAGTAAATAATCGAGAAAAATGTTATTTTTCTGATTGTGTGCAAAATGTTTTTGCAACTTTCGTATACTTGTGTCTATTGACTTGAACTAAACCACCAGTCAAATGTTGCACACAATCAGAAAAATTACATTTTCTCAGTTATTTACTATCCGATTGTAACAAATTAAGTACCAAAAGATTTTCCTATTTTTACGCTAAATAATAGGTTCTGTAACAATGTTTTGTTATTGCTTTAGTTTTCATGAAATTCAGCATTACAATTTTTAAACTGCCACAATTTAAAAACGGGTGAAAATATTGTTTTATATTTTTACAGTATATTAGCTGGTGTGAAGTTAAATACTCGTGTCAAGTTTAAAAACTACATCCAATACCATTTGGGAGATATGTTACTTTTTAAAGAACAGACAGACAGACTCCAAACTAAGCGAGATAAGACACATCTTTATAGGAACTTTTTCATTTATTTTTCTTATTTAATCTTTCCTGAAGTTTTGCCACACACTTTTCAAACACCCTGTATATGTGTAACAAGTTACTTTTTCTTTATAATTCATAAGTGCAATTTATTAATGAGAAAAATGCAGTTATAGTTAAAACCAATTAAAAAAATAAAACATTTCCAGAGTGTTTTATTTTCATATTAATTTTGTAGATAGTTTGTAGAATTAATAATTCAGTAACATTTGTTCAATTATTGTCATTCAAGACCCAAACCTTCTTGATATATGGGTCACAAATTGGATTTGTTATGCAAGCGCAATATAATGGCTAGCTTGATAAATTGACTTACTGTTGGATTTGTCATGCAAGACCAATATAATTCCCGTCTTGATATATTGAATTAACATTGGATTATTCATGCAAGATACATATAAACGTCATCTTGATACATTCCGTGACCATTGGATCTGTCAGACTAGATCCAGACAATGGCTATCTTGATACATTGACTTAGCATTAGTTTGTCATGCAAGAGCCATGTAATGGCCATCTTGATACATACAGTGTCCCATATAATTACCTTACATTACCAATTCAGTACCGATATTATAAAAGATATTTATATGGTTGAAATAATAATGTAAGGATATGGCTATACTGATAACTTATTCTTAGGATATAAATGTTTACTTCTCAATAGTTATATAATCAAATGCCTGTGGTCTCAAAAAATCAAATGGGCAGATTATATTGGATGAATACCTATTGTTTCAAAACACTTGCTGGTAATCAAATATATAGACAATACACAAATGAAGTTCACAAGATGGGTTACAAAAACCTTTTATTGTTTAGCTATGTATGTTACTTTGAAAAGTACTATGAAAAGTACAGGCCTCTGGCTGGAGTCATTATTAACAACTAGTTATGAGCAGAAATATTGAAAATATTGTGGAGGACTGGTGTTCTGCTAATTTGCTTTGTTTAAATACCAACAAAACTCAAGAGTTGAATCTGTCTTATTCCAATGATATGTTGTCGAGTAAAAAGGATTGTATAAATTTTTTAGTGTTTACTATTGACTCTAGACTAACTTGGGATAGTCACATAAAAAATATTGGTTCCAAAATTAGCAAAGGGATTTACCTAATTAGAAGGTTAAGGTCTTGTTTGAGCTTAAATGTCCTTAGAGTGGTATATTTTGCTCAAATTCACAGTCTTTTATCTTATGGTACCTTATTGTGGGGTCATCAGTCATCTGCAGATAAGCTGTTTAAATTACAAAAGAGAGCTATTAGATTAATTTGTAACCTTTCTTTCCGCAGTAGTTGTAAGTCTAGTTTTATTGAATTGTGTATAATGAGTCTTCCCTCCTTATTTGTATATCAATGTCTAATGTACGCCAAAGAAAATTATGTAACCTTAGAAAAACTTGGTGATACTCATGACTATTGTACTAGATTTAAGAATAACTTAAGTATTTTTAGATGTAATTATACCAAAACACAAAAAACATTTATGTATGTATCATTGAAATTATTTAATTTTCTTCCTATTGATTATAAAATGCTGCCTATTGATAAGTTTAAGTATAAAATTAAGAATTTACTTACTAAAAATTGTCTGTATAATATAGAAGAGTTTTTTGAATTGGTTTTTGAGTAGATAATTACTTATTTTTAATTAGTTATAATTGTATTGACGCTTGTAATACATTTTGTGAAATGTTTCTACAATAAAATATTTATTTATATATTATTTATAGTTCTTCCGGTGTCAACCGCGTCAAAGGACTATTTACAATATATACAGTTCCAGACGTTTCGCCCATGCTACGATGTGGCATCCTCAGTGGTTAGGCTGAGACTGAAGGTCAGCAGTCGCTCTGCCCAATATATAGCGATGGCGCAGCTGTCATGTGTCACGTAGGCCAACTGACCCGAGTCTGAGGTCACGTACGCACTTCCGCGTAAGCTATGATATTTTTAACTTCTTAAGAACTGGTCCCCATGTTCTTGGCAACTTCATGCTATCTTCTTTGTTAAAATTATCCCCTCTTTTGTATATTTTTCTAGGGGATACCACAGCAAAACCCCGTAGTATAGACCCACCCGCCCGCCCATACACGTACAGTAGCATTGACCCACCCGCCCGCCCATATACGTACAGTAGTATAGATGCCAATGTACGTGTATGGTTGGGCGGGTGGGTCTATGCCAATGTACGTGTATGGTTGGGCGGGTGGGTCTATGCCAATGTATGTGTATATGTGGGCGGGTGGGTCTATGCCAATGTACGTGTATGGGTGGGCGGGTGGGTTAATGTCACTGTATGTATATGGGCGGGCGGGTGGGTCAATGCCAATGTACATGTATGGAAAGAATAACAGGAGTTTCTTTCCATTTAAAGATGTTTATAAAATCTTAATCAAACAAGAATTTGAATATAAACATAGTTATTATCTTTATCGTCCATACCAATTTAATCTATATATTAAAAGTATTGGCAAATCTATTCCGAGTTCATCCGGACGTTCTATCTGGCGGATTTGCTTAAATTATTTTTATGAATGGTATTAGTCTACAGATAAGGCATCAGGCATTGGATTTAATGTAAGCCTGGCCTTAGTCAAGTTCTACTCAAACACAAATTAATTTATCATTTCCCAAGGTTTTTTTCCCACTCAAACATCTATATCTTACGTTCTAATTGAGGTGGGTAGTTCGTTTTGGTCTAAAAACACGCAGTAGATCAAGCCCTTTTAGTTGGGCTTTTGATCACCCAAATTGGTTGAGACTGAGGATAGTTGTGTGTGGACATTAATAGTTGTGTGTGATATTATAAGCCAAGTATTTACAGTGACTCAATCATCACAAAATATCCAAAACTACAAGGCAGATCGACTTGAACTTTGGTATATATGTTTACCTAAGGCTCTAGAAACCCACTATGAAAGGATTTTAGTGAGTTTTAGATTATCTCCAACTTCTGGAATCTGCCCCACTGGCCTCCAAAGTTTCAATGTTATTCTTTTAGAACTATTATTTATTAATTTGTTTATTTATCACTGGCTGTCAAATAATCAATTACCTAATTAATTTGTTTAACTCATATGATTTTACTTAATCAGTTTAACCATAATATTTGCAATCAAATCAGTGCTGAGGCGAAAGGCTGTCACGAGTGTAGCGAGTGACGGAGTTAGCACGCTATGCTTGCAGGGGTGTTCCCTAGTATCATGTTGTAATTATTAGGTATCTGGAATGAATTGGTGATATTTGCAAATACTGTAATAATTACACATCACTGCCTTGGATTTGTTTACAAATTATAGATTTTTAATAGAGCTTGTTTGATCATGCCAGCAAAAAATTACAAAGTTATAAATGTAATAAAAATTAATATGCTAATAAATAAAATCTTATCAATGTACAGTAAATGTTGAAATAAGGTTTTGAAATTTGTAAGAGGAGTTCAATAGCTGATGATACATAAAATACCATTGATCTTGTATAAGTCAGCTCTCACCAAACAAGGAGTTTTCATTTATCTGGACATTTTACTAAATTTTATTAATTGTTTGCTTACACATACAAATTATATCACCAACCCAAAGTTGCCAATGATATGATTAGTAGAGGACCCAATATATATATATATATATATATCAATTGCTAACTCCAGTTCCTGGACTAAATTAAGAATAATATTGTTGAACCCAATCTCTGGCAAACTAAAGCTAGCTTCTACTAGCAGCCACACAATTTCAGACTATGTTGCACTTAGGCAATATTTCATTTCTTATAATTTTACTTAGTCAATATCTACTTGATTAGCATTGGAATGTCTGAAGACAAAGTTTAAGTGATGGTATTTTATGATGTCTGTATCTATCAGGTTACTTAGTACTTGCAGAATTACACAATCCTAGTAGAGCAAGAGCCCACGACGGCCAGACCTTCAGAGATGTATTTATATATAACCTCTTTTTATGATGATAAATATAAATTTATAATAAAATAAGAAACAAGTTTTGTAGTTGCTTCAATAAAGCTGTAAATTGCCTTTAAATGGCCTGGCAATATAGGCAATTTTAAATACAAAGGTAAGGTTTAAAATTACTTGACCTTACTCTTAAAGGAACTCCAACAAGAGAGAGATAATCAAGATTTGATGATAAAAGTGGGTAATTAATAGAAAAGCTTTACTTTTTTCTGAATTAGTGCTTGCAAAATAAATGTTCCCTTTATAATTTTCTAATTTGCTCAAAGTCACTCTTTGTCTGTGATATGATTTTTGTTAACAGAATATAAATTGATTTGGAATAGTAATAATTAGAGAAATATGCCAACAACACAGAGTAGAAAGAAACAGAAGTTGTATTCAATAATGCCCAGAATGTGTGTCAATTAATTATTTCTTCACTTTGCTATGCAGATAGCAGGGCCAGCGCCTTGTCAGTGCTTATCCCTCAGAACCCTTGGAGCAGGATGGATTATTTATTGCTTCAAATCCTCTAGGATAAACATAATAATTATTATTATAGGTGGATATTATAAATGTACTAAGATATAAATTAGTGGTAATCTTTTTAGAACGGCCACTAAGTTATTGGCTGCAGCCGTAAGAAAGTGATCCCTGTTTCTTTTTCTCTGTAGCATCAACAAACTTTAAAGTCATTTCAACATACATTTTTAGTGCTACAAGCACCTTACTTCGGTTCGAGGGAGATAATTATACTTGTGTTGTGACTGTTAGACAAGGTGATTCACAAAGATATGCTAGCTCATTTTGTATGTAAAAATAAAGATAAAAGCTTATTTAACATAGGTCCATTAGTGCTTCATTACGTATAACTTCATTTATATATAACTGACATAAATCCATATATAAATCATTATATATGGATTTATGTCAGGGAAGTCTGTTACTACAAACCCTCTACTGTTCAAGGAGTATATCTTGTCCACCTTCGCCAAGGGCCAGCAAGTCGACAGTATATACATTGATTTTTCGAAGGCTTTTGACATGGTTAGCCATGTACATCTTCTGGCCGAGTTGGAGGCGTATGGTATTTCTGGCAATCTTCTTCAATGGTTTAGGTCTTACCTCACAAATTGGACACTCATTGTCAAGTTTTCTGGAGCTATTTCAAGACTCTTTTTAGCCTCTTCAGGGGTCCCACAAGGATCTCACCTCGGCCCTTTCCTTTTTACCATCTGTCTGAACGATATTATTGAGTGCATTGATGTGGAATGTCTTCTTTTTGCTGACGATATGAAAGTTTTTTCGACTGTATCTTCCCTGAATGACTGTGATAGACTTAAGCATTGTCTTGGAAGAATTGAGGACTGGTGCGCTCGAGATGGTATGAGGATTAATTCTGAAAAATGTGCTGTAGTCTCCTTCCAGCGATCTACTACACCATTGCTGCATGATTATACTCTTGGACAATCTCCAATCTCTCGAAAGTGTATGATTCAGACCCTTTCATCTGATCTGAACCCAGCTTACCACATTGATGGCATTGTCAGCAGAGGGACTCGTGCCCTGGGGCTTCTTATTAGAATGGCTTCTTACAATTCAACTAACAATTAATAGTAACAATAGTAAAATCAAGGATAATGTAACAAATAAATAGCAATCAAACAAACGTGTACAGTTCACTTCAGCTTTTTTTCAACTAAACACTGTTGCAGAAGTTAAACACTTGAATTTAGTCATGCCCGTGATGTGACATCTGAGAGTTGGAAAGATTCCCCATTGCTGAAACCCCTACATGCGCTAAATATATCAGGCAGATTGCTTAGTGTACGATCTACTTATCAATTTTTCCCAATGCTATTATCAGCATAGTAGAAATATATTATACATATACTTTCCTATTCGACATTGAATATTAATTCAAGTTACAGTATGATAGTCTATAAAATAATTAATGTTATACCATTCGCCCACTGAAGCCCTACCTGTTATATTTATTTTAATTGCTTGCTCGGTGTCCTACAACATAACTTCGAGAGTGATATCAGTATTTTTTATAATTTACAAAATAAACTTCACAATTCCAATAGTTTTACTTTTTAGTAGATTTAGTAAATATTTGTTAATACATTAAATTATTGGAATAAAATCATCAATTTTGTAAAAGGGGTTATTTATCAACCAACCATAAAATTTAGTTTTAAATTCTTTTTCAGCATATTTGTTTATCATGAGAATAAGTTTGTTTTGAAAGGACTGTGTTTCTTGCCAAACTTTTACTATGATAACCGATTAATGCATTACCTTGTGTAAGTTGTAATTAAAATTGAGAAGATTTTGGTTTCTAATCACATATGTAGCTAGGTTTAGACTTGGATATTACTCTCAATGCTTTCTTCTGTAATTGTATTAATATTTCATGTATCCTACTACAATTGCCGTATAAAATAAGATCATATCTAAAAATAGACTGAAAGAAGGCAAAATACAAGTGTTTTATATAATTGGCAGGAACTGATAATAGAAGACATCTTAGTAAGAAAATTAACCTTGATAGTTTTGTTGAAATGTAATCTATATGTGGACCCCATGTTAGCTGGTTATCCATATAGATTCCTAAAAACTTGGCGGATGAAACCCATGAATCATCATCAAATTGTACATTATTTGATGTTTTTAGGCTAAATAATATTTTCTTGGTTTTATCTTTATTCAGCATAAACCCATTGGTTTGAAGCCATTCCGATGCCTTTCAAATAGTAAATTTACATAATTTAAGAAGTTCATCTAAACTTTCAGCTACATTTAAAAAGTGATAATAGCATAAAGTATGGGTGTTAGCTTGTATAGAAGCAGGCAAGTCATTTATACTGATCGAAAATAATAAGGCCCAAGAACGGAGTTTCGGGAACTCCCCACTTAACCCCCAACTCCTGCGACCACATCCCATCCAAAAACACCTTCTGCCTACGATTATTTAAGTAGCTTTTAAATAACTGAAGAGGAATTCCACAAATTCCATAGTATTTAAGTTTCATTAGTATATCCCTGTGATTAACACAGTAAAAAGCTTTGCTCAAGTTACACAAGGCGGCCTGAGCAAACAATCTTTTCTCAAAAACATTCAATATGTCTCTAATTAATTTATCCATTGCGCCAACCGTACTTTTACCTTTTCTAAAGCCAAACAGAGATAAATTAAAAAAATTGTTAGTTTCAAGATAAAAAAAAACAATTTAGTCATAAATTAAAAGTTCAAACAGTTTAGATATAGTTGGAATAACTGAAATAGGGCGATAACTGCTAGGTTGGTCGTTTGGCCCTTTTTTTTGTATATTAGGCAGATACGAGACATTTTTAACTAATCTGGAAAATTACCCTCCTTAAGACATAAATAAAAGCAAAATGTAAGTATTTGTAAAATACTTGGCAATATTAGTTTTAAGGTGTTGTTGGATAGATGATAAATGTCACAAGAACTGAGTCCCTTAGCGGCATTCACTACTTACTCAGGGGAAATAAGCTGCCATTCAAAAGTACTGTAGTTTATGACAACATTTTTGACAAACTCCTCAGGAGCGCTTCTGTGTTGCTACCAACAGTATCCTCGATTTTTTTTTATAGAATCAATAAAAAACTCATTAAAACAGTCAGAAGAAATGGTATTTTGTGACTTGGTTAGGTTAAAGGGCACTAGGCCAGGAATTAGTATATTAGAGAGATAGGACATCAGCAAACTTACCTTAAAAGACAAGTTCACTAACATCAGAATAGTAGTCACAAACACAAAATACACAAAATCTCACAAATTTTCAACACCACAGGCATTTTCTTCAGGTGAGTAGAGGGAGAGAGAGAGAGACACTGAAATGACTTCCACTATTGCTGGGTAGGTGGCTGTGGTGGGGGGGTGTACATCCATAGAGCAACACTCAGGTGTAGATGCAGTATTTCAGTTAGTATATATATAAACATATATATGAAGTTTGCTGATGGGGAAGGGGTTGAAGGGAAGTGGTCTATCTTATGTTCAGATTAGGTGGGTCACGGGATTTTGTTATCCATTGGTGTGCCAATTCCATCCTTTGGAGTTGGGAACTATTGGCATGGGAAGGAAGGGATCTGATTACCTTAGTGGTGTAACACTGATAAAAATTTTGATTATGGAGAAGAGTATGGGCAGAGACAGGTTTTTCAGGATTTTGGACTTTGCAATCATGTCTATGGCCATTCATGCGTTTACGAAGGGTTTCACTGGTAAGGCCAATATATTGGGCAGGACAGTGCTGGCACTGGAGTTGATAAATTAGATTGGTGGAATCACAGGAGTGGTTTCCAGGTATCTAGTAGGTTAAGGAGGTAGTGGAGCTGGTAAAAGATGTGGCTGGGAGATGAATAGGGCAGGTTTTGCAAGATTTCTTGTTACAAGGATTGGAACCGGGTGGTTGCTGGTCTTTAGGACAGGTCAGGATGTTGGGATCAGGTAACTTAGGATGGACCAGGATTTGGCGGAGGTTTTTGTTTTGTCTGAAAGTTACAGTAGGAGGTTTTTCAAAGAGATCTTTGGTGTGGGGGGAAGCTTTTAAGATGTTGAAGCCATCTTTCAGGATTTGGTTGAGTTTTTGTAGGCCATGGTGGTAATTAGTGATAAGGGGTAAGCATTGGGAACTGCTTCTGGTTTGGGGTTGGTTTTGGGACTGGGCTAAACGGATTTGGTTTTTAACAAGGTTGATAGGGTAACCTCTCTTTTGGAAAGCACTGACAAGTTGGTTATTGTATTGATTTAGGTTTCTGGGAGAGGAAATGATACGTTTGGCACGGGTGGCTAGACAATAGGGTAGGGAGCGTTTAGTCTTGTTGGGGTGACAGCTGGTATAGTGAAGGTATTGTTGTTTATTGGTAGGTTTGATGTGAATATCAGTTTGAAGGACACCGTCCTCCAATCCAATTTCAACATCAAGGAAGACTATGCGTTCAGAAGAGGATTGGCAGGTGAAATTCAGGGATGAAAAGTTTTGTAGGCTTTGAAAAAAAAGATCTCCTTGAAAAACCTCCTACTGTCACTTTCAGACAAAACAAAAACCTCCGCCAAATCCTGGTCCATCCTAAGTGACTCGATCCCAACATCCTGACCTATCCTAAAGACCAGCAACCACCCGGTTCTAATCCTTGTAATAAGAAAGCTTGCAAAACCTGCCCTATTCATCTCCCAGCCACATCTTTTACCAGCTCCACTACCTCCTTAACCTACAAGATACCTGGAAACCACTCCTGTGATTCCATCAATTTAATTAATCAACTCCAGTGCCAGCACTGTCCTGCCCAATATATGAATGAAACCCTTTGAAAACGCATGAATGGCCATAGACATGATTGCAAAGTCCAAAATCCTGAAAAACCTGTCTCTGCCCATACTCTTCTCCATAATCAAAATTTTTATCAGTGTTACACCACTAAGGTAATCAGATCCCTTCCTTCCCATGCCAATAGTTCCCAACTCCGAAGGATGGAATTAGCACACCAATGGATAACAAAATCCCGTGACCCACCTAATCTGAACATAAGATAGACCACTTCCCTTCAACCCCTTCCCCATCAGCAAACTTCATATATATTTTTATATATATACTAACTGAAATACTGCATCTACACCTGAGTGTTGCTCTATGGATGTACACCCCCCACCACAGCCACCTACCCAGCAATAGTGGAAGTCATTTCAGTGTCTCTCTCTCTCTCCCTCTACTCACCTGAAGAAAATGCCTGTGGTGTTGAAAATTTGTGAGATTTTGTGTATTTTGTGTTTGTGACTACTATTCTGATGTTAGTGAACTTGTCTTTTAAGGTAAGTTTGCTGATGTCCTATCTCTCTAACATACTATTTTGTGACTTGGTATTTTTAGTAGAATTTTCTTTAATAATACCCCATGCAACTTTGCATTTATTATTACTCCTTTCAATTAAGTACACATTATAAGATAATTTTGCCTTTTCTATGGCTTGTTTGTATATATATATATACAAAATATAAAAATATATATATATATATTTTTATATTTTCTTTAATTCAGAATTTGCTGTAGATTTGCAGAGGTCATTGAAAAACAAAAGCTTATTTTTCATTTTTGCCAGGTCAGTCATGTACCAGTTCTTATCTTTCTTATTGTATTTGAATTTTAGGAAGGTTACAACATTGGAATGAAGTTTATTAAAGGAGAGCTCAAAAATATGTTCCTTTTGATTTATCAGGCTGTTCCAATCTATTGATGACAAATTTCGTCAAAAGCTTTAAATTTGGGAAAGACAATTTTATAATCGTTTGGAATTCTCTCCAGATTTTTAAGTGATCCCTTTGAGAGTTTTTTCATAGAAACATGATCCCATCGTGGTCTGAACAAGGGAAGGAATAAATGTCACATGTCATATTATGATCTGGTTCCCTGTTAACTAAAACATTATCTAAACAATTGCGAGCTCTGGTTGGTTTAGTGTTTAGAGAAAAATTTATTTTGTCTCAAGATATTTAGGAAAGATTTCACTGTTGCTCTGTTAGGATCATTAAAATTAAAATTTATATTGATATCTCATCCATTGTATACCCAGACCATTATGACAATTATATTATTTTTTTCTTACACCTTTTTAATTCCAGAAAATTTTCCCCTAAATTATAAAACAGTCCACTTTGCATGTTCCTTTTCCTTCAACCTCTCTATATTCCTACAGACGGATCTGCAAGTGACAAAATGGCTTGGAATGAAGGAGCTGAAAGTGTTAGACAAGAAGGTACAGGTATTGGACGGGAAGGGAATGAATGTCGTACAGGAGGGAACATTTTGTTGGCCATAAAGAAGCAATGAATATTAAATGGGTACAGAGTGTCGGACAGGAGGGAGCAAGGAGAGTTGGGCAAGATGAAACAGGTAGTTTAGATAGGAAGGAACACATAACATTGGATAGGAACACTTCCTTAACATAGGATATTTAACAAATAATAAGGTTAACGTACCTTTTGTCGTCTTCAGCTACAAAATCCTATTTATTGGATTACCGGTTTCAGAGTAAAAACTCCATGTTCACATCCATTGTACGTTGTCAAAAGTCACATTAAAACATTACACAAAAATTAAATATTTACAAAAAATAATAAAACACATGATAACATTGCCGGTTGGTATGATGGTTAGATCCGGATTGAGTGTGCAGCTGGAACGATGTTATCCAATGGTTACTTGACTTTGAACAATTTTATTTCTATCTGGCTGTCTGTCTTCTTTCATCGCTTGATTCAAATTTGTAATCCGATCAAATAAAATATTTGTAGAGAATTTTGATTTTTCATTAAGCACAGTAGTTGGGTTACTTTGTATGGCTTTATATATTTCATAATTTTCAAGAGTATTCATTGTCGCTCCTTTATTACATTTATGGAGAATATCTAGGTTGGTGTCAATGTCCTTAATGTTATGATTGTTGTTAACTAAATGTTCAGCAAAACGAGAAGTTTGAGGCTTATTAACGTTCTTGGGTAGGTGTTCATTGAAACGCTTTGTGAAAGAACCTGTTTGTCCTATATAAATATTCGGACAATCTGAACATTTGATTTTATATACGCCAGTGGTATCTAAGGCAGTAGGATTTAGTTTATTTCGGATATTTAATAGTTTTTCAATTTTATTAGATGTTTTACAAGATAAAGTGAAATTTTCTTTTTTTAGTTATGATTCCAAAGTGAAATATAAATTTTCTCCATATTCTATTTATGTGTACTTTTTCTTGGGTTTTTCTGAAGGAGCGAGAACTTTTTTATTTTTAAATTTACTAACTAGGTCATCAACCATTTTTATGTCATAACCATTATGCACCGCTATGTATTTTATAATATTTAACTCTTTGGCATAATCGTCTGTGGTAAGTGGAACTTTCAATAATCTGTAAATCATACTTCTGTATGCTGAAAATTTATGTGAATAAGGATGGTATGACGAAGCATGGATTGTATGGTCGGTGGCTGTTGGCTTTCTGTATATGGAGTATGTAATGGCTTTATTGTGTTTCTTTAAGGTAAGGTCAAGGAAGTTTAAACTATTGTTATCTTCAGTTTCAATGGTGAATTTTAAGTTTTGTGAAAAGTCATTAAGATATTTATTGAATAGGTCTAGTTGCCTTTTATTTCCTTTAAAAATGACTATTGTATCATCTACATATCGGTGGTAAAGTGAAATATTATTCAAAAATTTGTTAGTCTGAGAAAAAATATGTTTATTCTCAAAGTCGTTCAGATAGATTTCAGATAAGATACTTGAGAGAGGGGATCCCATGGCCAGAACCATTGTTTTTAAAGTAGTATTTATTACCAAATTGGAAATAATTCTGGTTCAAAACTATTTCTAATAGATTTATAATTTCATCTATGGCATCATGGCTTAGTTTGGAGTTGGAAAGCAAATTTCTTTTGGTTATTTCTAATGTCAGAGCTATTGGTACATTTGTATATAGGTTGGTGATATCAAATGATGCCAAGGTGTGATATGGTTCAATAACTAGGTTTTTGTAACATCGAAAGTTCTAGACTGTTATTTAGACTGTAGTTCTTGGAGAAAGTAATATTATTTCTGAAAATTTTGTCTAATTTTTTGCTTAATTTGTAAGAAGGAGCAGTTGTAAAATTGACAAGTGGTCTGATGGGTACGTCTGCTTTGTGGATTTTTGGTAGGCCTGTGAGGGTGGGGGGTTGGGATCTATCATTTTTAAATATTTTATATCGTCTTTAGTAAAAATATTTGTGCTTTTAATGATTGCATTTTTTAACAAATTATTGTATTTATTTGTAGGATCATCATGTATTTCATTGATGTCATTATTAACTATAAAATCTGTAACTTTTTTGTTGTAATCTTCAATGGGTAGGATTACAACTGCCTGTCCTTTGTCTGCTCTGGTGATAATACATTTGTGTTCTATTAGTTTCTCTTTAATTGAGTTAAAGTAATGATAAGTTATTGTTGCTTACATGTTTTTTATAAGTCTGTATTTTCTTTAATTTTTGGTCGATTTTATGTCTAATAACAGTTTTTGTTTGATCATTAGTGATAGAGGTAATTGAGGTTTCGGCATTTAATATTTCAGAAATAATGTTTTTCTTCCAACCATTCTTCTCTATATTATAATTTAAGCCTTTATTTAAAATACTAGTTTCATCATCTGTGAAAACAATGTTGGTGTAGTTTAGAACACGTTTAAAAAATTTGTGCTCACAACTAATGTTTGGTACAGGTTTAATTTGAGTTTTCAATAAAATATCTATTTTCTTTCTCTGAGTGTTTTTCTTTTTAATAATTACCCTATTGATCTGTTGTTCAATGTTTCGAAACACTTGATCGGTCTGTGAAGGGTGTAGGTTATTCAATAGCTCAACATATTTTCTCATAAGTAAAGTGTTGAGCATATGTTTTTTTGTATACAAATACTTAACCTCATTTCTAATACAAATTTTTTCAGCAATCAATTTAGTTTTCTTAGCTGCAATAGATTGATTGTTTATTTTAATTTGTACGTATTTTGAACTACTGTATTTGCAAGTCTAGGCATGTTTTATTGAACTTAATATTCTGTGACGTATTTAAGACTTTTATTTTGACATTCTTATACATGTAGGCTAATTTTGCTTGAGTAGCGTTTAATTTATTCATTGCTAAATCCTCCTGAGCTGATATATATAACAAATAATAAGGTTAACGTACCTCTTGACGTCTTCAGCTACAAAATCCTATTTATTGGATTACCGGTTTCAGAGTAAAAACTCCATGTTCACATCCATTGTACGTTGTCAAAAGTCACATTAAAACATTATACAAAAATTAAATATTTACAAAAAATAATAAAACACATGATAACATTGCCGGTTGGTATGATGGTTAGATCTGGATTGAGCGTGCATCTGGAACGATGTTATCCAATGGATACTTGACCTTGGAAACTAATAGAACACAAATGTACTATCACCAGAGCAGACAAAGGACAGTCAGTTGTAATCCTACCCATTGAAGATTACAACAAAAAGTTACAGATTTTATAGTTAATAATGACATCAATGAAATACATGATGATCCTACAAATAAATACAATAATTTGTTAAAAAATGCAATCAATAAAAGAACAAATATTTTTACTAAAGACGATATAAAATATTTAAAAATGATAGATCCCAACCCCCCACCCTCACAGGCCTACCAAAAATCCACAAAGCAGACGTACCCATCAGACCACTTGTCAATTTTACAACTGCTCCTTCTTACAAATTAAGCAAAAAATTAGACAAAATTTTCAGAAATAATATTACTTTCTCCAAGAACTACAGTCTAAATAACAGTCTAGAACTTTTTGATGTTACAAAAACCTAGTTATTGAACCATATCACACCTTGGCATCATTTGATATCACCAACCTATATACAAATGTACCAATAGCTTTGACATTAGAAATAACCAAAAGAAATTTGCTTTCCAACTCCAAACTAAGCCATGATGCCATAGATGAAATTATAAATCTACTAGAAATAGTTTTGAACCAGAATTATTTCCAATTTGGTAATAAATACTACTTTCAAAACAATGGTCTGGCCATGGGATCCCCTCTCTCAAGTATATTATCTGAAATCTATCTGAACGACTTTGAGAATAAACATATTTTTTCTCAGACTAACAAATTTTTGAATAATATTTCACTTTACCACCGATATGTAGATGATACAAGTCATTTTTAAAGGAAATAAAAGGCAACTAGACCTATTCAATAAATATCTTAATGACTTTTCACAAAACTTAAAATTCACCATTGAAACTGAAGATAACAATAGTTTAAACTTCCTTGACCTTACCTTAACGAAACACAATAAAGCCATTACATACTCCATATACAGAAAGCCAACAGCCACCGACCATACAATCCATGCCTCGTCATACCATCCTTATTCACATAAATTATCAGCATACAGAAGTATGATTTACAGATTATTGAAAGTTCCACTTACCACAGACGATTATGCCAAAGAGTTAAATATTATAAAATACATAGCGGTGCATAATGGTTATGATATAAAAATGGTTGATGACCTAGTTAGTAAATTTAAAAATAAAAAAGTTCTCGCTCCTTCAGAAAAACCCAAGAAAAAGTACACATAAATAGAATATGGAGAAAATTTATATTTCACTTTGGAATCACAACTAAAAAAAGAAAATGTCACTTTATCTTGTAAAACATCTAATAAAATTGGAAAACTATTAAATATCCGAAATAAACTAAATCCTACTGCCTTAGATACCACTGGCGTATATAAAATCAAATGTTCAGATTGTCCGAATATTTATATAGGACAAACAGGTTCTTTCACAAAGCGTTTCAATGAACACCTACCCAAGAACGTTAATAAGCCTCAAACTTCTCGTTTTGCTGAACATTTAGTTAACAACAATCATAACATTAAGGACATTGACACCAACCTAGATATTCTCCATAAATGTAATAAAGGAGCGACAATGAATACTCTTGAAAATTATGAAATATATAAAGCCATACAAAGTAACCCAACTACTGTGCTTAATGAAAAATCAAAATTCTCTACAAATATTTTATTTGATCGGATTACAAATTTGAATCAAGCGATGAAAGAAGACAGACAGCCAGATAGAAATAAAATTGTTCAAAGTCAAGTAACCATTGGATAACATCGTTCCAGCTGCACACTCAATCCGGATCTAACCATCATACCAACCGGCAATGTTATCATGTGTTATATTATTTTTTGTAAATATTTAATTTTTGTGTAATGTTTTAATGTGACTTTTGACAACGTACAATGAATGTGAACATGGAGTTTTTACTCTGAAACCGGTAATCCAATAAATAGGATTTTGTAGCTGAAGACGACAAAAGGTACGTTAACCTTATTATTTGTTATATATATATATATCAGCTCAGGAGGCTTTAGCAATGAATAAAATAGGATATTTATACATTTTACTTATTCTTAAGACACCGATCGTCAAGATATGGGTGAATATGGATTTTGAATGAGTGTGATGAGTGTAAATGAGCGAAAGTAGTTATTGTTACAAACTAAGACCGAACATTCCTTCAGTGTCATTAATTAGTAGCTCAATGACAAATGAACAGCTGGTGGTTATCAACTCATCCCTTTCAAAATTTGTTATGACTCTGATTGGGATCAAATTGAGAATCTTTAGCTTACAACCAACTTTAACTAACAACCAATTAGGATAGGAAGGAGCACAAAAAATTGGATAGGAAGGAACAGAGAGAAAGTGTTCGAGAGGATACAATGTAGAAAGGTGTCTTTAAGTAATATTGGAAGGTAGGAATACACTTTTTTATGAAAGAATTACGGCTCTAACTTGAATAGATTCGTATAAAAGTTAACAGTTGCAAAACAAATATTTGAAGCTATAACCATTGATTTTATACACAAATAGATTTCTCATCCAATGTTAAATTTTGAGTCTAAAAATATCAGCTGTTTTTGTGGTCCATTGTGGAGCGCTAGTGTAGTACCATGTAAATGTAATGCAGTTTAAACCAGCTGTGGTTGCGGGCCACACAAACTAACAAAATTACTGCCACAAATATTCCTATTAGATGTTTTATCTACTGTAGGTTTATATAATCAATGCTATAACTTTAAATTAATTTACTATTACATAGTTGTTATTTAAAAAAACACAAATATATTCTTCTCAAATTATATACTACTGGAAATGTATGGTTCTCTAGGTAGCAAACATAATCATTGCACCTAATTTGGCACTTACGAACACAATTTATGTAAATTTATTTTTTTTGTTACGTTAAAGGGCACTCGGCCAGGAATTAGTATAATGGAGAGAGATAGGACATCAGCAAACGTATCTTATAAAACAGGTTCAGTAACACAAGAGTAGTAGTAACATACACAAAAGAATAACATAATTACACGAATTTTCAGTGCCACTGGCACTTTCTTCGGGTGAGGGAAGGGAGGGAGATGGGTAGGTGGCAATGGTGGGGGTTATACATCCATAGAGCAGCACTCAGGTATTGATGCAGTTTTTTTCAGTTGGTATATATAGGTAGTTTGCTGATGGGGAAGGGGTTGAAGGGAAGTGGTCTATCTTATGTTCAGATTAGGTGGATCACGGGATTTTGTTATTCATTGGTGTGCTGATTCTATTCTTTGAAGTTGGGAACTAATGGCATGGGAAGGAAGGGATCTGATTACTTTAGTGGTGTAACACTGATACAAATTTTTGTTATGGAGAAGAGTAAGGGCAGAGGCAGGTTTTTCAGGATTTTGGACTTTGCAATCATGTCTATGGCCATTCATGCGTTTTCAAAGGGTTTCATTCATATATTGGGCAGGACAATGCTGGCACTGGAGTTGATTAATTAAATTGATGGAATCACAGGAGTGGTTTCCAGGTATCTTGTAGGTTAAGGAGGTAGTGGAGCTGGTAAAAGATGTGGCTGGGAAATTAATAGGGCAGGTTTTGCAAGCTTTCTTATTACAAGGATTAGAACCGGGTGGTTGCTGGTCTTTAGGATAGGTCAGGATGTTGGGATCGAGTCACTTAGGATGGACCAGGATTTGGCGGAGGTTTTTGTTTTGTCCGAAAGTGACAGTAGGAGGTTTTTCAAGGAGATCTTTGGTGTGGGGGGGAAGCTTTTAAGATATTGAAGCCATATTTCAGGATTTGGTTGAGTTTCTGCAGTACATGGTGGTAATTAGTGACAAGGGGTAAGCATTGGGAACTATTTCTGGTTTGGGGTTGGTTTTAGGCTAAACAGATTTGGTTTTTATTAAGGTAAATGTTAACTTTTGTACATTTATTTTAAGTTAATTTTCAACAGCAAAATCAGGAACCTGCTTTGAAACACATATCTAGGGGTAAAAGGATTATTCAACAAACTGACACAACTAATTTGGTTTTTTTTTTTAATGTTCACTTTAATAATCAATACAAAAATATCAAACAATTATTCTGCTTATTAATAACTTAACAGTGTATCAATAGATGTAAATTCCTTTATTTTATGCAAATTTCTGAAAAATAAAACTTACGATCAGAAGCGTGTTTACGGAATCAACTAAAGTTATGAATATATATAAGATGTTTGTGATGCAGGCTGATGAGTGCCATAATATATTCCACCCATTCAAGAAATTTCTTTAGAATACTGGACGAAGACTGCTCAGAGAGCAATTTAAAGTTTTAAAATATCACAGGAAAGGATAATTTCTGTTATATTGATTATGACAATACTCTCTTAACCCAAAATCTGTAGTGTTAATGGAAATACCCTGATCATGAATATTGTGTAAATTTACACTAATTCAAGTGAACATATCAGGTACATGTCTAGAACCCAGAGAGCTACAGTTAAACTCTTTCTTTACAATAATCACTAAACCATGGCGACACATAAGTCATAACAGTATTGTATTAATTTACATGTTTTTGGCTATCAATACAAAATCCAAACAATTTTTTTGCATGCAATATCTAATTACATGCCACTCTCTCAAAAACATTTTGTGAGCTAGTCATTTGGTATAAGATCAAGATTCACAGCGTGCGATAAAAATAAATTGGTTTTCAATAACTATAACCCTCCAAGAAAAGTTGTTACACCCGTGCAAGATTATAGTCTCACGTCTGTTATAGTCTATATTTGGAATTTTTATGAATATTTCCAGAAAATAACAGTAGCTTGACAGAAATTAATATTTTGCAAATTGTGTTATTACAACACTACATTTAAGTTAAATTGAGCAGTCTTTTTATGCTTTACAATAGTGTGTAGAATTTCATTATGAACATTTTAATGTGCAATATGTTATAATTCAGGTATTTACTCATATTTTTTTATATTTAATACACAACATGTGTGTGAGTTACTGAAAAAGGGGTGGCACCATTTTACTGTAAACAGCACTTTTAGGGTAAAAGAGCTGTACCATGAATCATTATATTTGATTTTTCTTGTAATTATTCAGTTTAAAGTCAAACTGTTAGTTTTTAACATGAACTTTCATTTTGCCTTAGTACTATAAAACTCAACTGGAATCACTTTACAGTACATTTGATATATATGAATACTTTATACAAATTTGATACATATGAAACAAAGGGGGTCATCAGCAAATTATGATTTTCTCATACATCAGGAGGCAAGTTCCCTATTGTATTTAATTGTATTGTTGTAAATAACAAAAAAACTTACAATCAGAAGCACGTTCACAGAATCAACCAAAGTTATAAGTATAAACATTCGAAGATGTTTGTGACGCAGGCTGATCAGTGCCTTTGGTAGCTGGCCCTGTACAGACAATTCAGTACTGTCTAGCGCAGCTGTCTAAGATTTTGCTTGACATTGAAATTATAATATTTTCTTGTGAAATTATAATGTATAAACTCTTTGTCAAAAATATTTTATTCACGACAAAGAGTTGTAAGTAAATAGAAAGTCATTTTTTAGTAAATTCCACAAATTTAATTTTCTTCAAGAGCGCTTTCGCCGATTAAGGCATCTTCAGTTGTAAATACAGTAAAAACATATGTAAATAAAAATAACAAAAAAATCACATGTAAAACATTAAATACTAATTAAATTTAAGTAGCTAAGTTTGATAAGAACTATTATGAATAAAAATATGGCTTAGAGTTTTTAATTGTCGATGATATTTCATCTTTAATTAATGGTAAAAATATATTACTAAAATTTAGAGACGGTTGGGAAATACATTCATCTTTCAAAACTGCCAAAACCACTTTCAGTTTGGTTTCTTTTGGTCCATAAGGGTCCTTTTAAAATTACACTTGTAGAATTAAAATTTATATGATGTTATTCATTAATATCATGTTCAACTAATTTTGATTATTCTATATTTTCTTTTTTATAATTGTAAATGTGTTCATTTATTCTTTTTGAAATTGGTCTTGAAGTTTGACCTATATAAGTTTTATTGCAATGACAATCAATTTTATACATTACATTTTTTGTTTCTTGTTGTTTATTTTTCGGTTTAAATTTAGTTAAATGGCTTGTTAGATTGTTGGACGAATTAAATACAGTTCAGATGTTAAATTTTGAATTCTTCACGAATTTTTTCAGTTATTCCTTTTAGATATGTAATCGTAACTGTGTTTTTCACAATTTTTATTTATAATGAAGCTTTTTTTTTCTTTTTCAATAATTCCTCTAGGATAATCATTTTTAATCAACAGATCTGTAGTATCTTTTTCTTCAAGTATTTTGTCTTTCTTATCTGTGACTAAAGTATCAATCCTTTTCAATAAACTTTGTACATGACCAATTTTAACATGTTGAGGATGGTTTGAATTACTCATATAATTTAGATACTGTCCACTGAAAGTTTTTCTGTGAAAAAGAGAAGTCTTAATTTTGTTTTCATCTGTCTTAGTAATTAAAACGTCCAGAAAAGGAATTTCTCCATTAACTTCATTTTCAATAGTGAATTTTATTGTCGGTCTTATTTTATTTATATACGTTAAAAATTCATTCTGTATGTTCAATTTTTCTTCCCAAATACAAAAGATATCATCAATATACCTTGACCAAATTTTAGGTTTCATATTTTTCCAATCTTCAAAAACAATTGTTTCAAAGTGATCCATAAAATATTACTAATTATAGGACTGAGTTCACCACCCATAGGTAGACCTGATACTTGATTGTAAAATTTTGTTTCTCTTTGAAAATAATTGTGGCGGACACATACAGTGAGTAGTTCCATTATGCAATCGGCAGAGAGGTTTGTTCTTGTTTTAAAACTATTGTCATTTTTAGGAGTCTTTTAATCAAATTTCATGCTTCAGGGACAGGTACATTTGTAAATAGACTATTGACGTTATAACTAACCATAATGTCACTGGATGTAACGGTAACTTCTTTGATTTTGGTAATAAAATCTTCAAGAGTTTTTAATGTATGATTGAGCTTGTCCAAACAACGGATTTATGATTGGTAACAAATATTTAGACAACTGTATGATGGAGAATCTATGGAACTAACTATTGGCCTTAGAGGAATTAGGTGCCTATGAAGTTTTGGTAGTCCATAAAAATGAGGTGGTTTTGAATGTTGTGGACTTAATTAAAGAACAAGAGGTTTACCAATTTCATTTTCGTAATTTTTAAGAACACGTTTTGTCTTTTTCAATTTTAACTGTAGGATCTTTATTTAGTAAAATGTATTCATCAAAATTAATTAGCTTTTTTATTTTACTATCGTAATCTTCTTTTTCTAAAATGATAGTAACTTTTCCTTTATCAGCAGGAACAATAACTATAGACTCATCCGTTTTTAATAATTTAAGAGCTTTCAGCTCTGTAAGAGTTGTTATTTTTAGGTTGTTTTGAGTTTACCAGTGTTTTACGGATCAAGGAACGGTAGTAATCTTTATGTTCAGGAGGTAATAAATTAGCAGCTGAATCAATTGGCATAACCTGACATGATTTGACATACATTTGAATGTTGACTGATCAATGTTGACATACATTTGAAAAGTGCATATTTCACACAGAAAAGTTAAGACCTTTGTTTAATAAGTTCAACTCACAATCTGCAAAAAAATTTTTATAAAGATTTACAACAAATTGATTGGTTTCTGATTGGTTTGTGTCAGAGGATGATGAATTAGTTTCAGTAAAAGGACATGTTATCTTATTTATGGAAAAAAACCTCTTAATTTTTAATACTTGTTTAGTAAATACATTATGTATAAAACTAACCATATCAAATGTTTCACTTTGAAAAACATCAAACTCAATAAAATGTAATCTTTTGGAAAGTAATCCATGAATACATTTCAGATATCTACTAACATTGTCTCAAAGTTAAATTTGTGGAATTTACTAAAAAATGACTTTCTATTTACAACCAAAGCAATTCCATCAAGAATATACAGCAGAAAATAGTTGTTTTAAAATAAATTTTAATGGTTGTATTTTATGGCAATCTCCAAATTAGGCCATATTTCTGTTACTCTCTGGTCAGCCTTAGCAATATAATGATAACTACGCTTACACTGACTTCAGAATCTTCATATCAGGATGTTTCTACTGTCTTTATGGAATATAAATTATAGGTAACTTTTTAACTTTAAAAAATTTAAGCTAGACAATTTTACTATTATATAAACATCTAATTGTTTGTGTTTGTTACTCAATCATGCAAAAAACTACTGGACCCATTCGGCTGAAATTTTGCATGGACATTCTTAGGGTCCCTGGTCAACCTATAGACCTATCTTTATTTTGAAATTCCATTATGGCACCACCCCAGGGGCTCTAAGAAGTATCAATGTAAACCTCATGGCAATACCAATTAATCAGCTGTTAGAATAAACAAACATCTTACATAGTTCTGAAGCACAGTAACTAGAAAAGACGGTAGGTAACACGACTAGGCTACACATTAGACTCAGCTGAGATTTTATTTCTATTAAATACTGGCAACTAAATCTACCAATTACATAGAAGCATTCAGCTAAACAGTAAGCAAGTTATTTACGACTTATCAGCTGGAATTGGAACAGTATTTTTGTGTTTATTTTTGCCATTTTTCCCATATGACATCATAGGAGATGCACGTAATAACTACCGTCTTCTTTTCTATGTACCGTTGTTCTGAAGTAACCTAACCCCAATACATTTTTGCGCATACATGTTACAAGTGGAAGGAACCTGAACATTTTCACAAAGGGAAACAAAGCTGTGAATATTGTTAATTATACACGATTAACATATAAACAGTATGTTTTATTTTATTGTAAATGTTACATTTCAATAAAAATCACTTAGCTTATTTCAAAAGTGTTAATTTAATTTGTTTTTATCTAACAGCTGATGGTGGCAAATAAAGTAACTCACACCTTTAACCTGATACCCCACTTGGATATGTTCCAAGAGTTTGCATTTCATTTTTACTTTTTTAACAGCTGATTAAGTAAATAAAATGACTCCATAAGAATAACATTGAAACTTTAAAAAGCCAGTGAAGCGGTCCACTGGCCTTTAAAGTTCCAAGGTTCGCTCCGCAGCTCTAGAGTTGGCAGTGAAAGAAACCAATCCAGAAATCTTTCTGGGCGTCAACTCTACAACTACCCAAAGTTTCATGGCGATCTGATGACTGGTTTAGTAATGCATAAAGGACAGACACACATACATTCTTTTATACATATAGATAGTCTGTTTTACAAAACATTCTTTTTTATAAACATGATCATATTAAAAATCGTATTAACAACCTAGAATTAACTTATTTCATACATGTTTTGTATTACTGAATGCAATAAACACAATACTGTATAAATCAATGTAAACCACGTGCGAAGTACGGGTACTCTACTAGTAGAATATATTACATGTGTCCAGAAAATGAGCTCAGTTTTGTTCTAACTCCACTGTAAAGTTGTAATTACTCTGTGTATAATCTCCAGTGCAGTACAGTTTCCACCGGTGGCAGTGCAGAGTGGATATAACAAAATGTGCTTACTTTTCAGACGTGTCTCGTAGATAAAAACCATTGATTTTACTATGTAAAGAGATACTCCATCCATATGGAAGAGTTGTGGTGAGGCCTCACGCTGCGCTGCGCATAGCCCTTCCTCTCTCTCTTGCTCTTCTGTTTCTCTCTCACTTCCCTCCTCACTTCTCAACCCACTCCCCAGTCAGACCGTCCTTCCCCTCTACAGATTTCATAAGCAGCGCCGCTCCGCCACGATAATTGTTTGTTTCCTTTACTTCATTCTGACGACTTTCATCTGGGTTCTTGTTTTATATTTATTAGCATCTCTTTAGAATAATATTAATACTGAGTTGATACTATCTTAATAAAAATCTACGTGACACATACCGAATGAAGTAATATTTATAATTAAATATAGTAAAACGTCGTGTTTATTTGTAAATAGGCACACATAAATAAGGTAGCCATCTTATCGCCAATGCTGGTGATAATTCCTGTTAATTTAGGTATATATTTTCAAGTTCTGTGGCCCATCCGGAACAATCTTTATTTAGTGAATTTTAATTATCCATTTGGTGATTAAATCGACTGTTGTACATCCAATTATTAAATATTTTACATTTGGTACGCCTAGTTGATTTTTTCAAAAAACTGTTTTCATTTGTAATTAATGACTCCGTTTATATTACAAATGTAATCTGCAAATATTCTATCAATATATGAAGTGATGGAATAATAAAACAACTTGAACATTTAAATTATTTATTTATTTGAAAAAGTAAATATTGAAATAGGCCTAACATAATACTGTATTTATAAAGAAAAAGACTAGAAAAAAAAAAAAAACTACGTTTTATGATAAGGTCATATAAAATTTAAAAAAATAATCATTAATCTATTTATGTATAATATTGTATGAGATAAAAAAAGCGTTTACCTAATGACCTAATTGAGACAATCTGTGTACAGAATTATTTTTCATTTTATTAAAAAGTCCTGTTATATTATTACTTTCTCTGGCATAGAATTTAAATTTGTTAAAATATAATTTGGTTCCAAGTAATTGCTTTTTAAAGATTTCATTAACTATATGTTCGTTAAATAGGCCAAACGTTTCTTATTAAAATATAAAAAAAATGTCCTAGCTGTCCGTATTTTGTACAGACAGTTTGTATTTTACATCCAATGTCCGTGTCCGTACCGTACAAGGGAAAAACCGGGCAAGTGTCCGTATTTTTCATTCTATTATTCTTAAAAGTATATATTTAAAATATTTAATATTGTAACATATACAAACATGTATTACTTCAGGCAATCGTCAATCGACACTCGTGAGAGGTTGTGTATGTCTCACATACTATGCTCTATTATTATAATACCATACACCTCCCTCCCCTTAAAAAAAGAAGTTTTTCAACTCTTGAAATTGGCCGAAAATTGCTGTGAAAATTTTGAAAGAGTGGTGGAGTTTGCTCTTTCTCTACTCAGTCCTTTGGCACCAGTTGAACGAGTTTTATTCTAATGAAAAATGTCTGGACAACCGATCGAATTACACTGTCAGTGGAGAATGGCAAAGCTGTTCTGAGCATCAATGTTAACAATGATTGTTATTTATTACTTTAAACATTAATATCTTCAGAAAAATGTGACTGGTTTCAGCCTTTAGCCAGTATACTAGAACAACTAGCAAAAGAGATGCCTGAACAATTATGACAATTTATTTCATTCTGCCGAGTTAACTTTAACGTAATGAATAACTTATTAAAAGAAAAATTTAACTGTCCAATAATATTGTACTATTCTGTAATCTTAAATTAAAACATAGTTGTAATATTCAAGCATATGTAACTAAGTCGTTAATAATTTTTCCCAATTTATTTCTTAACTCATTGGCACTCCTTCACTCTCATAATCATTGTTCACTGGTACGGTACAATGTGACGTTGTCTATGCGCATTAGACATTAAAGAGCATCAAGTAGTTTTGGGAAAACAGTTGATTTTATTATTACGATTCTGCCCGTTCTGCGTTTGCCTTCATTATGTAGTTCTCGTAAGCGATGTAAATGTAAATCAAATAGATTAACTGCTAACCATGTATTATTTTTATTACCAGAATATAAAATACGTTTTCTTAATTTTACAGAATGGTTTATATTTATAAATTATTTGTAAATAATTATGCATTATATGTGGCATCTGGCCGTTTCACATTTTGTTATTAAACTACGATATAACATAAGACGTTAAATACTCTTGCTATAGCTAGATAATTGCAACATTTAATACCTTATAACTTTAATACTATACTATACTTATAACTTTGTTTACTATTCGCTTTTTGTATATTTTTAACTAAACATGGTGTGAGCATTAATTATTATGTATAAAAAACTACAACTGACTAATAAAATTAAATAATATGTCGTACAAACCACGACGAATATATGGAGGGCAGAGAGAGGAAAATTAGAAGTGGAAACTGTAAAACACATAATTAATGTGAAAAATAATTGCCAAATGACATGCTTAGAATTCCATGAGTAGCTTGCCGAGGATACTAGCGTGCCAATTCCGTCACTCACTATGCTCATGAAGGAAGCTCGGCCTGTGGCCTCGCCTCAACATTCTGCTACAGCTCCATTTGTGGATCTCGGCCTACAGCCTCACCAGGATACATGGCCTGTTTGACCATGAATTTTGTTTTTGGGGCAGTGGAAGCCATAAACGTATAATTTTCTAAAATGTGGTGACGTATTAGGAGTAAAGAGAAGAACACCTTTAATTTGATACCACACTTAAGCCGCCATCTTGTTAATGAGTGAAAAAAGTAAACTTTCGGGAATTTTCCTGGAGGTTTCAGACTAAGAGCTTCAATTCAAGTATATACCTGATGAGGGTAGTTTAGATAGTATAAAATTACATTGTTTAATTTTAAAATAAATTGTATAAAACAATGGTTCTTTACATTTTTACTGCGTTTACAATAGTTTTTTATTAGTCTATTTAGCCAGAGGCATTTTAAACTGAATCTACTAATGTTGCTAACAGGACAATAGTCCAAACCCACCAAGCAAATTTGCAGTGGATCTCCCGAGATTTAAACCCGTGACCCTCTGCATGTGAAACAGAAGTGCTGATCGCTATGCTCGCAAGAAGCCTTACTTTTGTTCGTTTTTCTTTTTTTTTTCAAATTTTGTCACAGAATGTCGGTAAAGTGAGTTTTTGTCAGAATCATGTGATTTTTTGGAATATTCTCTCCTACTCAAGCATGATTAAAAAGAAGCTGAAAAAATTAAACGTTACAGACTATATTTCGTAACTAGGGTGTTAAAAAACTGCTTTTAAACTTTGATATTTCACCTTTCATAAACAATAAAATATTGAGTAGCGGTAGCCCATATAGTCAACTTTAGAACCCCCTTGTGGCCAACTTAGGCAGCAACCTGTTATTAACTTTGCTACACACCCTTGATCAACTTGGGTAGCCCCTGTGATCAACCTGGGTAAATCTCATGATCAATTTAATAGCCTACTGTATCATCAACTAGCATAGGATAACCAGTGTCACACTTCGGTAGCGGTTAACCTACACGTTTCACCACATCTAAATAATATGCTAAGGATAAAAGTATGCACATTCTGGATCCACTTGGACCCTATGATCACCTTGGGTAGCCAACCATCCCACCTCTGTAATTTTTTTGGATAGTCCCCTGATGTCAACTAGGGTAGTCTCCCGTGATCAAAATGGGTATTTCCCTGTGACAAACTTGGGTAGCACCCGTGGTCATATTAGGTAGCATCCAGGATAAGCTTGGGTCTCCTACCTTCATCAATAACTTTGGTAGTAGCCTTGATCAACTTGGTTAGCACTCGTTATTATCTTGGGTAGCATTTATTACATCTTGGGTAGCAACCGTAATCAACTTGGGAAGCATTGGTGATCAGTTTGGGTAGCAACCGTGATCATTTTTGGAAGCCGTTGACAATTATACTCAAAGGGGGTTTGGGGAGAAGCCCCCAACGAGCGAAGCGAGTTAAATTGTTAATATACTTATGTTGTTAATATACTTATGTTGTTAAACCAAAGATGTTGTATAATACAACACTATTTAAAATAATAAATTGGAAATAACAGACAAATGATTTTAATTGCCTGCACTTAATACATTATTGCAGTTTAAAATAAAAATTAAAAGCAGCAAAAAATAGTGTTAAGGGGTGCTAGCGGCCCAACGGTTATGTAGTGAGTATCCCTGCCCTCTCAACTAAAAGTTTGCGATGCCTTTGCACAAACAACAAACCACAAGGAACAATGACAAGGAATATCGGTGTGGCCACAGTAGACAATTTGGGCCACCAGGGTGGAGCATAGGAAGTACTTCCGGATGAGCAACTCAAGAGAAAGAGAAAGAAATGGGGGAATGAGAGGGGTATTTAGACTGCTCACAGGTTGCGCACTAAACAGTCAAAGTTGGGGCGATTTTGCCTTCTTTAACTCTATTGACAACAGATAGCAGCACAGTCGCTCCCATATTCCGTGCCTCAATATTTAGCATTGGATGGAACCATCTTCTATGTATAGTAAAATCAATAATAAAACTAACAATAGGTAAACAAAACCAGAAGTTAATTTGCAAATATAATTCATGGTTTATCAACAATGTAAGTTGATATTAACTTATATCTTTAACACTTTAGCTGCCGTGTCAGTCCAGTACGCCCAACGGCTCTTTGTCTCAGCTAGATGCCGTCAGGCCACTACGCCCGACATTGTTGCTAAGCAACCTTTTGGTTATTTTATTGTTAATCGACTGGTCCTGCTTTCTTAAAGAAACTGATAACACTTTATTGTACTGCAAGCATCATACTATTTACAGAGCGAATTTATAAGTTTTTGGTTGTATACAAAGTTGTTCATAAAACTTTTGGCATGTTCTACGAGCAAGTTGTCGGGAGTATAGGCTCGACAGACATTTAGTAAATGTTGGTCTTGAAATAACGTAATACATATTGAATACTGGATTACTTTCATCATGCAGTCAGTGTAGCCAAACCATGAAAACAAATTTACCTCATAATGTGTCAGGCCAATATGCCTGACAGAGTTTTTTATGTGCCGTATACGCTACTAAAAAAACTGTGTCGGGCCAATACTCCCGACATATTTATATACATATAATGCCTATGTATGTACTATTTCTATACTCAGAAATGGTTGCATAGTAAATATAATGCATCATTGTTTTAAATATTTGCATAAAAGTTTTTGGCAATTTAGAGCAAAAATACTCATTTTAAGGATGGCAGCTAACGTGTTAATATGATTCAGTAGAAAATAACCGGTCAATAAGAACACAATGAATATTTAATTAATAGTTACTTTTTCTACTGAATGCATAAAATGCACGTTATTCAACTGTTTACATAATCTTAAGTAGTGAATTAGGTTCCCATACAAAGGTTGTTGGAGTATCAAAACAGGGATTTTATACATTTACAAGGGAGATAACTTGTAATTTAATAAATAATACATGAATAAAGGAAATTAGGCTTGTCTTGCAGAATTGTATCAAAACATGTAGGAATTAGAAAACACACCAAACGTGGCAGAAAACAACAAACATTCATGCCTCTTGTTTTGTTTGGATGGGTTTCAACCGACAACCTCTGTTGGAAATTATTCCTTGAGGGATTAGCCCAAATCCATTTAACCCAATAATTCTAAACTTAAGGCCCTGCTTGTTATCATATGACTTAAACTGACATATAATATTTTCTTTTTAAAGCTAAGACTTGCGCACAACCATACAGCGAACATTATCATACACTGAATAAAGGTTACACGTCACAAGTTAAGATGGCCGTTTCCCAAACTGCCAAACCATCACTGGAAAGTTGATAGCTTCACAGTAGCGGGGATTTTTAACATCAGCAGGAAAAGACATGATTTTTTATTTCAACTGTACAGTTTGAGTTTACTGTAATAATGAGTTGTGGTGAACACTTTATGCTTATTAAAGGTCCATTTTAGTGGATCATAAGTTGATTTTACGAGTTTCTTAATGTAAAATCATCAAGAATGACATTTTAAGTTTCACATATTTAGCCACGAACAAAGTATGAAAATACTCAATTTTTTACAAAAACGAACTTATGGTCCACTAGAATAGGTCTTCACATTTCAAATAACACTTAAATTGTACAATAAAATGATTATTACGAATCGAATCGTTGAAATAAAAACCCATGTTTTAGGTGTTTTTCACAGAGGGGAACAGCCACCTTAAGTGTGCGAATATATATAGATAGAACACGAAAGGAACAAAAATGTTAGTGGAGATTTGCAATAAGATATGTAACATTCAGACAATAGAAATTATTGCTGTAGTATTCCTTCAATTTTGTCATACCCATAGCAGGGTCACTGTAAATATTTTTTTTTTATTATTGTTTTTATAAAATGATTTTCTTCTCAACGAACTACAGGAACAAAATACTGAAAGAGAAGCTGTATATTTAATAAATAAAAAAATCAAAGACAATGTTAATTTGTATGGTTACAATAAAAAATTAAACTGTGCGCTCTATGATTCAGTTTTTAAACATGGTTTATAAAATAATATATTTATCTTAACTCTAAGGCTTAAGCGCCCAGTGTCCTTACTACATATTATAGCTTCTGGCAACGACTGCGTCAAGGTATGGAACACCTTGACGCAGTCATTGCGAGTACTTTAGTAATAATTCTTTTGTTTTAATCAAGGTCTATCACCTAATCCATTTACATTGTTTGCCTGATAGAACATGTAACATTTACAACACTGGGGATCAAGGTATTATTACAACCTTTATCCCCCTATAGTAATCCATTAAAACGGCCCAACTGTCAGTCTGAGGTTACCGATTACATGTGAAACGGATATATCCTTGTCTCGTTATTTTAGTTTGTGACAGAGTTTTGCTAATGTCGTATAGTTTTATTATCATTCGTGTACGTGTCTTACATCATTTAGTTCTGATTTCTTGTGTTTGATAATGTATTTTTATTGTATGCAGTTTTATTATTCACCATATGGTATTTTTATACATTTTTCATGTTTTATTTAGATTATTTGCTTTTTATTTTGTCATTTTTTTGCATAATTAATTTTTATTTCTATTTGATCTTGTCTGTAAACTGAGTTTCAAAACACAAAAATTATATAAACATTTATATTTTTAGATTAAAATATATTTATATTGTAAAAAATAAATGTTTGAATTATTTCTTAATACTTTGGTATTTTTTACACCTTATTGCATCCTCTACCTAAAACAATCTCCGTTAAGAAAATTACATTTTATATTTTTAAATACAGTAGAACTTGGATAATTAGAACTTCTTTAATTCGAAATTTCCTTTAATTCGAAGTTTTGGGTTGGTCCCTTGAACATTGTAATATTACCAATGTAAAATAATCATGGATAATTCGAAGTTAAATCTCTTTAATTCGAAGTTTTTACATCAACGGTAAAAGTTAAACATTGACTAATGTGTTGTAAACAAGGTTCCGTTTGAGGTTTGCATTGTTTGGTCAGTGTGTCCGCAGGCAATCACCTTCTGAGAATTCCTAATCCGTCTCTTCCCCTCCCCTCAGCGCGCCCCGCCATTATGTTGCGATCGTTAAACCTTCATTATTGTAATTTTTACATACTGTATGCCTCTATAGTTATGTTTAATATACTGTAGTGAACTTTAAATGAATACAGTAAATTTTATATTAAACAAGTAATTTGTGGGTATTATTTTAAGCCTTTTAGGATCATGAAAGTTACATAAAAAATACAACTTGGTTAATTTGAAGTATTGGATAATTCGAATTTTCGCATTGGTCCCTTCAGGTTCGAATTATCCAAGTTCTACTGTAATTACGCTTTTTCAGTAAAATAAGAACAATTTATTCAGTGTTGCAACGGTTAATATGCCAGATAAGATTGCAACTGATCAAATTGTTCATTAAATAAGAAAAACAATCATTTAATTATTCCAGCTGGAATGGATTTGTCTGTAAGCCTCAGAATTATTATGTTCTAAGTATTATAGTAAACTAGTCGACAGCCCTTGCTTTGCTATGGGGCAGTTCTCTGTGCTTGCTTACCCTTCCCTCCGTGGTCTTTTCTAAACTATCATATCAATTTAAAAGAACAGCCTGCTACCGTTCTCCTAGATAACAAAGTGTTATAGTCTAGAAAACCCTTTAAGTCTACTTTAAGGTGAGACAAAGTAGTGCAATCATGTCAGAGTTAGTAGAAATGACCTTAAATGTTTCACAATGATAACAAAATTAGCAAAGCATTCGTGTCATGTTTATGTTTTTTGTATCAGCTGTCTGAAATAAATTATTAAATTAATGTTAATGTTTCTCTTATGGAAAAGAAGAAACTTTGAGGAGCTGTTTGTCTTTAGAAATGGAATATTGAAAAATCCTTTCTTAGAGGGTTTCTATGATACAAATGCTAACTTCCCTTCAAATTTCATAAAAATCTTTTCAGTGATTCTGGAGATTTCGAGATGTGTGAGTACATTGTTTTTGGAATTTATATATTAAGATTGAATGTACCCAATTTCACGAGTGTTAAACTCAGAAAAGAGAGCACAAATACACCAAAGTTTCCAGGAAAGTACCCCTCCTCAGTATTCATTCATAATACGCCGATTCCTCAAGGTATGGGCGAATATGCAGGGTGAATGAGTGTGATGAGTGTAGATGAACGAGTGTAGTCATTGTTACTAACTAAGGTTGACTGTTCCTCAGAAAAAGCTATTTATTAATAATCCGCGGCAACTAAGGGACCTACAGCTTTACGTGGAATCTGAACCACGTAATGTTGGTCTGATTTTCAACTAACTGACAGGCCTGATACTCAGTTATCTCCCACACACAACATCTGAACCTTATTACCATCCAACATGGACACCCCAGACTTATCTAGTAGTGCCCATGTTGATGGCACCCATTACCATCCAACATGGACACCCCAGACTTCTCTAGTAGTGTCCACGTCGATGGCAACCATTGAGCGAACACCATGTCGGTATTAAAAAGACCGAGCATAGAGCCTATCGCCTACAATCTCCTCAACACTTTGTCCCCCAAGTACCTGGGTTACAGCAATGTGCCATAAAATGCAAAAACATACGTTCATTTATTACACTTTAAAGTAAAAATATGTATAATAGAAAAACTACATTTTGGATCAATATGATGATATATGCTATTGTAGGAATTTCTTAAAACTTAGTTGGCAAACACTCAAAATTAAAATAAAATATAGTTAGAAATCACTTAAGAGTACATATTATATCATAGTCTGAATAAATAACAGAAGTTTCAACCTATTACATTTTTATAAATCATCCCTAGCACGTTTAACTACAGGAACATTGACCAATATATCAATAATTTTCTAAAAGAGTCTTAACATTTTCTAGATTCATCATTATTAAAGACTAAACAAACTAATTATTTGCTACAAAGCTCAGTTAATTGAGATTTTCAATTTGGGGAGTGGGAGTAAAGCATCTAAATGTAACTTCTTGGCTGTTGGATTACCAAACCTTTCAGACTAGCATATGCTGGATAAGCAAGAGTAAGCCTTAATGTTAAACATGTAATTTGTATTTTCATCTTTGGCAGCCTTTTTTACACAATACAGAAGAAGGTGTAAAACATATGACAGTAGTATAGCAATTACTTATTTAAATTGATATTTTTGTAAACATACTAATAAATATTGTTGTTATGAAACGATTCCGAATTTTATTAGATATTACTATGTAAAAAGAAGGATGAAACATAAGTTTTACATAAATATTTCTACTTAAATTTCACCGAGATTAATTAACATACTTAACCCTTTCCATACCAGGCGTGCGCATTTGCGCACCAGCGGTATTGCCGCAAAATACCGACGTGCGCATGTGCGCACGCCAGCGATCGCTGTAAGTGCAGACGCGTGCGCAAAAAAGCACGTCAACATTTAGTAATATTCTGGCTTTTAATGTTTACCAAAACCTCCAAACTCCGTATACTTTTGTTCTAGACATTATGGGGAACGATGTAAAATACATTTTGTTACTCTTTGCAACTGATTGTACAACCTGTGACTTGGTTATTTATGACGTCTGCTCAGCTCGACTAGCTGACAGCTCAACGCCATGACAGTCTGTTTGTTGTTGTTTAGTAAATAAAAGTGTCTGAAAACTGTAAATATTGTATATAAATAATTGTAATTCATCTCATGTTTTTATTTTTTTGTGTTTTTATGAAGAAAAATATTATAAATAATAGAATAGATGTGAAAATTATATGAAAGTGTTGTAACATTGAATTTTGACAATTTTCAAAGAAATACACTGAATCAATTGCAGTTTGATATTGACTCTACTTTTTGTGGTAAGTAGTTGAAATTTGCTGTATTTTCTCATAAATACATTACCAACAACCTAATATAGTATACATGGTGCTATTGAGTTTTATAAAAATAGATATCTTTGTTCAAAAAAAAAAATATTTACATATAAAAAAAATATATATATTTTTGATTTTTATAAATTTTATTTTTGTAATTAAAAATTTTAACCATCATGTAGATGGAAAGAGGAACTAATTCTAAAGAAACTAGTATTTTTTCATTTATTTCTGACAGTAAATAAAAAAGTTAAAATTTTTTTAAAAACATCAACGATTTTGCTATAAATACATTGGTATTTCTCACATATACCACCAAAACTTAGCTGGTATTTTTCACATGACCCCCAAAAATGGGTCTGGTATGGAAAGGGTTAATAATCATTTACAATCAAAATAAATTTTCAATGTAAAATATATTTCCAACATATATAAGGGTACAAACACACAGAGAGCAAAGCGAAGTGGAGTGCAGCTTTAGACAGTGTCACATGGCATGGCATAGTCAAAGCGTGCATGATACACACAAGAAGCATTTAAGTATGTAATCATAGTTAACACGTTCGCTGCGGACCGAATCAGCTGTTTTATTGTATATGCGGACATAACAATTGTCATAAAGCTTATATGTTTTCATTTATTATTATAAGTAATGAGTAGAAAAACATTATTATAAACATACAAATGCGTGTAAGTACATATTTACATAGAACGCCAATTGGCGTTTTCCGCATATAGCGTCAAAATTTACGATATATGCGGTAAACGCCAAATGGCGTTTTTGTAATTTGTACTGTACATTAGTTGAAAATTAAGTTTTAGGAAACTGAAATTTATTTCCTTACCTTTTACTTGTCAGTATGGTGGGCCATGAACATTATAAAAACACTAATTACACTATAAAAACATTATTTACACTATATACAATGTTGAAGCGCTTTACTTATGATAGGTTTCAAAACATTGTCCGAGGCATAAGGCAGGTTCATCTTCACATGCCCCACAGAAATAAGTGGTGTCTTTTCTAGCCCGTTTCCTATTACATTCAACACATCTTCTTCTCAGAGGTCTACCATTTGGGCCTATTTGAAATTTAATAGGAAGGTGTTGTTTTACATTTGATCTGGGTGCAGGATCGTCTGGTTTGAGAGGAGTCAACAGGCCTTCAATGAGCTGTTCTCTAAAACTCAGCAATGAAAGTTTGTTTTCTATATTATTTTTGTTGTATAGAAAAAAAGCATTCAATGTACTCATCTGCATTATGTGTACGAACAGCTTTTTGTACCATCTAATGGTTTTTCTATCACAAGGGTAATAACTTAGTAACTGATCTTTTCGATCAATACCACTCATGAATTCATTATACCTAACGATCGGCAAAGGTTTTGTCTTTTCTACTCCCCTTTTGTTTGTACTTATTACCATTTCGTTTTCATATTGGTTAGATATGTACAGCACTGACCTTTTATCCTTCCAAATTCCCACTATTATTCCCTCATGGTACTTTGCAAATGATTCACCCTTTTTAGGCTTACCAGATACAACTGCTTTAGGGTTATCTACCCTATCAACACGCAGTGTGCCAGTTATGTATGTCTTTTCACCTAACAATTTTTTAGTAAGTGGAACACTATTGTAGAAATTGTCTACAAAAACAGAATGGCCCTGTCCCAATCTTTCTTGTAATAGATGAAGTACAAATTTTTCAGTGTGTCCAACACCTGATAGGGTATCCAAGGCACCAGCATAAGCTTAGTCCATTAGGTTCAGTTAAAATATAAAGTTTTATTCCGTACTTGTGTTTTTTTTTTTGTTTAATATACTGTCTAAAAATTAGACGCCCTCTCCACAAAACCATGGACTCATCAAGTGAAAGTTCTTTGCCAGGCAAATAAATATTGTTCATTTTGTTATTGAAAAAATCTACTATTGGTCTTATTTTATGTAAGCGGTCTTGAGAGTTAGGGTCGTTTTTTACAAAGTGCAGGCACCGCAAATTTAGGAGGAATCTATCCCTAGACATATAATCAGAGAAGCATGTCTTGTATAGTTTAGTAGTTTTCCAATAGTGCTGTAGGGAGGGCATTCGTACATGGCCAGTATGGAATAAAAGTCCTAGAAAAGTTTTAAATTCTGTCAGTGTAAGATCTTTCCATGATGAAATACGAGATCTTTCACTGAAACTTGCTGACAAAAATATTTCTTCAGCATTTGCATTGGTTTCATTTATTATTCCCTGAAGAAAAGGCTCGTCTATAATTAAATTAAAATAATCCAATGGAGTGTTATTGCCCGGTATACCCACACGCAATCCATTTGGCTGATTAAATAAAAATGTCTTCATTAGGGGGGTATCATCCCAATTTAGTTGTGGAACATCAGTTTTCTTTTTCTTACCTTGAGGTTTGGGGTTGAGACTTGCTTCGCTAGTTCTGGGTTGAGGAGATGAACACACTGACGTAAGCTGACTGTTTACATCACTACTACTAATGTCAACTGTGTTTTCAGACTCTGTATCTGATTCACTGTCATCAGTTGGACGAAAACTGTCACCACTACTATATGCCTCTGATTCAGAATCACTATCATTAAATCTATCAATTTCACTAACAGTTAATCTATTGGGATTATGGGGCTCAAAACCTGCCATATTTAGCAACTTCTAACACATTTATTAAGAACAGTAATTAGAAACGGCATACACATCCACAACATCTCTCTAACATCTAAACAAACACGTGGCAATTCACTAAAGAGGTTAGAATGACTGAAGATGTCATGATATGGCGTGGAGTGGGGAGCGTTCAATGCCAACTGAGAACGCCAAATGGCGTCAGCCGCATATGCCGTGGCACTGCTGAACGCCAAATGGCGTTTGCCGCAGCGAACGTGTTAACTCAAGGATCCATTTTGTACTTTTTTTCTAAAAAACACTTCATTTAAATAAAGGTTAGGTTAAAGGGCACTAGGCCAGGAATTAGTATATTATAGAAATAGGACATCAGTAAACTTACCTTAAAAGACAAGTTCACTAACATCAGAGTAGTAGTCACAAACACAAAATAGACACAATCTCACAAATTTTCAACACCACTGGCGTTTTCTTTATGTGAGTAGAGAGAGAGAGAGAGAGAGAGAGAGAGAGAGAGAGAGAGAGAGAGAGAGAGAGAGAGAGAGAGACAAAATGCCAGTGGTGTTGAAAATTTGTGAGATTGTGTCTATTTTGTGTTTGCGACTACTACTCTGATGTTAGTGAACTTGTCTTGTAAGGTAAGTTTGCTGATGTCCTATCTCTCTAATATACTAATTCATTTAAATAACAAATACTTATGGGTATTATTATAATGGAAACCCATTTTGATCTGGAGTTTTAAACTCAAATTTGTGCTTACCTTATCTATTTTATTGCATGGGAACCGCCACTTCCACAATCGATTACATTTCAATCAGTAGTGAAATCTGATCAAGAAAAATAAGCGAATAGCTGAAGAAAAACTGTAAGAGCCAAAGAGAGTATACAGTATGGTTGTGGTGAAGTTTACAGCGATTCTTCTATATCGATTTCCTTTCAAAAACTTCTGCTATACCATTATTAGGTCGACATCCGCACTGTACAGGGTCCACTCAACTGACTATAACTCAACTGTGCTATAAGACCACACTCTAAAAACAAACCAGGCTGTTCCAAAGTGAAAAACAATGCCACGCTCTGCAAGTAGAAGCTCCCTGTGTGAGACGTCTAATTTCTTAGCATGAGATTATTTACAACGCTCGGCTCCGCTGTCTTTGTGCTCATACCCTAATAAATATGACTAAATAACAAAAGGAATTGATAATCAAACTGTGAAAAAAGTCACTTTTAAAAATATTCAGCCCTATAAGGGGTGAATATAAATCTCCTAACGATCATCTGTAATTCTTCAATGTATATTTATCTGACTGGATAACACAAAAAAATATACATTAAAATGTATACAATAACGAATGTTAAAAAAATACAACCTATAATAACACTGATTTATACTAAAATCCCTTTGCCTAAAATATTTTAACCATTACCAGTATTTTATTAAAAACAAAAACTAAAAGAGCAAAACAATGTTGATTTCTGGATATACTAATATGTACTGTAACTGATATTTTTAGTAAAAAAATCATTAACTAAACACACAAAACCAATAGTCAAAATTAATCACACTAATAATCTGTACTTTCTCCAGATCTCTAATCTATTGTCTTTCACCTCTCATGAAACCATAAAATAATTTCTAAAGCATTATTTACAATCTTTAAAAATAACGACATAACTTAAAAATATAGCGCCAAGTGACCGAAGTTAATAATATAAAAATGTTATCGATGTACTTGTACACAGTACATAATGTTACAATACAAGATTATTTAGTTCCGTCTACAAGTGTTTCCCATTCTATGATGTTGCACTATCAATTTTGAGCTTCTTGGGACGTGGCTCTTCATCATCATCTTTGTCAGAACTCCTTGATTCAACAACTGTCCTTTTATCTAGCTCTTCAGACACTTCAGGAAGATGAGATAAGGACTTTTGCTCGTACACAGGTCTTCCGTGAGCATCCCTTGTGATTGGTTTCATTTTGCGGAATGCAAACACCATGTATAAAGCTGTAAAGAATAAGTCTTAATAATATTTTTTTAGCATATATTCACTTCAGTTTAGTAAAGTCATACAAGAAAAAACTCCTTCAGTTTTGTTCTAGAATTATGAGTTTTTAGATTGTCCAAATGTATACACCCACTATTATTATCAGTATGCAGCTGGCGTGGTGGCTCAGTGGATAGGGCCTCAGACTGCGGAGGCAAAGATCCGAAGTTTGAAACCCCACTGAGCCAGAGGTCAGTACTTCACTCGTTGAATAAAGTTCACACACAGGCTTGCAAGCCCATATGAACTGACAAGTGAAGTTTTTTAAAAAAATATGAAAAATATTCTTTCTAAAGAGTAAACAGGCAAAATCAGTATAGTCATAATAATTATGACAGTATAAATCGTTAGCTATTTCCAAGGTTTTTGTTGGTTGTAATGATACTGACGAACAAAATAGGTTATAATTTAAGTAGTAATTTAATTGGTAAATGTTTCTTGAAATAGTTGTTGTTATATATCAAATTTTCCTCATTAAATACTTTTTATCCATCATATTAACAAAAATCTGGCTTTGTAATCATAAACCTATCATAACCGATGTAAATGTTTGGTGTTAAAGAATATTTTTTAAATAATTACAGTAATATGCAAAAAGTAAGCAAATTTATTAAAGATTAAATACAAGCTCTGTCCAATAAATATGCAAACTGGTCATGATATGAACCATAGCCCACTAGCGGCGCTAGTTGCATGAGATTTAATGAGCCATCTGTGTTTGACAGATCTTCGAGGAGTATGTATTGTGTCAGTTGTGTTAGTTTCTATTGTCCTTGTTTTTACGGTTTGTCAAAAATGGTAATTGACAAAATCAAACATCAAGTTTTTGGTGTAGTGCGGTAAAAGTTACCAAGAAATTGCTGTATTGTTGACAGCTGTTTACGGTGATAATGCTCTGAAGAAAAAACCTCTTTTCAAGTGGCTTAAGCATTTAAAGATGGCTAACAAGTCACCACGGATGATGCAAGGCTGGGACGACCTTCAACCACCTGTGTTGATGACTACATTGATTGTGTGTGGGCCCTTGTTAATCTGAATGATAGTTGATGAACTAAATTTAGAAAAATCAACATGCACACAATCTTAACAGAACATTAGGGTTTTTACTAATGTGAGCAAAATTCATACCCAAGCTGCTGACATCAGATCAAAAGTTGACAAGAGTTTAATGTGTTACTGACTGGAGAATTTTACTTGAAAACGATGCTAAATTTCTCATTAGAGTAATCATGGAGACGAATTGTGGTATTATGACTATGACATTGTAAAGCAAGGAGTGGAAAGCAAAAGATGACCTTCGAACCAAAAAACTAAAAAAAAAACTGATAGAAAATCAAAGCCATGCTTCTGGATTTTGATGTCGAAGGTGTTGTTCATCATGAATTTCTTACAAGCATGTGATCAACACTTTCTTCTAATCGGATTAAAGACTAAGCAGCAAAAAAGGCAAACACTAATGCTGTCCAGAAATCCAATATGGATTTTTTTTAAAGAAATCAAACCAAACAATACATGATGTATAATATGTACACTACATTCAAATGTATTTTATTGTAGAATTAGATTTACTGTTCGTAAATTAAATATTCTTTCATACCGTACACATATAAAATAAATACTATATTGTGTAATTTGATAAGGAATATGATATTTCTGAATTTAATACACATAAAAAATAACTCTGTACACTATTGTACAATATTGTTTTTATTCATTCGCTTCCTTTCCTTTTATCTATCCAGAGTGAACAGATTTAGTGTGTTTTTATACATGGAAGACGTCTTTTAAGGGTTATTTCAAAAATCAAGGTAGGATGGGTTCAGTCCCAATTAATATTATTGATGCTCTACTGTATTACAATGACTGTAATACACTCAACTGTAATAGTTTTTGCTCTATAAAAACTAAGAAAAGAAATTGTTTATTTGTAGATCTGTCGGATTTTACTGAAAAGGACAGACATTTATAAGTGTTAGATTTTTTTAAAGTTTATAAATGAAATGAAATGAAATGAAAAATGCTTTATTTATCGAGGCATTAGTGTACCATTAATACCGGGAGTCGCAAAGAGAATACAGACGGGAGGTATGTTCTCAAGGAAATCCTGGAGAGACTTTTGTACCTCTATAGAGACGACCTCAGTGATGTCTAGGCTTCACAAAGTGCTGGCCAAGGACCCTGGTGGAAAACTGGGACTCCTCATTAAAGATGATGGAGAGTGGACCAGATCTGAAGAAGAGACTTTGCAACTCCTCTTTGAAACTCACTTTACGGGCTCCGCCGAGGAACCGGTGGTGAGGCCCCCCCCCATTTCTGAAGGGCGGGCTTGCATTGGGGCCTTGCACACGGACTGGATTGAGGCAAAGAGGATTGTCACAGAACAAAAGATCAAGTGGGCAGTTGCGTGCTTCACCCCTTTCAAGAGTGCGGGACCGGATGGCATCCTGTCTGTGCTCTTGCAGAGGGGCTCCTGCCCCACCCTACTCTTATATGTAGTGCTTCCCTGGCCTTGGGTCCCAAAGCTGTGGAGAACCGCAAAAGTGGTCTATATCCCCAAACCTGGAAGGGGCACACATTCCAGACCTGAAGATTTCAGACCGATCAGCCACATGTCTTTTCTACTAAAGACATTGGAGAGGTTGGTCGATAGGCATATGAAGGATGGAGTATTAAGAGATAACCCGATAGAAATCAACACGCATACATGGCTGGAGATCTGCTGAATCGGATCTCCATCGACTCGTGACAAGAGTTGAGGAGACGATTCAGCAGAAGGAGCTAGCCATGCGTGTCTTTACGGACATAGAGGGGACGTTCAACAACGTCTCGCTGCAGTCTATGATCGCTACTGTCGCTAGGACAGGCACCAGTGGTACCATCACTAGATGGTTTGAGGCCTACCTACGCAGCAGAATGGTACTGCGCTAAGGAAATTCTGAACCATTCTCATTCAGGTTGTAGGCGGAAGCAGTTGTCCATAAAGGGGTGTCCTTTGTCCTTTCTTGTGGTCCCTAGTGATTGATGAACTTCTAAGGGTGCTAAACGCTCAGGCATACGCGGACGATATGTGTATACTGGGCATTGGCAAGTTTGCCTGCACAGTGTCAGATATTGTCCAGTCTGCCCTGAGATTCGTAGAAAGGTGGTGTAGACAAGGGGATCTGTTAATCCTAACAAGACAGAACTTGTACTCTTCATTAGGAGGAAGAGGCTGGATGGCCTATACATGCCCACTATGGGAAAGACAGTGCTAAGAGCTACAGGGTCGGTTAAGTAACTGGGGGTCACTCTGGATGCTAAACTGAACTGGCAAAGAGTATTAGCTGTACAAAAGTGTGCTTCAGCCCTCTTTCTGTTATGTTGCAGTTGTCTGGTGGTTGGCCATGGCATAAAACAGTGCACGGCTAAAATTGAATAGACATGCCTTGGAATTACAGGTGCAATCAGAACAATCCCATTGGCAACAATGGAGGTCCGCACTGGACTCGCCCTATGGATCTGTTTGTAAAGGGGGAGGCTTGTAAAACAGCCTTTAGAATAAGGGCAACTGGTGGCTGGCTGCCTGGCCAACCAGGACTACATGGTGAATCACTATCTAGGGACATTGGTCTGGACCCGTTGCGATGGGGATAGACTCAATGACATCTAGGTACAGATTTGACAGGCTGGTCAGGGCTTTACTTCCAAACAGAGATGAGTGGACGGGGAGTACTGAGTCTGCACTAGTCAAAGGAAGCGTCTGGTTTACGGACAGCTCACTTACAGAAGGAGGTGCGGGTGCTGGGGGTACGGGAGAGGTGTACGGAAGGTTCTGTCTCTACCTCTCGGAGCCCATGGTACCGTCTTCCAAGCAGAGTTGATGTCAATCATGACTGCCACACAAAAGAAATGTATCTAGGTGGCTTCGGAGGAGTTGTTTCCATCTGCTCAGATAGTCAGGCGGCGAAAAAGGCGATCATGGTGCCACGTACGTACCAGCTCTAAGTTGTAAGGGAGTGCCAGTGGATCCTAGAGACCCTTTGTCAGCGTAAACAGGTCGGACTCATATGGGTCTCTGGGCATACTGGCATTGATGGAAATGAGAGGGCTGATGCTCTGGCTAGGAGGAGGGCAAAGAAGCCTCTTCTGGAACCGGAGCCGGCCCTTGGCATCTCTTTCCAAAAAGTTAAGAGGAGAATTGATCGGTGGACCTTTGAGGAACACGCTGGTAGATGGAGGACCAAGACCATGCTCAGGCAGTCTCATGCACTTATTCGAGGACTGGATCGCAGTTACAGCCAAGCTTTGTTAAGCTGTGATCGGGCCAAGGTGAGGGCTGTTTCGGAATTGCTGACCAGACATAATCTTCTTCACAGATATATGAAGATTATAGGTCTAACAGAAGACTCCACATGTAGGCTCTGTGAGGAGGATGAGGAGAGCTTCATACGCATCTTGTATCATTGTGAAGCTCTCTCATCTCTTAGGTACAAGACTCTGGGTACCGCTTTTCTGGAACAAGATGATATCAGACGGGCTACTCCCAGGGAGACCCTGTCCTTCATAATGGAGACTGGTCTCTTGTGACACTGTTGCTTGGCTCAGGGCGCAAAGTTCTATGGAGCCTAGGCGCGGTGGGCTTGGCGACAGGACCTCGACCCCGTGTATCTATCTATCTATCTAGTACCATTAAAGTTCATTCATATTTGGGATTTTTTTAAATAATAAGCATGCCCTAGAATAAGAATTTCCTTCTGAGATTCAGTTTAGGAAGCATGATTTGTATGTTTTAATTGAATTGAATGTAAATTTAATTTGTTCAGTTACTTTAACATTTAATGATATCTTAACATTTTCCATAACTTTGCTACGATGAGATTGTTAGCATACAGCAGCACTGTATATTGTATGTTTTGACAAACATTTTCATTTTTAATGTTTTTTTTTTTTATGCTGAACAGTATCTGTAATAAACTATTATGATTAATTATGATATACTGATATCTTAGAACACAGTTTTTTATCAATGACAAGGCTTGATTACTTTTATTCATTTATTTCTTATTAATCTTTATTAATATTTTTCTTTTTCTCTGATCTCTTTGATCAAGACTGATTACACTTCTTTTGTCTTTATTTTATACACTGAACATAATTTTTTCAATGCTATGTCTGTAAATTCAGATACTGTTATTTTGTACAAAGAAAGCCAATACCTCAAGGTTGCCCTAAGTGGGCCAGTAACTATGTTCTTATTTATAAATTATTTTATAATAGAAAATTCATATTCTGTGGTTGTTATTTCAGATAATGCAAAGCATTAATATAATAACTATATTCCCAGTCCTCATTAATGTACTGATGGGTTTTAGAATCAAGACATCCTATAAACATACTTTTTACAAGCATATGTTGGTATAGTTATAGATCAGGGAACTAACTGGTTTGGGCATTAGTATAAAAACAGGCAAGTTACCAAGGGGTAATTATGTACTTTCTGGACGCTTCTGAAAATGTTAAATTCCAACATATTTTTTTCCATTTTTTATGTTTTTCAATGCTGAACACTAATTTATAGGCCTAATTGGTTCAACCACTAGGCCATAATTATTTGTTAGGCCCAAAAAATACATTTTAACTTACCCAACCAAACAAAACCTAACTTAGCCTAACTGTATTTACTAAATGAAAAGCTGTAATTTGCATTAATATATGAAATTCATAAGTCGTTGGGAATATATGAAGTTTTTTTGTGGTTAGGCATAGCTCCTATTATCATTGTGCACATGGTCACCATAGGTGATCTGCCATGAAAGTAGTTCTCTGCAATATCTCAAGAAATAATTATCGTGACCAAAATAGTTTTCAAAATTGTGTTCAGCATAAAAAACTACATTGCATAAAAAAATTATGAAAAATAAAAAAAATAAGGGAGATAAAGTAAAAAATAACGGTTTCAATAGTTTAGATTTTTTAATTTTTTGTACAAAACGTGATTTCCGCAGAGTAAAAAGTATTTTGATTTTAACTTCTGATGATAAAAAAGTCAATATTGGAGAAACGTCTAGCAACTGCATAAAAATACTGACCTAGCTCTCAGGAGTTGGGTGCTTGCTCCTGTTGTTAGATTCTTGAAATATAATATAAAAGAAAATTACTACGTTGCATTAGTCTCGGTTTATTGCTGTAAATTTATATGTACAATAAATAGATGAAAATAAGTATTATTGTATTTTTTAACATAGCATTTTCTTGAAACTAATATTATTATACAATTATTTTAAAAATAATGTAACCCTTAGAGAACTATAGGCAAAATTATCAACCTCATATGTTTTTATGACAAGAACTGACTGACCAATAGGTCGGCCTACCATAGCGTTTTATTGTTTCAGTCAATTACTCCAGTCATAAAAATTAGTGGTTAAATATATAAAACGATGGTTAAATAATTACTAAGAATACATGAACCATTTATGTATCTATTTAAGTTCATAAAAAAAATTGTCTTCATTACTTTGTAAAAGTGGTACTGTCCCACTCACATACAAGTACTCGTACAGTGGTACTTAGCTTATTTATTTTAAGGAATGTTGGTATACTCACTCACAATAAAGTTGTAAGTTGCAAACATAATAAAAAGCTTTCACACATTAAAACTGTTTTGCTATGTTACTCTGGAAGAAAAATGCTTTGAATTTTACTTGTTGTATAATTTTTTGTATACAAAAATAATTAATATAAAATGCTGTAATCAACTTTTAACCCTCCAGTGGTTTAATGACGACGCATCGGCAGCATTAACGCAACTGCCGTGGTTCGTTGCCGCTGCGTCGTCAATTGCTTTTATCGATTTTCTGAACGATCATCTTTCACTAAACCCTCTGTATTTGACATCATTGTAAACAGCTGATTTTGCTCTTCTTACTATGAACGTATAATACTACTAGAAAAATCAATATCAACCACCAGTTGCTTTTCGCATGTACAGGTGTTCGCGTCGTCCGCGCCATCAGTGTTGGGCCTACTTTGTGCTGTTATGGTTACGTTGTTCTGTGATTGTTTCATATAAAAATGGATAATTTACGTGATAGTGAAATTGATAGAGAGTTGAATGAAGAGGTAGGTAATATAAGTGAAGTTGAAAGTGAAAAATTGAAAAAATTGAAAAAAAAAATTGAATTGAAAAATTGAAAAATTGCCGGGCCGGTCAGAATGGACTTGTGTAGTATACAAACCTTTCAAAAAAAGGGGTAGGTCAAGGTTTTTTTGCCTAGGGTGCAACTGCGGAGTCCACCGAGAGTGCTTCCATCAATTGCAACACTTCTGGAGGCCCAAGAAAGGTGGGAGGAAAAGAGCAGCTCCTAGCAGTGGAAGCTCCTCAGAATAATCGGGTTTCAAACAACGTACATGAATGTAAATATTTGTAAATAACATTGTTCTTTTCATACATAAGTGGATAAAACTATACATTTTCTTGTTCACAATTAAATTTAGAAAAAAGTGGCTATTTTGGATTTTTTATACAGTTTATAGTTTTTATTTTGTTTACGTGAGAACTTGTAAAACCATTCCAGACTTTCTTCTTTTTCTTATTCTCTCCTGGATGAAAAAATGAAAATTATTTGGTAAGTAAATTTTTATCTCATGTTATGCTACTATATAATTTTCTGAACAAATTAATGTATAAAAGTGCATAATTGGATAAAAAAAAACATTTTTTATTGATTTTTAAAAAAAACTTTACAAATTGCCCAAAACCACCTAAACCACAAGAGTTCATATAGTGAACCACCGGAGGGTTAAACATATTTTTTATGTAAACTACATTAATTTAGGCAATTTTTGGTGAGAAAATAAATGACATAACTATAAATTAGCAAATTAACTACAAATATTCTAATGCAGGTATATAAATTCACATTTCTAAGTATGGTACTTTTCACATGAAACAAGTTTTGCACACACCAAAACGTTGTCAAAAATTACAGAATCTCCAGAGAGGTAATTTTAATGATATATGCAGTTTAAAAAAACTGTAAAAAGTCTACAAAACAAATGACTTACAAACAGCCTCCCACTCAGGTTGTGATAGAGTGCCAACATTGTCCTCTTTGTGTGACTCCATGAACTGTTTGGCATGAACATACTCACTGTCCTTCCCACTGAGTGATGTCCCGTCAAATGTTGGGTACGTCTGTAAAAATCAATTCTGTTTAAACTGTGCTAGCAAATCTATTTACATTCTAACAAAATTGAAATTTATTTAATTGTATATTGACACATCAGCTAATAAGACCAGGTCAGGTTACCCATTGTCATTTTAATTGTATTTTAAAATAAATTATAGCACAACAACATTTCTGCACTTATATTTGTATATAACAAACTCTAAAACTAGTAAATAAAATCATTTTAAAGTTACATCTCACAGTATATAGCCCATAGAGTAATTGATTTCCATGGTAACATATTTTCCAACAATTAACATTGACTTTAAACCACTATGGATCAGATTAAGATCAAAATCATTTTTCAGTGCAAACTTGTTAAACTAAAAATATATTCTAATATTGTCATAAACTGTGTTACTTTAATCATTTACTAGGGTGCAACACAACAATCTCCAATAACTGGTGAACACATTTTTCTCATCCCTAATAACTGGTGAGTTTTTCTCATCCCTAATAACTGGTGAACAAGTTTTTCTCAACCCTAATAACAGGTGAACAGGTTTTGTTAAATTTGTATTTTCTTTGTCTAGTTTTGTTAACCTAGGTTTGAGCCATGTGCTCCATGTTACTTTTTACCGTTAATTACCGTTAATGCTTTTTATATCTGCCTTTATTGTCAATAGTAGTTCTGTATAATGTTTTGTTGAGCCTTTTTACAGTTGTAGTTACCGATTTACCATATTTTTTGTTCTTTGCCAATAACCTAGCCTAGCTGTACCCTTTGATTTTCATGTTATAACCTATTGCTCATGTATCCATAGCCTAGTTTTTAGTTTGTCATTTTTAGTTCCATATACGTAATTACGTCTTTTTTAATTTGTTAAATTTGTAAATTGGTTTTAAATCTGAGTTTGCCAATCACTAATAACTGGTGGAAAAGTTTTTATCATCCCTAATAACTGGTGGAATAGTTTTTCTCATCCCTAATAACTGGTGAAAGTTTTTCTCATCCCTAATAACTGGTAAAAAAAGTGTTTCTCATCCCTAATAACTGATGAAAAAATCATAAGCATTTACTGTATAGAAGAAAATTTACTTCTAATATACCAAAGTTTATTTTTAAGTTATTTCTATAGAACTGATGACGGATAAAAACAATTTTCAAAAGTTAAACCTACGGTTTTACAGAAATGACAAGAACGATAGAAAACTAACTATTCTATTTCTCCATATATATTTTCTTAATCAGAGGAATGGCTGGAGAGTAGGAAATGGAAAATTTAGAAAAGATATATAATAACAAAATACAGTTGGGAAGGAAGGGTAGAAGGCGAAATATACTATATTGTATCATACGTGAGGAGGGGGGGAATATTTATAGATGTTAAGGTTATACCGAGTGTAGCACTGGAAGGAGATAACTGAATATTGGTTGCAGACTTTTAAGTGAAAAGATAAAAAAATTAAAGCTGAAACTACCCAAAGAATTATAGTAAGGAAACTGAACAAAAAACATGTGAGAGAGAATTTCACATTAGAGATATAAATGGACAAGTACCAAAAGATCATTATGGAGATGAACAAGAGGAGTGGTACAGACTAAGAAAATATGTATTGAAGCTGCTAAAATAACATATTGACACTGCACAACTTAACGACAAGAAGTTTTATTGTACCTCAAGTAATGCCTGGCTATAATATTAGTAACTTCATTTACGTGAGTACTTTACTAATATCTGTTTAAATTTTATCTTCAGCAAATAATTAGAAATTTGCTTATTGTCGTAATATTTTTACGATTGGTGGGTACTGATCCACTCACCCACCCATGCACGTATAATGGTACTATATAGGAAAATAAAAGTACTAAACGTAGTACTGGTAGAATGAAAGAACAAAGGATATAGAAGAAAAGAATAAACCTGGAGGAGGATTTGGTAAAGCAGGAAATAAAGTGACATTAATGAAACTAGATACACTGCATTATATCTAACAAAGAGAAGAGAATGCAAAAAAGTAAAAAAAAAGAATAAAAAGAAAATACAAGGGAAGAATTTACAAAAACACTGGAAGAGGATGCAAATGAAAATAACAAATTATTATATAAATTAATGAATAACAAAAAAAGACCTTCTGAAGGGAGGCATTACAGGTAAGGCTTTCGACTAGGTTTGTGCAAGTACTCGAACTTTGATCCAGTATTTTACTACTTGAACTCGGCTCGAAGCTTCGCAAACTACTCGAAGTTCGATCAAGTAGTTGTATTTCACAAAATATGATATTTACATCTTAATTTAGTTTTAATGAACACTTTTATAAGTTATGAATAAAAGATGTGCGCTTCCTTGTGTTTTATCTTACCCTAATTCATACGTTATCAGTTTGGTACACATAATTATGAACTAAAAAATATGCCTAAGAATTGGTAGTACACGACGACAGTCAAATGAACTAGTCGACGTAGTGAACGAGTTCGTTCATTATGATTTGAACAAGTTCAATTCCAAATGAACAACAGAGCTGGGAAGGTAGCGATTACTGTAAATAGTTACCGTAGTAGCGATCACATATGTTGGTTGTCGAATCTACTAGTCACTTGTAACCTAACCTAAAATAGCATGAATAAATCAGAAGTGCTGGTTAGTGTCTTTATGACTCATGGAAGAGGACGAGAGATCCGGTTCAAGATGCTCAAAAAGACCTGTTATCAAAACAAATCTAATAGTCTGTACGTGTGGAAATTATGCATATTTTTGTTCATATCAATAATACCGTTCAATCAAAAGGGTCCCAAGAACGGGTTACTTTACATCCCAAGAATCGAACTTCCCATCTTTTCTAGGTGAAAGTTCATCTCTGTTGTAGTATACTTAAGTGAGAGGAACTGTTCAGCTCCTTTTCGGAACTGAAATTATCATATATTTCTTGCGAGTCGATTGAGGTCTATTTTGTTTTTTAATCTGAGCAGGGAATCGTTCAATGATTTGACGTAAGAAAATACTGTATCATATAAAATATGGCAATGGTGTTCTAGCAGCATCAATAATGTGACACAACATTATTGATTTATTTTCCATCAAATAAAATATATATATATATCCGTGGTGAACGTATATTAATTATTATTCCGAAAACGCCTTAGGTCTCCAAAACTGTATGTAATATTTGCACATACGATATTTTTTCCTGTCAAATTGTTGAACGGTTTTCTGACTAGGTTAGACAATAACACAGTTGGAGTGTAAAAGGTGGTAAAGTACGATAATTTTGATTCGTAAACTCACTGAACAGACCCCTGTCATATTGACGTCGATGTAAACTGTAAAACAATCACGAATCAACCCAAGTGAGGGAGAAACATGTTGGAAGACCTTTTCTAACCAAAATACGACGAATTTAGAGATTCGGAAAATAATTTTTATTGAACCGAAGTCTTATCAGACGTCTCGTTTTTATTCACAAGTTTATAATTTAGCTGCCCAAAATCTTCACTGTATCACTAGTTGGCACTTAGCTGATATTTCAGACTAAATCTTGTCGCCAATATCGAGTAGACCTATTATATTAGCCCACTACGTCTATGGTTTTCATTCGATTACACCATATTTTCATGAATTTCTCATTATTTATCTGTTGTTCAGTGTAGTCTCATGTATCGAAGTAGTTTCAAGTTGCACATATTTCATTACCGATCATAATTTAAAAACTAATTCATCCTAAGTAACTTTAAAATTGATTTTTAATAAACCTGCTTAGTTATTATTATCAATCGATTGAACTGCTATTGTCTTTGTCATCCAGATTTTCAAATTTGATTATATAATTCAGAGCTTGTTTCCGGTTAGTTTTAACCTTGTTATTACTGAATTAAATACAACAGAATACAGATCCACTCTTCTTGGCGTGTACACAATCAACTTTTTGTTGAGAGGAGGCAATTCTGAAAGCAAATTAATGCATTTGGCGATGATGCCTGAATTTTAGAATCAGTTTGGTTGGATGCAGCTTTTGCCAACAAGCTACGCTACGTTTTCGCAGTACACTTTGAACTGAACCACCAGATATACATATCAGCCTGTGAAACAGTATAATTGGCTTGCATAGAAAATCTAATCTGTGATATGAGTGAACAGATTAACACATTCGATGCGAAAAAATAAGTTAAAAACATGTCAGATACTAAAATAATATTTTGTACCAAAACAATACCTTATATAGTCAGGAAACAGGGTTGATACACCAAATCCAGTTTATGGCCTCAATTCTGGTAGATCGGGGCTTCCGAAGTGATCGTCCGCCGGTGATGGAGCCGCACATCGCAACGAAACCCATGCGCACCGCGAGACGCCTGCCGTTAGAATCGCAATTAGAACAGTGCAAATCCGACCGTTATAAGGCAAGTGGCTAGACCACACTGAATTCCACAAATCAGCATTGCTCCGTCAACCGCCGGCAAAAGATCCGCTGCGCGTGCAGGCACGCTAACCCCCGCCAACTGGCTCAAAATGGCGCAATCCACGAACGAAGAACAACGAAACGTGACGCGAGAAACAGGCTATAATGCGGGCAAATCCGACCGTTCTAAGGCAAGTGGCTAGGCAACACTGAAGCATACAAGCCAGTATTGATCCGTCCACCGCCGGCGACCGCTCCGCTGCGCGCGCAAGCACGCTACCCCCCGCCAGCGTTAGACTCGCACACAATGTGTTAAATCTTTAGAATCCACGTTGTTTTCTAAAGATTTAACACATGTATGTGGGTATGGGAAGGTAACATCTTTCGCGGATGATACTGCATTATGCTATCATGGAAATTCATTAAAGGAAATAGAACATAACATGACTCTTGATCTTCAGGCAATTCAATGGTGGTTCACCAAAAACAATATGATATTAAGTACAAATAAAACAAAGTTCATTAATTTTAATCTTCGAGGGGAAGCACTATTTGAAAACAAAATTATTTATAAGTGCATTGAATGCGTTTGTAAAAATGATTATTGCCAAACAAAATGTAATGAAATTCTTCAAGAAAATTTTATAAAATATTTAGGGGTTACTTTGGATAGTAATATTAACTGGAAGCAACATTTAAATGAGCTGAGGAAAAAATTAAATAACATAATTAGAATATTTTATTTCCTTAAAAATATGTGTAATAGTAGTGTTCTGAGAACCTTGTATCATTCTTTAGTTCACAGTAGGTTGGAGTATGGAAATGTATGCTGGGGTGGAACGTACTACTCAAACTTAAAATCACTCATTACAATACAAAAACAGTATATGAGACTGATAGCAAAAAAACCAAGACGTGAACCATCCTTTCCACTGTTCTCCTCTTTCAGAATTCTTCCACTTAGACATTTATATGTGTATAAGGTGTTAAAAATATTTTTTATCAGAAGCAAAGGCAGCAGTGGAAGTAATGTTTACAGATCAAAATTAAGAAAAAATGAAGCTATTTATGTTCCAAGACCGGTAAGCACATTTTATAAAAAATCTTTTAACTATTTAGCACCATATTTATTCAATGTGATACCTGCAGAATTAAGAAAGATAGAGAATGTTCATGTGTTTGGAAATAAAATTAGGAAATGGTTACACACAAATTTTACAGTAGAAAATTATCTAAATACGTAAATAATTCACATTTAAATGTTTCATACATTCACATTTGTATACCATTTTGAAAATATATTGAAACATTAGATAACTCTTAGTAATTTTTTTAAGTAAAATGCCATAGTACAGTTTTTCATTCAATATAAAGGCTCTAAAAATAAATATTGATATGTATTTTATACAAACAAAATATGTTTTCTGATGTACAGTTTGGAGCATTATAAATTAAATCTTATTGTAAAATTATTATTTATGTGTCATTGTTAGGTCAACAGCATTAACAAAATTTCAATATTAAGAGTTCCTCCACACAGGCTTAGCCTTGGAGGTTTACATCATCTTTATTTTCTCAACAGAAGTTTTTTCTTTTTTCTTTTTTCTTTTTAGTTTCCTTTTCAATATTCTAGGTCAGACTTGGTATTGTATATTTATGTGTTTGTATAAGAAGGATTTAATTGTTTGTTCTGTACTTGACTGTATGTGATTTGTTGTTAATTATTGTAATTGTTACTTATATTATGTTTTTGTGGTGGAAGCTATATGTACATATGTAATTTTTGAGATGAATAAAGATATTGTTGTTGTTGTTGTTGTTGTTTCAATTAATAATATACTTTCTTAATTTCTTACATAATATTAGTTCTGAAAAAAGGAAAAAGGTTAATATCTTTACCGAAACATCAATTAAAAATACGTTTAAAGAAACACCCGGTCTGGGAGGACTCAATTTTTTTGGCTTTAATAGAAAAACCCGGTCTGAGAGGCCTCAATTGTTGTGGCATTATTAGAAACACCCGGTCTGTGAGGCCTCAAATTGATCAACAGAAACACACGGTCTAGGAGACCCTAAAGAGGTTTAGTTACAAAAAACATTGTAGTAGCTGGAATAGGTAAGTAGTTATTAGGGTTGTTCATCTGAAAATAAAATAGTTTATTAATATGAAAAAATTATAATACGCAAAAAATGAAAAACATTAACATATACCAACTTGTCATTACATGTTCAAAGTGTTTTATTGGTTTTGGGCACATGACAGGCAAATCTTTTTGCTGTATTCAAGGCAGATTGGATCGCTGCACAGTACACACTTGTATGCAGTCTTTCTTCTTTTAGCAGATGGACACTTTGAACAAGTCTTCCTCTTTTGGAGTTTGTCGTCAAGTTCCACATTAGCTTCTTGGGGTTTCTTGAGGAACTCTGCCAGTATGCTCCTGATGTCACGAGGTAGATTAGGTATCGCAAATCTTCTTTCCAGTTGAGGCTTGATTAGCTCCATCGCCAGGTCATGGATAAAATCAAACCTGATGGAAAGTAGATTCTTACTGAATGTACTGTATATAATGAAACTATTTACAGAGCTAATATCAATCATCTGGAAGAATATTGCTAAGGGCCAACGCCTTGTCCTAGAGCTGAAGGAGTAAACAGCACATCTCATATCTAGGAGATCCACACCTGCTTTGGTTTTGTTGTAGTATGCAACAATTTCTTGTTTACTTTTGTTTTCATCTGTTGCAATGCTATGGTGCATTGATGATATGAGTAACACCGCTTGGTTTTTCTTTGGAACGACAGATAAAAGTGTAATCGTCGCACCAAAGCCATAAAGAGCAGAGCCAACCCTCCGTTCTTTTGAAGGAAGAAATTCAGGAGGTATTTCTGTTTTATTTTTTTTTTTTTTTTTTTAGAGTACCAACATACATACGTCAGAGAGTGGTCTCCTAGTTCGTCTGCCATTTTTCAATGCCACTGTACGTGTATGGGCGAGCGGGTGGGTCAATGCCACTGTATGTGTATGGGTGGGCAGGTGGGTAAATGCCACTGTACATGTATGGGTGGGCGGATGGGTCAATGCTGTAACAGTAAAGAAATGTACATTCTATGCCTCATTTATTATTTTAAATGTATAATGAATGACAATGCATAAAAAAATTGAGCTCAACCAATTGTCGCCTGTTACGTTTCTATTGCTCCCTTCAATAGATTTGCACAGCCGGATCACAGATTTTGCTAACTTCTTTTCTTCAGCTGTTAGACCCTCACAATCTGTGTTTTTCCCCTTGTAAATATAAGCGTCTACTAGGTACGATGTTGCCGAGTCTGTGAGGCACATAATCTTCAAGCCGTATTTTTTGGCTTTTTTGGCATATATGTCCTAAAAGCACACTTGCCTCTAAAGGGGACAAGCATCTCGTCTTCTGTTACGTTTGTGCCTGGAGAATATAGCTCCTTACAATTTGTAATAAATTTATTAAAAATAAAACTTATGGGAGCAGCACGATCTGTTTGTTACCTTTCTTCTCGCGTCCTGGAATCATCAAAGCGAAGGTACGCCAGCAATATTTCAAATCGCTTTACAGAAAATGTAGCTCTAAAAATTGGTCTACCAGTAATGCTTTTTGAAAACAAAGACTTGATTTTTTCATTAGAGCATCGAAAAATAGATTTCAACATGAGTACACCACTCATTGCTTTTATTTCAGTGTCATCTGTATTTTTATAGTTTACTCTATTTGTAGTTTCTCCTAATTTCGATCTAACAATATCTAACTTCTCATTTGTATGAATAACAATCTCATTGATTATTTCATCGTCAAATAAACTTTCCCATACCTCAGATTTAGTAGGACTTTGACCCACTGTAAATCCAAACACCTGGCCTCCAAGACACTGGATTACAGAACTCCGCCACGAGTTCCGTGTGGCACTGTAAGTAAGTCCCACTGTAAGTTGGACTCTCACTGTAAGTCCAGGTAAAGGTCCCCGTATAATATTGGTATGTGGTGTCCTTCTCTGTGTCGGAGGTTCTTTTTTCATCCAAACAGTTCCATCTTTTCCCCAAAAGAACTCGTCTTCTTCATCATAATTATAATTCTCTATGACAAAGCAGTCTTCATTTTCTAATAATTCTTCTTCAGAAATAGCTTCCTCGTCGTCTGTGGATCGGTCACTTTCGTTTGGAGAGTAGTCTGGGTCCTGATCAGAATCATCAACCTCATCATCGCTTTCTCGTTTTCCAGTTCACGCAAAAATTGTAATATTTGTTCACTGGACCTAGGATTGTCACTTCGTATATCTTTACTAGTTGACGGTAAAGACATTTTAAAACTTAAAACCTAAAACACTATGTACACCTATATACAGTCACTTTCTCCATCAAAACTAACAAACGTTAAAAGAAACATACGGTCTTGGAGGCACCAAACAAAAAGACAGTAACCGAAACTCATGGTCTAGTGGACTGGCAGACTTTCCGTTAACGATCAATAGCTCAAGGTCTACTGAGTTAAACTGAACACCGGCAGGGTCTTGAGGGAGGGGGAGGGTTCGGTGACAGCTACTGTGGAGGGTACCGTTATATGAGGCGCAGGGTTGCCAATGCGTGTACATTAAATTTCTCAGTGGGCCTCACAGACCGGTGTTTCGGTAAAGGTGTTAAGCAAAACAATGCCACATAAATATTTAGGAAGGCAGGAAGTAAACAGTTTTATTTATCAAATGTTACAGTTACAAACAACAAATCAAAATTATTGTGTTCAGTTTAGATGTATATATTTACGAATCTGGCAAAACTTAACATAGGCTTAGGATGGTGTATGCCTTTTACAGTTGTCTTGGATGAACAGGAAATCCTTTGTAAATACTCGCTCGAAAATACTCGATACTCGAAAAATAACAACTACTCGACTCGACTCGAACTCAAAATCACTACTAGCACACTCCTATTTTCGACTGGAAAGTGTTAATAGGCCTTGCAGTAATATGTCCTCTAAAATTTTCATTTATAACTTTCAAAGTATTTGCGCTTACCTATCAGTTGGAAAGTTCTAGCATCAGACTGCTGAATTTATGAACTACCTGTATATTAGCACGTTTGTAAGCATGGTATACTTTAAACAGGTGCTGTATACGACATCACAGTTAAATATACAGAGAAAGACAAGTCAGGGTAAAGTATAAAAATATTACACACTCGGAAATGTTCTGTAAGCTATCTTAACAAAATTATTTCATTGATGATTTACTACACAATGGTTAAACATCTGCAATCGACCAGCTGGTGCAATCACATTAGAGAATAAACAAACATTTGTTACATGGCAGCAACACAAATGCTGCAATTTATAAAAGATGAATGATGAAAAGGAACATAAAACTACTAACGCTTCAGAAAAATAAATTATATTTATAAGTGGAAAAGGGAATTCTAGCTTTCAATTCAAATAAAAAGAGTGAAACGTTCAAAGAAAAACCTTGGCCTGTTATAAAAATAATAAATCAGCAAATTTATAATAGAAAGCAAACCACGCACAATAGTCAGTATTTTTTTGCAATTTTGTGGCCCATATTCTAAACACTCGATCCGCGATCCAGAAGCCTGATTATTTCTTGAACATGATTTTAGTGAACATTTATACAATATTATGAATAAATGTTGAAATCAGGGGCACGTGCCTTGCTCTGCAAATCTAGAGATATACATAAGGCTGCTAAAATTGTTTTCAATTTACCTCCAAAGCTTGCATTCTTCCAAGTAAACCTCTTCCTTTATCTTTGTGATTTGCATAGTAATCTTCAAATCTGACTTTTGATACCAACTCTAAACCATGTTTTTTAGCTAACCTAAAAGAAAAAACAAAAAGTTAATTTAATAAAAATCATAGTTTATTTGAATTTGGTTATTCTACTTGTATAAATTCTGAGCTTAATCTCCAACTCCCTATTTACTTGTTGAACGATATGTTGATTCATAACATGCCATCATTCTTATATAGAAAACAGTTAACAAAGGGAATTTTTAAATAATATATAGTTTTTAGCTTGATATATTTTATATGTTTGTACACAAAGAATGCCGGAAGACAGCACTTGCTGCGGTAATCTCACAGCTGTTGAGAGGGAAATGGTCAATACTTTAAAACGTCCCTAGTAGTTTTTTATATGTTAGTAATTTGTATTTACTATTACCAAACATCAAAAACTTTTAAGACATTGCTTCAATTAAAAAAATCTTTATGAGGTAATATACAAAACAATAAACGCACTCAAAGTAAATATATTTTTGGAGAACATAAAATAAAACTGATGTAACATTATTTTATAATAAATTATGCACAGTATTATAAACTAAATGTCAGAGAAAACTCAGTCGAAATATCACTGCTCTTCTGTTTAATGACCGACATATTTTCTTATTTATTATTGTTTTAAGTTTTTATTCATAGAGCCGATTTACTGGCCCTTGACTTCAATAAGTTTTCAATTGACTTATTCAGTGCTGTCTTTGAGTATTTTTATTGAAATTAATAACAAAGGGAGCCATTTTATCAACATATTTATATTAAAACTAACTGACACTCTTTACCTCGCTACGGAATGGTTTTCTCAATTGCTTAACCTTCCATCCGTGATTATCTCTAATTCAAATCACTTTATTGCCAAACTACAAATTAGTACAGGCATACATCACATATTCTCTAAACCATCATATAAATAAACAAGCTCAGCCTACTACCGTTCTCCTAAACAAAGTTTTATAGTCTAGAAACCCCTATAAGCCTACTTTAAGGGGTGCATTCATGTCAGAGAGTATAAATGACCTTAAACATTTCACAATGAAAACCAAATAAGCTAAGCTTTAGTGTCATGTTCATGAAACAGCTGTTTGAAATAAATTATCAAATTAAAGACAATTTTACTCGTATGGAAAATAATGAAATCTTGAGGGGCTGTTCCTACCCCTTAGGAATGGAATTTCAAGAAGTCTTTTTTTTAATCTTTATGATACAGAAGCTAACTCCCCTCCAAATTTCGTCAAAGTCTGTTCAGTTGTTCTGGAAATGTTGTTATGAATGAGTACATTGTTCTTGGCTTTTTACATTAAGAGTCCTATGTAACTAAAACATATGGTGTCTTTTCAAATAACACAAGAAATTGGCGATTATGTTTGATATCATCGATAAATTAAGAGTTTATGAACTATAACTTAAAATGCTCTACTGTGTTACCTTTCTAGAGTAGGAAAGTGAACTAGGAACTCTGGACAATTAACCACTTCCATGAGTGTGAAATTGTACTTGGCACCAAACAATGGGAACGGTTCTTCTGAGTTTTCAAATTCTATTTTGTACACCTCATTCCCAAAAGGTTTTAGTCCATTTGCTCTAAAACGTTTGACAATGTCATTTGCATCTGGTATTGTTCCTATGAAATAGCCTCCTGGTTGCAGACATTCAGCTGCATTCCTCAACATGCACTCCGCTTGTGGTAAACTTTCAAACGAATAGTGGAAGGAGAACTGACAGCTGACCAGGTCCAAGTTTAGTGATGCATCTTTGTACTTCTCCCGTAGACGAACCTATAACCATGTCAAAGAACAGCTTTCATTATATGCTCTGATTTTTATTTTAATGTATTAAAGTAGTACAGACAAGGAGAAATTGTATAACTATATTCTTAGAGTCAAGTTAAATTTATTTCAATTGTCACCTAGTAACAATCCCTTTATAAAGGGGCTCGAAAACCATTTGCAAATTTATTCCCACTTTTGAGTCAGTGATATGGAGAACTAAGTAGCCTTGACAAACTCTGACATAAAATCCATCTGCAACTGGGCAAAACAGCATGGCTTGCAGTTGAACGAATCCAAAACTCAGACTATCATCATTGGAAACCCTCGTTTACTATCACACATTGACCTACAAATATGTCCTAAACTAAAACTGAATAACCAAAATCTAGAGTACTGTGGCAAAGTTAAAAATCTAGGCTTTACTATCAACAAGTACTTGACTTGACATAAGACAGTTAGTTACTACTACTTGCAATAGGGTATTTGTCAGTATTCATAGTTTGAAACGATTTGCTTTATTTCTGCCATTTAGTAGTAAATTAATGCTGGTAAAGACTCTGGTGCTACTCCACTTTAACTACTGTAATGTTGTAACTAATGAACTAATGACATGACTGTTGAGCTCGCTGACAGATTACAGCGTGCGCAAAACTATTGCATCACACTGTAAATGATCTGCATGATCTGTTTCAATGATCATGTTACCCCTTATTTTGAACAGTTAGCACTTCTGAAACTTGCAGAACTGTAAAAGTATCATATACTTACTCTAGTGTACGCTGTGATTCAATTGTCATCCCCTACTTACTTTTTGTAAAATTCATATTTATGTCCCATATCAATAACTATACTACAAGAGGGGGTGAATTATTATTGTCAATACCACTACATAGAACACCAGTCTTAGTAAGTCCTTTACAGTTACTGCCTGCAGGCTTTGGAATTCTCTACCAGACAGAATCAAAGCTATCAATAGTGTGCCTGCTTCGGGAGGGAGGACAAGAGTTGGCTGGTGCGGGGGTTGCAGGGCTGATGTTGGTGCCTGGGCTGCATGCATGGTGGGCGAACTGAGTGAAAGATGAAAATAAGTAATTTCCTGTCATGTTCATTTTTCTTTCGTTCTTTTGCTTTTTCTCAGAAATGAATCGTTATTTTTCTTTTAAATTTGTATGCTTTCTTCTTAGTTTAATTATTTGTTAAAAGAAATTTTATTTACAGTACGTTTTTATTTAGTAAAAAATTTAATTTTATTAGCTATAAATTTGTTTACTCTGTTAATCTAGGTAATTTAGTAAATATTTTTATTACTAAAATTTTAGATTATCAATTTATGATTTCTATTTTATATTATTTATTGTTAAATATGAATTGAAAATGTTTATTGTTATTGTTACATGTTTACGCGATTAAGTGGAAGAGATAACTACGCCCCTAAAATAAAGAGTTTTCATTCATTCATAGACTAGCCCTACAACAGTTATCTCAGCAATTACGCATTAATTACAGATTTAAAAAGTAAGTTAGTCTCAAGTGCCCATGTTTATCATTCAAAAATGTCTTAAACTATTTCTATATTGACCAGATCATCAATCCAACCTATATTTCTATATTGACCAGATCATCAATCCAACCTATATTTCCTCCTTATTATATCTCTTACTGTGACAGGTTATTTTATCATTTATTTTATAATAATATAAGTTAATCAAATTATTTTATTTCAATAGCAGGAAATCACAAATATACTATAATGAAGAGTTCCCTAATACATCAGAAGTCTAGAGAATCTGACAAGCTTCAAAGTATGATTGATTGAAGAGCAAACACATTTCCTATCCCTTCTCACTGCATGGCCTTGGATTAGCAGCATTGCGATGGGAAAACATGGTCAGGACATAAGATTTTTCACCATACAACTGAATGATTTATTTCACTTTTATGTTATGAATTTAAATTTCAAGCCCAGACTTTTCCCATTTGATTTCAGGACCAATTTTAGTGGTAGCTGCCATAGCTGAGAGATCCAAATTCATGTCAGTCAAGCTAAGATTGTTTGCTTGTTTTGAACTACCCAGGGAGTACATTCAGCTTTAAAGATTTACTGTGGACGAAAACAACATTAACCCCCAATCGGTAATGGGTTTAAAAAGAAGTTGAAAACATCTGCACCTTTTGTTGATCTCACAGCAGCTTATGTCACAGTACAGGGTAAAGGTTTGTTGTTAAGTTCTTCAGCCTCCTTCCCTGTTCCTTTCTTTTGTGACTTTTGAAGTCAATGCTTAGTCCCAGGATAATAAAAGTTTATCTCAGTCGTGAGGAAAGCTCTTTTAGACAGCTGAAGGATGGTATCACAAAGGGGGTCTGTACTTGCTTCATTTTTATTCAGTGCTTATACTGCTGACATCCCAATCACAAAGTCTAAAAAATTTATATATGCAACACAGGGGCCTCAAAGATACTGAAGAAACACTAACAAGTGACCTTACAGAGATCAAAGAATCTGGAAACTAAATCCTAACCTATAAAAAAATAAAAGTTGCCTCCGTCCACCTATGTAATCGACTAGCTTATTGAAAATTAAACATCTTCCTAAATGGTGTGAAACTCCATCACAGTGATCATCAGCGGTGCCTAGGAATAATGTTAGATCGATCAATGATGTTAAAATCCATCTTCAAAACACAGCAGCTAAAATCAAAACCAGGGCATATGTACTATATCATATTGCTGGTACAACTTGGGGAGCCAACACACATGTCCTGCGTACACTGCTTTGTCACTGGTCTATTCAGCTGCTGAATACAGTGTTCTCGTATGGCTAAATAGCGTAAATACTAGAGCAATTGATGTCCAACTTAATAGGGTCACGAGAGCTATTAGTGGCACTATCATGGCAACTTCACTTTCTTGGTTCCTGGTGCTCCTTCAGATATAAGACTTCAGCAGGCACTACTTAAAGAATCCAACAAGTTTTAATTGCTTTGCAGTTGAGCAGATCAAATTTCTCGTACAATACTAGCTGGGCCACGGAGTGGAAAACTTTTGATGGACGAAATAAATTCCTTATTAACGATCCGTCAACACCTGAAGTGTGATAACCTCCCTTGAAGGGAATGGACACTGCTGAATCACTTTCAAACTGGTGTGGGCAGAAGTAACTACTGATAAGTTACTTCTGGTAACTTATAAGTCGGCACTGGTGGCGCAGTGCTGTAACCCAGCTACTTGGGGACAAAGTGTTTGGGAGATTGTAGGTGATAGGTTCCATGCACGGTTCTCTTAATACCGACGCGGCGTCCGCTCAATGGTTGCCATCAACGTAGACACTACTAGAGAAATCTGGAGTGTCCGTGTTGAATGGTAGTCAAGGTTCGGATGTTGTGTAGTGAAGAGAACTGAGTGTCAGACTTGTCAGTTAGCTGAAAATCAGACCAACACTACGTGGTTCGGATTCCACGTAAAGCTGTAGGTCCCATAGTTATCCTGGCTATTGGGCTATTAATAAATAGTCCTTTCTGAGCTAAGTCGAACTCAGATAGTAACAATGACTACACTCGTTCATCTACACTCATTCACTCCTCATATTCGCCCATATCTCTACGATCGGCGTCTTATAGATGAATAATGAATAATAATAATGAATAATATAAATGGAGATTAACACTAGATCAATCAATGTTATTGTAGGGAGTCTATCTAAACAATGGATCATATAGTTACAGATCAAGCCCCCTCCTTTCTTTAATGGAGGGATTAGCTAGCATGAACAGAGCCAGTGCGTCAGTCCTTAAATGGCTTGATGGATTGGATTTAGCTTTATGACAGATCACTTTATATTATTATTAATATATAACATGACTTTTGGATCTTGTTTAAAATATAAATATTACATTTTTTTAAATTAATAAATAGTAGCTTTCAAAAAACCATACCACAGATATATCAGGGCCGATCTTATTTTGTCTCTGCATGTTTAACATTAAGATTAGAGAAATTTGTATTTAATTAGTTTAGTTTTGTTTCATTGTTCCCTTTAATAACTTGGTTAATTGTTTTGTATTATATCCTTTAGAAATTATTGTAGTACGAAATTGTTTAGTACATATACCCTAATTAATTGTTGGTGAAACTGATAACATTTGTAATCCATTTTCTTGACTCCGGTATCCTTGATCTGTGTTATAAAAAAACCACATTTCTACATTTACTAGCCTTAGTACAATTAATTATTTATTCTTCAAGTTTCCCTCTAATAAAGTGTTCTGTTTTGATTATTGTCATAGTAATAGCTAATTTTAGTTAAGTTACATTGTACAAATATACATTTAGGATATAATGTTACTATTCATATTATAACCATTTTTGTACTATTAATTGTTCTCACAATCAGCAGACAATGCTAGAGAAAAGTATTAGTATTCTGCAAGTTATTCTAAATTAAACAGAAAATGAATTTGGAAAAAATATATATTAACTTAACCTTGTGTACATACATGTTAATGTCTAACACGGCCATTCCCTCAATATCAAACAATACATCTTTTACCATTGTATAGATTTGATTTGCTGATTATGTTTATAATATTAATACAGCCTGAAAATTTCATTATGATTTTCAACTACTTATTACAGGACATAAACCATAATTTCATAAGAACTTAGAAATTACATTATTGTACATCAAAACATATTTAACTGCTTCTTAGGTGGCATTCATAACATCCAGAATTTATTGCACCACTGAACTGTCAGTAGATCTATTATATATCCAGTTCAACAGTCAATATAAATGTTAAAAATAATTTACACATTAATTCTGAATTTATTTTCTAATAAGTATATCTTAGTATCAGACTATAGAAACAGATAGACTGTTAAAGGCAATGCTGCATATGTGCGTCTGTGCTGCTATCTAATGGTGATTGGTTTCAACTTAAGCTCTGACAACTGTTTGGTGAATTATTAGCTCAGCTATTATCACTTCCGTGTGTGCTGGAGAGAGACAGAGAAGTACAAAGAGAGATATAGAGAGGGTGCTACCTATGAAAACCAAACATCTAATCTCACTGAACAAGAAATGCGGTTTCACAGGTCCCATATGAGTGGACACTATTCTTGTTTCTATAGTGAATGTCAATAGGATTACTAAAAGACGTATTTACAAGGAGGTGGGAAAAAGCACATCTAAGGAATCAGTCCCAAGTGACTAAACTATTCAGTCACTGTAATAAAATCATAGAAACATGTACCTTGGTGCAATCTGCAACATGGAACTCAGCAGAGAAGAGTTGTTGATTACGCCGTTCTCTCAGCTGACGTCGACTCATGTCTTCGTAGCGAAGCCGACACTGTTCCATACTAGTCTCAGCAATATCCGCACACACCAGGTGTTTTATGTCTGCGTTTCGCCACTTCAACAGATCTCCACCCTTGCCGCAACACATATCCAACACACGTACCGCGCTCCCCACACCCTTGCTCTCTTTTATAATGTCCATGTACTCGTCTGGAGAAAAATGTCAACATTTCACTCCTGTATATACAATTAATTATATAATTACCAAGAATTTTATCAATTTTGTTATTTTCTAAATAAAGTATTGTAAAGACAAGGTATAAACTAAGTAGGCATCTCACATTGGGACAATATATATAAATAATCAGAACCAAATATATTACAGAAAACTTTATACTGCACGGACAAAATATTCTCTACAGTAGTATAAAATTTAAAAAAACATGTTGATCAGGACTTAGGTAAATAACCAGGGGATATTAGATAGTTTATTTATTTTCAAGATTCATCTTAATTGCCACATTAATGTGGTTAATATTTATATAAAAAATATATTTATAAAATAAAATTATTTTTTTATAACAGTAATACTTATTCTAAAAAGGCTTCTTAAAATAACATACGCTACAGGATGAAATGCAAAATTTTTCTTTTAAATTGGATTGTAAAAAAAACTACAATTCGTACATGAATCACGTTGATTCATTAACTATCATTAATTACTTCGGTTAGTAACAATGCTTTTTTACACAACATTTTTGTTGTGGCTCAAAAATAATAAATGTCCTTCTAGCTTGAAAATTTCACGTCATGATAGGTGTAGGGGATCTTATGATTTATACAACTTTGACCTGAGAGTAAATTTATCTAGCCTGGAAAATACTCAAAAAACTCTACATGTCGAATTTTATAAACTATGCTGTAAATGAATTAAAATTTATACATTTCTTGTTGATTAATTAATGACTTTTATTAGTAATTAAATTTATTTTTATGCTGGTGAAAGTAAAGTAACCGAAAATTAAAAATGTTCTCCCTTCTTAAAAATATCATATCACAATTTTTTATGAATTGATGTTTTTAAATAAAAGCTTACATAAATTATAAATTGCAATCTTAACATAATATTTACTTATTCTTAAAATTATTTTTTCTCCCTGATGAATGTTGAAAGTGATACCATAAGTATGCCTTGAAATTCTTTTAAATTAATGGTTACTGGAACTAAGTTATGTCCTTAACAGCTAAGTTCACAAAGACATTCTAATGGTACTGGAAATAAGTTATGTCCTTAACAGCTCAGTTCACAAAGACATTCTAATGGTCACTGGAACTAAGTTATGTCCTTAACAGCTAAGTTCACAAAGACATTCTAATGGTCACTGGAACTAAGTTATGTCCTTAACAGCTAAGTTCACAAAGACATTCTAATGGTCACTGGAACTAAGTTATGTCCTTAACAGCTCAGTTCACAAAGACATTCTAATGGTCACTGGAACTAAGTTATGTCCTTAACAGCTAAGTTCACAAAGACATTCTAATGGTCACTGGAACTAAGTTATGTCCTTAACAGCTAAGTTCACAAAGACATTCTAATGGTCACTGGAACTAAGTTATGTCCTTAACAGCTCAGTTCACAAAGACATTCTAATGGTCACTGGAACTAAGTTATGTCCTTAACAGCTAAGTTCACAAAGACATTCTAATGGTCACTGGAACTAAGTTATGTCCTTAACAGCTAAGTTCACAAAGACATTCTAATGATCACTGGAACTAAGTTATGTCCTTAACAGCTAAGTTCACAAAGACATTCTAATGGTCACTGGAACTAAGTTATGTCCTTAACAGCTAAGTTCACAAAGACATTCTAAAAGAAAATCTTCCATTTCCCATAAAATTATTCTAATTTATTTTCAATATTCAAATGTTTGAATTTTTCTAGGTTCGACATAGTTGGAACGTACTTATGGTTTAAATTTCAATTTTATGACAGTCAGAAATGGATAAAGATTTATGTCAGTAAGTGAATCAGTGAGTCAGACAGTCAATGATCCTAACTAAGCTTTAGAGTAGGGAGATTTGGCTTTCTGTCAAAATTAGTCAAACTCATAGGGGCTCATCAACAAAAAGACAAAATCTAAAGTTAGTTTATTTTTTATTTTTATTCATAAGACGCCGATCGTCAAGATATGGATTTCGAATGAGTGTGATGAGTGTAGATGAGCGAATGTAGTCATTGTTACAAACTAAGACCGACTATTCCTTAGAAAGTGTCATTAATTAATATCCCAATGACAAATGAACAGCTGGTGATTATCAGCTGATCCTTCTCAAAATGTATTGACATTTGGCTTAACACCATTGAATTAGTTTGGCTTTGGAACATGCAATCTAACATAGCTGAACAATCATAACATTTGGATGACTACAGACAACAGCACCGTAATCTTCCAGGTTTGCCGATAACCTGACTCTCTGAGTAAAAAAAAGTAAATAAAATCAAGATAAAAACAAACAATTAACCTTAACCTACATCTGAAGTTAAACTTGATCTATATTACTCTGATACCTCATATTTCAAATCTAGAATATACTAAAAAATGTAGTGTTTAAGAGGTATTTTCATCTCAATTTGAATTTTTATCAGTAATGTAGGTCTAAATTAGCTGAGTGTGAGTTTAGTTTTACAGATATGCTGCTTTCTTCATCATACTAAGAAACCTGAAATAATTGTTCTTGCAGGAAAAAAATCAAGGTTATGAAGCCTGTTAGCATGTTAACACATCTGATCACCGGATAACATACTCTATAATATGGGCAAACAATTGGGTCTCTTGAGGGAAAAGTTAAGGGAAATATCCCACAAGTCTATACTGGACCATGAAGCATTATGTGGCATAATATGATTAAGAAGCATTTTGTAAAAAAAAATATAAGTTAGTCATAATGCGATGAGCTAATAAGGTTGGCTATTAGCTGAACTATGAATTAAAAAATTAAGTTCTTGGCATACTTCTATTTTCTCTGGCTCGGGATACTTTCACAACATCTATGAGAAGAATCTCCTTTGACCTCTGAATCTTGCTATAAAGTAAATGTACAACTGTCAACTAAAAAAATATTAATAATAAAAATAAAATCAATATGCATCAATTCACATACCAGATGTTTGCCCATAATCCAGCCAATTTCATTACTCCTAAACCATATCTCGGTCTGTACAAAGGGGGTCTGTACGTGCTTCATTTTTATTCAGTGCTTATACTGCTGACATCCCAATCACAAAGTCTAAAAAATTTATATATGCAACACAGGGGCCTCAAAGATACTGAAGAAACACTAACAAGTGACCTTACAGAGATCGAAGAATCTGGAAACTAAATCCTAACCTATAAAAAAAATAAAAGTTGCCTCCGTCCACCTATGTAACCGACTAGCTTATTGAAAATTAAACATCTTCCTAAATGGTGTGAAACTCCATCACAATGATCATCAGCGGTGCCTAGGAATAATGTTAGATCGATCAATGATGTTAAAAGCCATCTTCAAAACACAGCAGCTAAAATCAAAACCAGGGCATATGTACTATATCATATTGCTGGTACAACTTGGGGAGCCAACACACATGTCCTGCGTACACTGCTTTGTACGCAGCAAAACACTGTGCTTGTATTGCAGCTAAGTGATGATCTAAAGACACGTGTTCAGATACCTCAGTATGTTCTTGTAGCTAAGTGAGGTCCTAAAGACACGTGATCAGATACCTCGTCTGTTCTTGTAGCTAAGTGATGATTTAAAGACACGTGTTCAGATACCTCAGTCTGTTCTTGTAGCTAAGTGAGGTCCTAAAGACACGTGTTCAGATGCCTCAGTCTGTTCTTGTAGCTAAGTGATGATCTAAAGACACGTGTTCATATAACTCAGTATGTTCATGTAGCTAAGTGAGGTCCTAAAGACACATATTCAGATACCTCAGTATGTTCTTGTAGCTAAGTGATGATCTAAAGACACATGTTCAGATACCTCAGTCTGTTCTTGTAGCAAAGTGAGGTCCTAAAGACACGTGTTCAGATACCTTAGTCAGTTCTTGTAGCTAAGTGAGGTCCTAAAGACACGTGTTCAGATACCTCAGTATGTTCTTGTAGCTAAGTGAGGTCCTAAAGACACGTGTTTAGATACCTCAGTCTGTTCTTGTAGCTAAGTGAGGTCCTAAAGACACGTGTCACCCACCCATATATGTACAGTGGTTTTGACCCACCGCCCACCTATACTCGTACAGTGGTAATGACCCACCTGCCCACCCATACACATACACTGGTATTGACCCACCCACCTACCCACCCACATACACTGGTATACACATACACAAATATTGTTTTCAATTCCGCTACATAAATCTAGATAAAGCCCTATTATATCTATATAACGGTTAATTTTGGTGATGGGAATAGTTGTGCTTACCTTTTGTACATGTTCTTTGTTCACTAACAAAGATCTTGGACGATCTTGCCCCACAACCCAGTGTTGGGAACGTGTCAGTTAGATGAATTATGTTAACTGATATTGTATTAAGTAATTACGTTAAGGCTGTGGTGTATGTAGGTGTAATGATTGGCACTGTATACAACACTAGTACCTATACAATATACTTCTTGAAACCCTTGTATGATGCTGAACCTGTAATACTACTTACGCTGTAATAACACCCTTAATTAGTATTATACAGCGTTTAATCTACACATAAAATTGTGTGCGATACTAATTAGTATAGATTTACTTGCATAATGAAAATATTATGTAATTGTACTAAAGCTATGTTGTATGGAGGTGTTGGTGCTTGGGACTGTGCATAGTGCTAATATCTATCTATACAGTTTATAAGTGATAATATTTGCAATCTTGTATGGTGCTGAACCTGTAGTGTCACTTTTACGGTGGTATACCCATAAGTGGTGTTATACGGTATTTAATCCACATGAGAACACATCTGTGATAACAGTTTATAACACACATAATATCATCAATATAAGTTCATGATTCATAGCAACAGGGTTAGACATCATAGTACTTTGACCTTGTGCGTTGCTGATGATAACTACATATAATACAGGTGCTACACTTCTTGAAAGCCTGAGAGGTGATTAAAACTTTGGTGTCAATTTTGCAAGAGTAACATATTATTGTTTGAAAGTTGATTGTTAGGATTGAATTGCTTATAGTTGCTAGAAAATGATTGGATATTTTCAATAAGTGTTCTTTAAACACTTTAAGCATTGGATTTCTCCAATCATTTTCTACCAATCAGTAACATATGGTGTTACTTTTGCGATAGTAATATTCGTAAGTGAAATTATACGGTGCTCAATCGACCTGACATGATGGCTGGTAACACTACAGAAGAAGAAAGTGACTGCTACATATACATTCAAAGTACAACTGTACATCTTTTGTTTGTATAGGTCTAGGTTGAGCTAATAAACTACTGTTCAAATTAATTTCACAATAACTTACTGATTAACATGCTTTTAATCCAATTATTAAAATTCCTCAAATGCACTATTCTACTTTTATTTCTTTCTGTTAAACCTTTCTCTTCCAATGCATTATAATGGGCAGCTACTATTGCACCGTGGCTTTCTGGAGCCTGAAACAGTTCAAAAAGACACAATTATAGATATCAATTTCATGACTGATTGTCATGAATATACACTTTAATCAAATATCGTGCTTAACAGTAGAACAATATACTGAGATACATAATTTATTGAAAAGGTGAGATTAATAATATTTTTTATAAAAAATTCTCAATATAGTTAAATAGAATGGAGCAGTTAAACACCCGCAAAATTTCTATACTTAAAACTGCAATAAACTTTAAATCAGCCAGTGTTTTTTTGCATAAATAGGAATTCCTGATGTCTGCATCCTGAAATAATTTTCTTGTCCTAAATAAATGTTCTCACGACATTGACATGAATTTAGAAAAGAACTAATTCAAAAATGGATCCTTGAGAACACTTGTCATGGAAACTCTTGTAGGAGAGCACTTATCATTGGAATATTATTGGCATACGTTGTACGATTCATGTGTAAAGTAAGTGGGTTGACTTTAAGAGTATTGTGTAAAGGATACCTAGTAGGCAAACTTACAAAATATTAAAAATGAAAAAAAACAATACCAGGAATTAAAATATCTTTGAATAAATAGATTGTAAATTTTATTGGGAACTGTATCAAAACTCTGTATGTAATAAACTCTTCAAGAGTGTTTTCATAAAGAAATTTTAAATCAAGTGTTCCTAAAGAGTACTTAGAAAACATAAATCAAAGCACCAACAATTATGGGTTAAAGTTGTTGGCTAGTTCCCCTTATAAAGAAAGATTTTAGTTCACCAAAAGAAGGCCACTAAAAGTTAGCTGAAATTTCTACAATTAACATGGCAAGACATGTTTATAGCTAAAATGTTATGATGGGTTGTACAATTTTATGGTAATTAAAAAAAGAATTTTTAGAATCATAACACAAGCAAAAAAATTGTAAATGTCAGACTTAGAGAAAGATGACGATACGTTTTGTATTTTTGAGATTGATTAAAAAAATCAAATTATAGGATAAATGAATTCAGTGCAGGAAGTGTCCACATCCTTGAGGAATTGTAGGCCTTAGTTTGTAACAATGACTACATTCGCTCATCTACACTCATTCGAAATCCATATTCGCCTATATTTTGACGATCAGTGTCTTATGAATATAAAAGTGAAAAAGTTCTGGAGGTCCTGATGTATATTTCAAATATAATAACTGTGAATCACTATATGACATGGAGTAAAAATGCATTTCTTCTTTTTTGATATCATTTTACTTCTTATAAACATGTTATAACTCTTTTTATAAATATATTCTACATAATTAGTTATATTGACAACACTTTTTGCACCGCAACTATCTTCATCCACTTCTTAACTAATTATATAATTTTATACATATTTATACACAGTTCCATAGATCTTAGGCTATGAATTGAGTAAGAAAAGCCTGGACCTCTTAATCCTGACTGAACATGGCCTGCCCACGGGAAAACTGCAAAATACACGCCAGGAAAAACCATATCAAAGGAGGAGTGGCTGGATATGTAAAAATCCACCTGGAACAATACACCATACTTATATGCACAAGCGGAGATGAAACCGAATTAACATGTGAAACAGCACTTTATAAAATAAAAACAAAGAAGATAAACCTCCATATACTAGGAGTCTATAGACCACCATCTGCAAACTTAGATCAGGTCATTAACATTCTCTCAGAACAACTTGACAAGTCCCTTTTCACACAAAAAAATTATACTTGCAGGAGACATAAATGTTGACAACCTCTCTGAAAACATGGGCAAAACTAAAACAGAAGAACTCTCAGCATCTTACCATATAACAAGACTAAATCTACCACCGACACGGATAACCAAAGACACATCTAAATCAATAAACTGAATCTGTACAGATTTAGAAAACCCAGCAATAAACACTTCAGTTATCCTATCTGGAATATCCGACCATACCGCACAGACAGTTACAGTAACAATACAGAAAATAAATAAAAACTGTAAAGAAAACAAAAGGGTTGTTAGCAAGAAAACAATAGAACTGTTCAAATCTAGATTGCAGGTACAAAACTGGAACAGCCTACAAACACAAGAAGACATCAACAAAACGCCTCTAATTTTTACATTTCTGCCAATGGACAATTGCCATCAATAACTTGCTTTGAATAACTTCATAGACTTAAGCAGCCGGTGTCATTACTAATAACTAAAGCTTCCGGTAATGGCCGCTTCAAGGTTTTATCTACAATAGCCTCAAAGATGCCACATCACATCATGTGATAACACCTTGACGCGGTTGTTAACGGAAGCTTTAGTTATTAGTACTGTAACTTGCTTTGATGTTCATTTTTTGGTTTAATCTGGATTCCTAAAATATATAGCTTGTTTTACTTGTGTTAATTTCCACGCCATCATCCAATCAATATTAAATGAAACCTGCCCTCTTAAGAAGTACATGTCCAGGCAAAATTCAAATTTAAAATACTGCCGGGACTCAGAATGTACCAAATTAAAAAATGAGTACATAGAAGCGCTAGAAAAACAATAACACACAGGCAGACTTGAAGACTAAATGGAAACAGTGACACAGAAAAAAACCTATGACAATAAACTAAAATCTCTTAACAAAAAGCACACTACTGAATTCATAAATGGAGCTGAAAATAAATCTAAAGCACTATGGACAGTAATAAATAATGAACGGAAAGTTAAGACATCTACTACTGCACAACTCCATCTAAAAATAAATGACTCAATAGTAACCAACCCTAGAGATGTGGCAAACTGTTTTAATAAATGTTTCTCAATTATAGCTGATAGAACACTCCAAAATGCAGACTTAACAAATCTGGACCAAACTGAAGATGAATATGAACTACCACCACCCACAGAAAAGAACTTGATCTTTAAACCAGTCACTCCAAAAGAAATTCATAACATTATTGATTTCCTAAAACCAAAAACCTCATCTGGATCCGACCAAATATCAGCCAAATTATAAAACACTGTAAAAATGAACTATTAAGCTCCTTTACCCATATAATAAACAAATCACTTGATCAGGGAATTTTTCCTAACCAATTAAAAACCTAAGTACAAAACTGGCCCAATAAATGAAACAAATAGCTACAGACCAATTTCCCTCATCTCAACTTCCTCCAAAATGATAGAAAAAGCTGTACTTGACAGACTTCTCAACAATCTGATGGAAAACACTTTACTAACCAATAAACAACACGGCTTCCTCAAAAACAGATCAACTGCCACAGACTTAATACAGCTGATAGAACACCTCATAGACCAATTAGAAGATGGCTGTACAGAAACTTGCCTATTTTTAGATTTCAGCAAGGCATTTGACTGTCTAAACCATACTCAGTTAATCAAGAAAATTGAAAACCTAGGAATCAAAGGCAAGGCTAAAAACTGGCTACATAGCTACCTAACTGGCAGAACAATGTTTGTAGAAATTAACTGTAATGAAAACAATGTAAGACAAACAGTACAATCTGAAACCACTAACATCCACCGAGGTGTACACAAGGATCTGTACTTGGACCAGTTTTATTTCTGCTTCTAACAAATGACATACCCAGCTGGCTAAAAGATATTTGTCATACAGTCATGTACGCAGATGATAACAGTTTTAACAATAGCCAAGAAATCAATTGAAGACCTCCATAGACACATAATTAACTGTTTAAATAAAACTAAACAATAATGTATTAAAAATTACCTAGTTTTAAATGAAAATAAAACAGTTCAAATGACTTTCAGCAATCTACGTAGAAATGTTGACATAACAATTCCAAACCTGGGAATAAAATCAACCACAAAACATCTAGGCATTATAATAGACAATAAATTATCATGGAAGCCACAAGTAGATCAGTTATGTAAAAAACTGTCAGCAGCCAACTATTTCATAAGAAGAATGAAACAAATAAATAGTATGGAAACAGCAAGGCTGCCTACTTTGCTCTTTTTGAAGCACACATACACTATGGCATAGCTCTCTGGGGTGCGTCTTCTTCCAGGAACCTACAGAGAGTTATGATCCTGCAAAAAAGAGCCATCAGAACATTGGCGAGACTAAACCCAAGAGACAGCTGCAGAGAGGCCTTCAAAATCTTAAAAATACCAACAGTGGTTACTCTCTACATATGGGAAGTTGTTCTTCATGCCTTCAAGAGCAATCTACCAAAGAACACAGACCAGCATGGATATCAAACAAGACATGCTGATTACATTAACCTGCCAGCTCACCGGACAGCCCTCTGTCCTAGATTGCACTTCAACCTTAGGTTTATTATGCTCCCCTGTTGCCTACTAGAATAGGGTACCTATTCCAAGCGGCTTGGTCAGCTCTTAAATCTTTTTCCCCAGACTAGCTACCATTCTTTCTTCTGAGAGCTCGTCCCCGAACATTCTTCTTCTCCTGAGCTCCAGAGCTTCGCACAGAGTTAATAGATGTTCAACAGACTCAAGAGGCTCATCACAAAGCCGGCAACTGGTGTCTTCACTGTAGATAACAATCTTTGTTAGATATTTCCAAAAGTGGCCTTATCTAATAATATACGCCGCCAACCTGATGTCATTCCGATTCATGGCGGTGAGTGTCAGCAAAGGGTTTGGTTCCCTCACCAAAGATTTAGCAAAGACCATTTTGCAAAGATGGCCATGAAACCGCTGCCATCCACTATGATGGTGATTGGCAGTGGTAAGTCCAATGCTACATACTGGTTCGGGCTCTACGAATAGAATCCTCATTTCCGTCTTGGCTAGAAGGTCAGCGTCTTCGTTACCTGTGAGGTTGCTGTGGCCTGGAACCCACATCATTGGACATTATTGAGGTGTGCCAAGGTACATAAAGTTCGAGAAATTACTCCCAGGTGAGTCTTGAGGTAAATTGGCCTTTAAGAGCGGTAATCAAGTGCTTTAAGACTGGCTTGACTGTCTGACATAATGCAGATCTGTTTACCCCTAACTTGTCTTGCTAGCCCCTGTTGGACGCAGACGAGGATGGTAAAGATCTTGGCCTGGTAGATTGTACAGTACCTCCCAAACTGTCTCATAGGCAAGTCCCAGTAGAGGGACCGTAGACCCCATACCCTGCCCCACCCTCCATGACAGAACCATCTGTGTAAGAGACAATTTCTTTTGGTGGCAGGATTGTAGCTATCCTTAATCTACAATCCTCTCTGTATTCTATGTCGACCAGATAAGTCTGGAGAATGCGATTTTTGTGTCCATAATATCTGGTGCCATGACCAATGTCCTGTTGTGTAATTCATTTTCGATAGCTCGAGAGTCGCCAGATTTGGATCTACTTCTCTTGAGCTTGCCAACACTATTTAGTTTGTAGGCTGCCTTCTTAGTTTCCACCGTAAGGAGAAGGTCAAGTTGCAGTAAATTGAGCAGCACCTAGTGATGCCACAGATGTGCTTGAAAGTGCACCCTTATAATTAAGCATGCTAGTCTTGGAATACTAGCAAGCTTTTTACTCGCCGAGATCCGAAAAGCCTTGTTCCACTAAACAAGAGCCCCATAGGAGACATGTGAGCAAACAACTGCCTTGGAGAGCCAGTGAGCCATATGCAGCTTCATCCCAAATTCAGACCAACAGTGCACTTGAACGCTAAAAGTGCCCACGTTGCCCTGTTAATTATAGTAGAAAGTTAATAGTTCCAAGTCAACCTGCAATCTAGGGTTACCCCTTTAAATATTTAGCTTTCTCGGAAAGTCCCAATGGAACTCCATTATGTTTTGAATCCCTCAGTGTTATAAGGTCCTTTTTCTCGTAAAATACCCGTTTCAGGATTTCATTCATGTTGCCCTAAACAGTGTAGCAGAATTTACCGGTGACCATCAGAGCTATGTCGTCCACATATCCCAGTATGAAGACACTGGTATCGGTTCATGATTTTATAAGGTCATCAACCACCAAATTCTACATTGGTGGGGATAGTACTCCACCTTCTGGGTATCCACTCATCCTCAGAACCTGCCTGGTTGCGTCGATAAGGGAAGCACTAACCTGTCTGAACCTGAGCATAGAATACATCCACTTGCACAGTGTTGATGGAACTCCATGCTCCTGGACTCTACGGGCAATTGTTCCATGAGATTTACTATCAAAGGCACCCTGGATGTCTATAAAAGCACAGAGAGCAACCCCTTTGTTCTGAAATGCATCCTCTGCTCTACATACCAGTTCGTTGAGGATAGTGATGCACAATTTACTAGTCTGATAGGCATGTTGATTCCACTGGAGAGGTTGTCCCTGAAGGACCCCATCCCGGATGTATCTTTCTGTCAGTCTTTCCAGTGTTTTAAGCATAAAAGGGCAGAGACTGATTGGTACGAATGCCATAGCTTGGCTTAAATATTGCTTGGAACTACAGATAAACTTGCTGTTCATTTGTCATTGGGCTATTTAATTAATGACACTTTCTAAGGAATAGTCGGCCTTAGTTTGTAACAAAGATTACATTCGCTCATCTACACTCATTCGAAATCCATATTCGCCCATATCTTGACGATCGGCATCTTATGAATAAATAAAAATAAAATAAATAAATAAATATTTAAGCTTGGAATGACAGGACTTTTCGAAATATCAATATAAAGGTGAATAGAGAGAATGGTGTGTTCCTAACTACTGATTTTAGTCGCAAGTGTGACACCTGGTAACGACACCGCGATAAAAATTACTGCAAGTGTGGCATAGTCCAGCGACTATTTCAATTGCGATAATTACCACACAGAAATTATTGCAAGTGTGTCATTAGCCTAAGTCTTTCCAACTACTTACTCTTTTTGGCAGTGATTCAATAACTGCAGTAAGTTGTTCAGAGTAAAGTGCCCAAACAGTTTTCTTACGATTTCTGTAGAGCATCTGAGATTGTTCAACATTCAGTGCGAAATGAATGTATTTGTGATCCAACAGTGAAGCTTCATCGGAGACTTTCCAGTCTTTTACTTAGTCTACTAAATTACATGTACAGAAAGTAATATCAATACTCTCACTACGCAACCTATTGACAAATGTTGGTTTGTTACCAAAATTTATTATCTGTAAGTTATTAGCTAATATAAATTCAAGGAGAGACTCACCTCAACTGTTAGTATCAGAGCTCCCCCAGCCAAGTTTGAGTTGTAAGGTAGAGAGACACATTTAGGTTCTGTAATACTCTAGTTTGCCGAATAGCCCAAGTTCCCCACTACATTCCCATAGAATTTATACTATTATATAAAACGTTGACAGTTATTTTAGTTGCTGTAAAATTAGAAGTAAATGTATTTTGGAATTTCCTCCTTACCTCATTCATGCCGTATAATTTTATTTTTAGTAAAAATATCACCACAAATGTATACTTTGTTTTCTTATGTCAAAATAACAAAATGTTTTCCTTATATATTAATTAAAATATTAACAGATCAACTCACCTGTGGCGATTCTGTATTGTTTTCAGTAACTGAAATGGAATCCTGAATTTGTTCTGCACTGTTGTTTTCTTCAGGTTTCATAATATCCATTTTTAAAAGGAGAATTTTATCCAGATTAATTTTGGGAGTCTAAAACAAAGTAAAATAGTTTATCAGACAACGTTTTCCTTTAATTCCTTTTACAAAATTAAATACTTAGAAGCAAATAATAGGTAGACATTCCAGGGTCTTTTGTTAGAAATTTCATTATTGGGAAGAAAACTATATAAACTTACACTATATTAAGTTCATACTGCTATCAAAGAGTCTGAATATATTTAACAAATTAGCTATTTTTTTGAGAGGATAGATTTGTTCTACTAAAACTTTTTGGAATATATCTGATAGCACTATTAAATTGAATCGGAGATATTAGTAGAAACAGGAATTCATTATTTTGTCATACTTGTCATCAAATGTTTCAAGAAAATTTTATTTCATTTACAGTCGCATATTTAACTATTTTAATATTTTGTAGCTACTGGCCTAACTATTGTGCCCGGTTATTAAAATTTAGTACCGTAAGAACATTAATAGGCCTATGTATCATATGGCTTTAATATCCAGCCATCAAACTAATAGAAAATTTAAAACGTACCAATAAACAGTGTCTAAGTATAATAAAATCTAAAGTACAAAATACTTGTGTCTTAATATTTAAATATTGATCTCCCATTACAGAGCCAAATCCTGGTTTCGTGCCCATTCAACACCTGGTCATTTGCAATTCCCCACTTAAATTTCCAGTAGTCACATCTTCCCAAACCCTTGCAAAAACAACTTAACATTTAGTCCATTCTTTACGAGCAAAGTACATCCCACCGAAGACAGTCATAGGGTGATACAGTATATTTATGATAAACCACTACAAAATATTAAGTCATATAAAGTAGTTAATATTACTGCATGAACCTACAAACTTTTAATATTATTTTTGCTCTTTTATATTATATTTCATATAGAATTTTTTTAACAAAAATATGGATTAACAAAATGTAGACCTAATGTGAAAATATTCTAAACTTTCTTTTATTAGCCTATTTTATTGTTTCATTACAATGGATCCCATTTCTTTAAATAAAATTGATGTTTAAAACAAATGGCTAAAAATTTACTTCATTTTAAGATTCATTCATTTTAAGATTGTTATTTATTTAGCATAAGAATTTAATCTAGTTGTCATATTTAGTAATTTAGGGATTACTGAGAAACTCATTCCCACACACAGATGTAAAGGCTATGCGGGGAGTAAGTCAATAATTCATTTGTTTGTAAGCTTTTGAATAAAATAAAAAACAGGAAAAATAAGAAAAGGAGAAAAACGGAAAAATATTTTCTCCATAAATATAGCGATGTGGATACTCATATTATGCATTTTTTTTTTATAATTACCAATTTGACAAGGATTTTGCAATCGAACCATTACTAAGCACATTAGTCCCGGAAAAGTACAGATTCAGTAAAGTTCTGGAGGGCTGGGTTTATGTTTTGATAAGGTTATGTTATGTTTGGTTAGGTTGTTATGTTCGTTTAGGTCATGTTAGGTTTGATTAGGTTTTGTCTGTTTGGTTAGTTTATATTAGGTTAGGTAAGCCTATAAACTTTAAAGGGTCTTGACAAACTATGTTACAAATCAATTAATAATAACTAATCCTAACATGACATCATCTAACCAAGCCTAACCAAACCTATCATGACATAACCTATCAATAACCAACTTAGCCTTATCCTAACGAAATGTAACCTTACTGAAATCGGCACAGTGATGAAAAAATTAATATATACTTACAAATTCATTTTGTCCATATTTTGTACATCTATGCTTCGGGACAACAGTTATAGCCAAGTATGGACTAGGGATGTTTTTGAGAAAAGATACAACAAAATTATGACTATAATCTATAAGACATACTTACAGTTTTAAAACAAAAACATTCAATATCTACGACCGAATCTAGTTGATGTATTCCCAATCTGATTTTATCACTGACTTAGGTCTAAATAATTTCAAAATTACAACTTAACCTAAACTGCAACAGCAGCGACAGAAGTTTAAGTAACGTTTTTCTGTACTCTGCACTCTTGCCCTGATTTAGGCAGGCTATACTTTGAAAACTATAAAACCACGGTGTACTGACTTAAAAATTTTCCCTTCAAGTTGTCTTATGGCCGTTTTAGCATAGACCTTCTATTATAGTATAGGCATAGAAGCATAGACCTTCTATTATACCTATAATAGAAGGTCTATGATAGAAGGTCTATGGTATAGGTTCTGGTATAATAGAAGGTCTATGGTTTTAGTAAGATTATCCTAATTTGGATAAGGTACGATAAGATTCAATATATATCTTTATTAACATATTCATAGAGAACAGTGATGTCGTCACTAAGTACAGTGTTGTACGTAATTAACAAAGTATCACATATTAGAGAAATGTACACATATGCATGGTTTAAATAGTATATTTTATTAATTATTTTTACCAGTAGCATTTTTAACTCATTCTACAAACCTCGTTGTGGGACAACGGCCCAAACTCATCAATCAAATGTTTAGTGGACCTCCCAGGATTTGAACCCTCAAAATTCTGCATGTGAAAGCAAAAATGTTAACCACTAAGCTAACAAGAGGGTTAAATTAACATTTTCAATTAGGACATATTCTTGTAGCATATCATATAAAGGCCTTGATTAGCTAATAAAAAGTATACTTAATATGTGAAATATTTAAATAATATTTGAACAAATATTTGTTAAATACGTATTTTCCTTAACGTTATGAATCACAATGAAGTTCAGTCACGTTTGGGACTGCCGTGTCTTGTAGAGTTGTCCGATTTCAAATCTTTAGTTCATTTATTATTGGATAACTAACAAACCAAAACCTTTAAAATGATATGTTACAAGACTTCAAGTGCTATTTGAAAATGTTGAGCCCCCATTATGGTAAAATATTTGAGAGGCTGCCATTTTTTTAAGAAGTGTTAGTTTTCAAATCTGTAAGTTCATTTTTTATTAGTTAACCGGGACCTTTAAAATTATTTCTTACAAGACTATAAGTGCTATTTGAAATGTTTGAGTTACTCCCCACCCCTCCTTTCCGTGAGGGTTAAAAATTTGAAAACTATCCATAGTAATGTAGCCCCTTAAAATCTATTAAGATTACTGCAAAAAGATTTCACAGATCTAAAATAACAAAAAGTTAAAGGGGGCTTTGCAACTTACTTGACACTTACCCTGTTAATTTTTTTACAACAATATAAACAAAAATATAATCAATATTCTTTTAGCAGTATCTGTATTTGATGCTGAGTGTCATTTATCTCTTGTTTCTAATATTTTATTTTGAACTAGGGTTTATGGATATTTCTTGTCCTGGGTGCTTTTACTGTCAATGTTGCATTGTCAGATGTCTTTATTTGACTGTTGTTATAGATTTTGTTCTTATTGCATGTATTAAGATGTTTCTTTGTTGGTCATTTTATTATTAAGAATAAGAATAAGAATATATTTATTTCCTTGAAAATACATTTACAAAATACACCAATGAAAAAATAATTAGCATTCTCCAAGAAAATTTAGGGCCTCTAAAGGCATAGCCTGCGCAGAGGTTCCAACATTAACTTAAATTAAAAAATTGCGCACAAACAGTTCAAATAAAATAAGTATAATCTAAAAGTTATAACATTTTTCTCCTACTTAAAAATACAAAAACACAATTTAGTACAAGAAAATCTATAATGTTACTTAACCTGTTATAAAATATCGTTTTGCAAATAACTGCCAAAACTACACAAACATGAAATAATATTTAACCTTTCTATACTGAAAAAATAATTTAAATTTGAACTTTTAACAAGAAATCAATATTTTCAAAACCTAACAGCCAGTCTCTTAGCATTTTTAAAAACAGTTTTTTACTATGACAAAGTTTTATATTTTCTGGAATTATATTATACATTCTTGGCCCCAAAAACTGATAACATTTAGTATAAAAGGAAAAAAATGGTTTTGGTACTGAAATTAGGTCTATTTTTCTTAATTTACTTCTAACCGAATTAATATTATGAGACAAATTACCACTAATTACATAAAATATTTTCAAAACTTTAAACACAAACATGTATTTAAGGGGCAATATTTTTGCTTGGACAAATAAAGGGTATGATGGTTCCATTCTACACTTTTTAAAAATTTTTCTTAAAAACTTTTTTTGCTGAATAAAAATTGGTTTAATATTAGTTTCAAAAGTCCCTCCCCAGCAAAAAAGCCCATATTCAATTCTACTGTGAACCAAAGAAAAATATAACATTCTCAATATCTGTTCATTGCACATAGGTGATAAAAAATAAAAATATCTTAAAGCGTTGTTTAATTTAATTTTTAATTGCTCAATATGTTTTTTCCATTTAATTTCCTGGTCAAGAATTAAACCTAAATACTTTATATTGTCAGTCTGCCCTATAACTGCACATTCCCCACAATGAGAGTTTTCACTCAGACATTGCATACATCTGTAGATAACTTCATTTGTAAAGTTAAATTCTTTTCTTTGACTAAAATTAATGAATTTTGTTTTTTCAGGACTCAATAACATATTGTTTTTTGAAAACCACCATTGTAAAGCTTTCAAATCTTCATTAATATGCTGTTCTATTTCCTCCCAATTGTCCCCTATGTAACTGAAAGCTGTATCATCAGCAAAAGCAGTAACTAAGCCTTTAAATTTTCCATTGCATAGGTCATTAACATAAATTAAAAACAAGATTGCCCCTAAAACAGATCCTTGAGGTACACCCTGTCGAATTACTCCAAAACTGCTGTAAGTCATATTTAACTTAACACATTGCTTTCTGCCCGTCAGGTAACTTTCAAACCATTTAAAAACATTTCCTCTTATACCACAATTATAAATTTTTTCCAACAAAATTTTATGATCCACAGTATCGAAAGCCTTTTTTATATCCAAAAAAAGCCCACTGACTTTTTTACTGTGATTCAGACCATCAAAAACACTGTCCATGAAATTCTTTAAAGCATGTTCCGTATTAAGCCCCTCTCTAAAACCAAATTGAGATTTACTGAAAAAATTTGTTCTTTCAAAAAATCTAATCAACTTTTTCTTCATTAATTTCTCAAAAATCTTAGCAAAAGTGGAAAGAAGAGATATTGGTCTGAATTGATTGCAATCATTAGCTAAACCCCCCTTATGTAATGGAACCACCACTGCTATCTTTAATTTATCTGGAAAAATTCCTTTCTCAAAACTTAAGTTAACTAAATACAAGAGAACATCTGAAATTGAAGGATACACTCTTTTAATTAATGATGAAGTAATAGAATCAAAACCTGGTGATTTACTATTTTTTAACGACTTGATTACATTTTCTAAATCTACAGGTAATACATGATCAATAAACATAGAACATACAGAAACTGGTGCAGTAAAACAATTATGTATATCTACTGAATTAAAAACATCAGGATTGAAAGATTTGATATCTAGACTATTGACTACAGAGAGAAAAAAATTATTAAATTCATTTGATACAACTTTTGGATCATTTACCATTTTTCCCTGTATATTTAAGTGTATTTGAGAATTTTTATTGGATTTTTGGCATGTTATTTCTTTTATAACCCTCCATAACTGCTTTGAATCGCCATTACATTTTTGAAAGCATCTTTCATAATAACTATTTTTTATTTGCCTTATTTTCAACTGTAAATCATTTCTATATTTCAAAAAGTATTTCTTTAATTTTGTATTTGTTGGATGAGATTGTAATTTTTTATTATTATGTGGATTATAGCTATTAGAGTTATTTAGCCAATATCTCAGCAGTATGGGATGGTTGATTGACGTTTCAGAGAGTATGGAGAATTTGTTTAATTACCGTACATAGTTGTAATGAGTAACAATTTTGGTAGCCTCAAAGTAAAATTGGTATTTATTTTTTATGGCTTGTGACTTTATTGTAATCTTCTTTCTCTGCGCTCATTCTTGTTTTAATATTTTACTGCCAAATGAACTCTGGACATTGTTTGTAGATTCCTCAATGTAGATCCACACAGTGAGTGAATTTTTTGGAGGTGAGGTAATCTAAATATCACTTTCCTCTTGCCCACAGAGTAATAATAATATAATGTACATACACAGGCTCAAAGTTCATGTTTTATTAGCCAACCGTACGATGCTAGTGCACCAAGTGTCAAGTGGCTTTATTTGGGCACTAACCAATACAGTATTGTAATAGGCTAGACTAACAAAGTTTATAAAATTACAGTATATTACCTGATATGCTAAAATAATAATAATATCAATCAATAAATTTTTACTGAGTAACAATAGGTTACAATTGTATAAGGACAAAGAAAATGGCTGTCTCTGTCCTTTCATAGAGAGAGTAAACGAGTACAAATATTTAGGAATAATTATCGATAGCTGATCTAACTGGTCCAAACCTATACGTATTTAATTAATAAATTGCGCAAATGTGTGTATATGTTTTCAATTTTATCTAGTATTTTAGATTTTGCTCTATTAAAGGCAGTTTATAATGCGTATGTGCAAGCAATTATGCAATACGAGATAATCAGTTCTTGTGCCCTTGATGGTGCTAATAAACAAGACATTCTCGCTATGTCGGAATCTTGAATCCCAGAATATCTAAATCTATATGTGCCACTTATTCATTCTATCTTGCCCATCTGGTATTGCAAAAGCTACCAAGTGATCTAATACCATAGACCTTCTATTCATATACAACAGAATAAGTATATTAGAAGGTCTATGCTAATATCTCCATATGACACAAGTTTAGAACAGTTTAGAAGAAGAATAAGCTTATGGTTGGTTTATTGAGGTAGAGAGGCAGCAGAAATCTTGTCTTCACTCTTCAGTCTATGTTGCTGTCTGATGGTCATGGTGACTGGTCAATAATCATTGCTATGAGTTATGAATGTGGATGAATTCAAGTACTTAATATGTCTCTGTCTTCTCTTTAACTTTTATAAATAGAAGGACTAGCGTCCTCGGTACACCATGCAGGACTATTAGCATAGACCTTCTATTATACCTATAATAGATAATAGAATATAATAGGTACAATAGAAGGTCCTATGCTATTAGGTATTTGTATGAATGTCTAATTATGAAAGTATCATTTTGTGTTTGCGTGCGTGCACGCGCGCGTGTGTGTGTATGTGCATCTATGTTGGTGAGTGAGTAAGTTGTATGCCCGCTTATTTAAACTATGGTTGGCGTTTTTTCTTTTTTACTGCTTTTCAGTTCACTTTTAATTATGTATGTTGTTAGTTTTATGTTTATGTTAATTACATTAATTCCAGAAGTTCGTTAGTAAGAGGACTGATAAGTGGTTCAGTTTCCATCTACAGCATCTTCCCATGTAGCGGTTATCTTTGTATGTATTTATTGTTTTCTCTTGTACTTGGGAACTATAAATTGTATATATACAAAGATAAATAAATAATGATTTGAAAAAAACTTACAATTAAAAAATGTAAGTTATGTACAGTATAATTTGACATTATTAAATTGGAAGTAAAACACTGAGGTGGAGAATACAATTAAGAGCTAGACTTGTTGATTGATTGCAGTCAACAACTCCCCAGTAAAATTAAGAATTTAGAAATGAAGTGTTATAAACAAAAATGAAGGCATTATCTTATTCAAAATTGTTTTTATAGTGTGAATGAATTTTTAAACTCTTGATATGTATACTTGTATTTTTTTTACTATATTATTATATTTCTTTTATAACTAGTCTGTGTTTAAATTTTCTTTAGTTTATTTTTCATGTGACAATTTCAATTTTCATGTGTGTTATGTTGCATTAATTTATATTTCATTGGTATTGTGCAAAAATATCTAATTCAATGTATTGTTTTGGGAAAATCTTGCTGTACATACTAGTGATTAGTTCCTTAGGTTAGTATATGACGACGTCTATACAAACATTGTAACTCTGTATTGTTAAATGACAATAAAATTTGAATTGAATTGAATTGAACATACATATCTGATTAAAAGGTTCTCTGAGCTTTACACTATCGACACCTTCCAGAACCTAGACTTTAAAAGAGTGACAAAAAGACTTTAATAATTTCTTGTTGTTTTTTATGTCTTCCCATAAAACCAAACTAGCGTCTTGTGAACAAACAACTAGCAGCTGGTATAAATAAAGTAGCTGTTTACTAGCGTGCAAGTACTTTTGACATGTTTGATTTTACTAGCTGCTGTAGGTCACGTGAAGAGCCGGATTTCTCAATAGGCCCGGTCCTATGGGCGCAAGCTCCCAGGGGGTGTGCGGCTGAAAAAAATAAAAAATATCTAGAAATAAAAATAAATAGCCATAACTTAACATATTTGTTGAATTGACTAATAAAGTCAGACTAATTGGCCATCTTAGTGACGCCAAATAACTACAGATTGCTCCATGATTCCTCGTGGCGCTGGCTGTCCTCATTCTTTGGCGCATGCGATACAATTCCATCGTGGAGTGGTGTTTAAGTAACTAACATATAGGCCTGATATATATTTTTTAATAGAAGTTTTTAGGAAAAGTAACTATAACCAGACTAGGAGGCGGAAAAAATTATTGGATCTAGGGGCGCCAAAAATGCTAAATCCGGCCCTGGTCACGTGATTCACTAGCGCTAGTAAAGTAGCACGCCACTCGTTCCGTGAGAACCCTACTGAATGTGCTAGTTGTTTATTAGCTGTCTCGTGAAATACAGTTGTGAGTTGTTATACATATTTAGTAAAATGTCAGGGGGAAATCAGAAGTTGAATTGGAACTAAGAGTGTATAATTAAATTCTTAAACAGTTATAAATCGGAGCAATCCTTGTGGGATGTCACATGTGTTGATTGTAACAAGAATGCAAGATATGTTTCACCAAGAAGAAGGGTTGGTATAAATTCTCGCGATCACCTCAAAAGTAAATTAAAATCCTTTAAATACACTTTTCAACTGGAGCTCAATAAGATCAAGACATCGGCAAAAAGTGATGCTGGAGGAGCTGAGGATATTTACAAGCCAAAATTAGCCTGGTTCCATGGAGATCAGGTATCTTCCGGAGAACCTAGAGGAAGAACCAAGTTCGTCTCTTCTATTGATCCACTTTCTAACTCTTACACTACCTTTCTTCGTGTTGAGCAATTTATAGCATGTATCTAGTTTTAATATTCTCAATATTTGCCATAACATTTAACGATTCAACCCAACAGAATAGTAATTTAGATAACTTACATGAAACAACTCCCTGGTGACTTCAGTGGCAACTAATTTAACTAGCTCTGTATTAACTACCATCTAGCCGCTCTTGCTACTTCTAGCAGCTAGCAAAACAGCATCGCGTGAATAGACCTTTAGTGTCATCTGCAACTACCAAGGCTTTTGATATAGTTGGCGAGTCACAAGAAGTCCTTAGAACTTCTTGCCTGTGTGATATTGAAAGCGCTTATTTCCATCGAAACAGCACAAGTCATGTAGTGTACATATCATAATTAGTAATTAAACATGTACACTAAATAACTTGTGCTGTTTCGATGGAAATAAGCGCCCTCAATATCACAGAAGTAAGAGGTTCAGAGGACTTCTTGTGACTCGCCGACAGTATATAGGGTGGAAAATAAGTCCTGATACACTAAACATTTCCTCAGCCATTATACTGCCCAGTTAAGGAAAAAGACAGTATCTGCAAAAACCAAAAATGTGGGAAATACACTCAAAGTTTTTAAGCTGGCCTGAACAAATATGTTAAGATAAATATTTTTATTTTTAATAATTGGTTTGAAGGGGTTATTTTCATACTTTTGTCACACAAAATAATGATAAAATAACTTAACATTAATTTTTAAAAGCAGATACTGCTTTTTTTAGGATAGTTCACTCATATTTAATGTCATTTCACAAAGCAGCAAGTACATACAATTAGGACACTTTATTACAGCCAAGTTGTTTCCAAAGTAGTACTGCATATTGTGATTTTATCTTAGGAATTACATTAAGGTACTGTTCACTTGCAAAGTTGATTTTCATAAATTGGGAAATAAAATATATAATTTTAGTTCAATTAAATTTTTATTTAATACATTTTCACTAATTAATAGACTCTTTATGAAACTAAAAAGTTAAATTCCAATAAAAACTTAAAATCTAAATTAATCTTAGCCTAGACCTACATATTTATTACTATGCTGAGAGCAGCACAGCTAAATAAACAAACATCAACAAAAATCCAATTTAAAGGATTATTTATTGCATGTAAAATTATTATGTAATAACTAAAATACATTACAACTTACTAAAATTATGTACAAGAGTTGTTCTACCAAAAAAGGAAACAAACTTCATACACTTAGCACTTAGGTAGATATTACCACTGATTTTACACAAAATGGAATTCCCATCCATGTTAAATTTTGAGTCTCAAAATATCAGCTGTTTTTGTAGTCCATTGTGGAGTGCTAGTGTAGTCCCATGTAAATATAATGCAGTTTAAAGCAACTATGGTTGCGGGCCACACTAACAGAATGACTGGTACAAATAATCCTATTAGATAAAATATCTATAATTAGTGTATGTATATAATCTAGGATATCACCTTCTGAATAACGAAAAGCTTTTGCATGGATCATATTCTAGTGTGAGAACTACTATCTACCAAAATCTATTTTTATTTCCTGCTAGTGGAAGGTTTTTCCAAAACGATTTCCTATTTTCTGGCAATATACCCTCCAGAGTGTTTAAAAGATTGTCACGTTTGTTGTTGTCAAACCCACATGGTTCAGAGAGACATTGGGGAGGAATGTTATTTAAATTTTTTTTCATTCATTTTTTTGTAAGAAATCCAAGATTTTGTATTCTTCTCCTACGTCTTCTGATGTTTTGTACTGTAATGAGAATCTACCTCTCTCTGCCATCACACGGCTAATTTCTCTAAGTTTCACTCTATTAGCTGTTTTAAGCTTATCCTTGGAATCTCCATCTTCCAATAGAAGAACTCTTCAATTTGCATTCCATAAACTTGATGTTTGCTCTTTGAAATCATCAGTCATATATCTTTTCTTGATAGTTCAACTTGGTGGTGCACGTAGGTATGAAACTGTGCACAGACTCAAAATACCATAGATTTATTTCATCTGCGGCTGTTTCATCTCTGTTATATGTATAAACATAGATTTTTATTCTGGCTTGAACAGTTGTCCATCTACAAATGGATAACTTTATTGCCTCTGCATTTTTTGAAAAACGTGAAAAATGAGCTTACAAGCTCTTTTTTGTTCCTGCCTCAAATTGCCCTATTCCATACACACAATAAAGGAGTTTTACCTGACATGTTCCCCAAAAGTCTCAAGAGTGACAGGAGCAAACGTCTCATTATAGGCCATCAACCTGTTTGAAAAAAATAACACTTTGAAAAGTGTCAAATCTAGGAAGCATTACTATTTTCTGCAGGTCACAACTAAAACAAATTGTTCCTTGTGGGAGTGTATTTCGACTGAACTTTCTGTAAGCTTCTCTTGGTTATTGCCTTTGCCAACGTGGTGGCTCAGTGGCTAAAGCTTCGGACTGTGGAGGGAAAGGTCCAAGGTTCGAATCCCAACTGAGTCAACGGTCAGTACTTCACTTGTTGAATAAAGTTCCCGTATAGGCTTGCAGCCCATGTGAACTAGTGAGTGAAGTTTAAAAAAAAACTGTTCAGCGTTGCTTATGTGGTAACTCAGCTGATTGTAAAACAAACATATGGAACTAAAATAAATACTTAAATGATGAGTAACAAACATTCAACCAGCTAGCATAGGGGCAGTATATGTAGTTATACATGGCAGTTGTGCTAAGGTTGAAGGGTATCTGCAGTGTACTAAGTAAAAGAGCAGTGCAGATGCTACTTTTATTCTTAGCTACTGTTGGATACTGCTTCCTTGCTTAGAATAGGCAGGAAAAGTGTGTAGATACTGCTAATAAAAATGCTTATACCTTCTTAAGTATTGCAGATACGTCTTTTTGGCTTAGTCCAATAGATTCCTCGTATTATAAAACATATAAATCCATATCTAACTCAAAATCAACAATTTTGCACATACTGCCTTTTTTCTTAGCTAGGCAGTACTTAAAGCAATAAAACTCATCAAACATAAACATGATCTCTAAAATGGTACTAGAGATCATATTTATGTGTCACATAACTGTACAGTTTACATCACTTCTAGGGGACGGCCGGCTTAGAGTCCAAAGAAAATCTTTAATACAATCACATGTTAAAATGGATATAAAATTGAAGGTCTTTATTAATGTAACTGCTGCAAACTTTTACCCTAATGGACAACCGGGTAAAATATGGTAGCCATTTGAAATTCAACAATTATTCTGAGATTAATTTGCTGTCATTTTGCAGAGAATAACCATTTTGACATTAGATTTGCTTTCTTATTACTCCTGGTGGTCCATCCACCAGGAACTACAGTAGACCACTAGATATATCTTATTAGTAAATTTTTGTGACTTGTAAAATTTTTAAAGCTTTTCAATTCAGTGTCTAAAGTGGTAGAATGATACCCACTCACCCTCCCAAACACGTATAATGGTATGAACCCACTCGCCCTCCCATTCACATACAATGCTACTGACCCACCCACCCTTCCATACACAAAGTATATTGGATAGATAGGACATCAGTAAACTTACCTAAGAAAACAATTCCACTAACACCACACTAGTAGCAATGAATACACATCTATAAAAAGCAAAAAGAGATAGGGAAATAGACAGACTTCTTATAGCAGACGAAAAGAGCTTAGCTCGGTGCTGGTTGAGAAAATTGGTTAAGTGCCCCTCGCCTAGTTATAATTTCCTACTTTTTACTGTTTTTAATTTCTGCATATTATTGCAAGTCTTTAAAATGCAGAACTTTTGGGAAAATTTTATTAACCTTTTTATTATTCTAGAAGACGAACTCGCCACATACAACATTGCTAGGCTGCCTCTACCAACAACACGGATAACGCATCACACTGCCACATCCATTGACTGTGTTTGCCTCAGTAAACCGGGCGAACATATAAATGTTACTATTATTTGATCAGGATTATCAGACCATACAGCCCAACTCACAACACTTAATAGCCAATTTAAGAAACATGCTGCACAGTCATTTATGAAAAGAATTTTGAATAACCAAAATCTAAACCAACTGAAAGAGTTTCTCTCTAACCAAAACTGGGAAGCTGTTCTACTAACTTTCAGTCCTGAAGAGGCCTATGATAACTTTAACAGAGTCTTACTGTAGCTCTGGATTCTACCTGTCCTATCAGAAAAACTAAGTATAAGAAGAAGGATCATTGGATGTATTACGACCAAGAGGCAAAGATACTTAAAGAAAGGTTTACTAATACCCTTCATGAATTTGAAATGACTGGGGTATTTCAAGATAAAGAAGACATGGTTGCCAAGAAGAGAGATTACGACTTGAAATTGCGACACCTTCAACAGGAGGCCGCAGCCAGTTTTATAAATCAAGCTGTGGCAGAACACATGAACCATTTTTTCACTCAAATAGCCGAAGCAACCCTGTGTCAAAACAATACCACTGCCAAAGAAAATAATACATATCAACCATTGCATTTCACTGGGCAACAGCTAATTTTGACTCAAATTTTACCTGAAGAAGTAAAAGCCATAATTAGATCCCTCAAGACCAAGTCGTCCAGTGGAGTAGACGAATACTCTTCTAAAATGGTGAAACAATGCATCAATGAACTTACAATACCGCTAGTTGTCATCATTAACTTATCATTTCAGCATGGACACTTCCCTTCAGTACTGAAATTAAGTAAGGTCTATCCATTACACAAAAAAGCAAAAACAGCAGAGGCAAAAAATTATAGACCCATCTAGCTAGTTGCCACTTTTAGTAAAATCATTGAAAAAGCAACCCTAACCAGACTAATGAATCATCTAACTCGATATCAAGTTTTAAAAACAACCAACATGGCTTTTTAAAAAACAGATCTACCACCACAGCCGTCACAAACCTGATTGAGTATATATCATCGACCAAATTGAGGATGGGCAGTTTATTACTGCCTCGTTCTTAGATTACAGTAAAGCATTCAATTGTTTGGAACATAAATTAATATCCAAAAAACTAGAGTGCTTGGGAGTCAGAGACCTTGCGGGTGCGTGGTTTAAAAGTTACTTGTAAAGTCGAACACAAGTCTTAGAACTGACAGATTACACAAATAGTGTGTCACGTACATTAAGGTCTAATCCACTCCCAATGTCCAGAGGGTACCTCAAGGGTCTATTCTGGGGCCCATTTTGTTTATATTACTGACAAATGACTTTCCAGGGTATATTCTAGACGAAAATACGACAACTGTAATGTATGCTGATGATACTACCCTACTTTTAAAGAACCACTTCGCAGAGGGCCTACACCAAAATGCAATAACAGCCTTGAATAAAACATTACATTACTGTAAAACCAACAACTTGGCAATAAACCCCAAAAAACAATCCAAGTGAATTTCAGTACCAAAAGGAGTGATGTACAAGAAATACCAGATATAACCAAAGAAACCAATGTAAAATTCCTTGGAATAACTCTGGATAGCAAGCTATCGTGGAATGACCACGTAAACTGTTTGTGCAAACGACTTGCCTCAGGAGTTTGTCATCCATCAAATGATGCGGCCTACCCGCAGCCAAGACAGCCTACTTTGCCTTTATCAAGTCACACATAAGATATGGTATAGGGATATGGGGAGGAACATCAGCCACCTCCATAAACAGAATCCATGGCAACTCTTAATCTTCGCCAATCATGCAGAGAAGCCTTCATAAATCTAGGCATAATGACAATAATATCTCTATACCTTCAAGAGGTCATTTTACTTGCTGATAAGTTGAATGCACAAAGAGGCAGAGATCATCACTCATACAACACTCGGTATGGCTCAAGATTTGCCCTTCCTAGACATCAGACCACCCTCCTGGAGAAGAAACAATCCTATGCTTGCCAGAAGCTGTGGAATCTGCTCCCAAAAACTTACAGGCTCTAACTTGAGACCCACTGAAAAGAGAACTTAAAGAATGGCTTGTCAACCGACCTTTCTACAGTTTGGCTGAGTTCCCAAGATACTCAATGGAACAATAATTTAACCTATTGATAAACACAATGTTTTTATTATTGACGCATATACTTTTCTTGATGAAAATGTAAATAAAGATTGTATGACTATAACTACAAAATTTCTTTTGTTGCCCAAAACATGATTAAACTATTAGGAAATAAACAACAGTTCATAAAATATAAACAGTGCAGTTGGTTTTTATTTGCAACCCTCTTGGTAAAATGAATATAATAAAATTATATTATTTTTATTTTTTTTTTATTTACTGTGTTATACATCACATTACAGTCTGTTTTTAATCATAGACCCAGTGACTTGTCAATACATACATTTACACACAACAAAATGTTAACAGAAAAATTCATTAAGAGAATAATGTGCTTTTTGCAGAAGCCATTGTTTCAGTTCCTTCTTAAAAGTTGAGAAAGTAGTTATGTTTTGGAAGGTATCAGGCAACCTATTAAAAATCTTAGGCCCCAAATAATAAGGAGAATCTTCATACTTGGACAGTCTATGTTGATTTGTTGGTAAACTGTTTTTGTACCTTGTATAATGTTCATGAATATCTTTCTGAGATAAAAAATAGTTTTTATTTTTGAAAGTAAAACAGGCCAATTCCAAGATGTATAGAGAATATAGGGTAAGGATGTTCAAGTCTCTAAATAATGCTCTACAGGGGTGATTAATTGGTTTGTCAGCAAGTATGCGGACAACACGTTTCTGTAATAAAAATATCCGGTCAGTGCCAGTTGAGTTATCCCATACAAGAATGCCATATTTTAATAATGAAAAAAAATAAGCATAATATACCATTGTCTGTACATCCTTAGACGTAACCTTTTTAATCATTCTAATGGAGAAGCAAGCAGAGTTTAATTTTTTCCCAAGTTCATCTAAATGGTCTTTCCAGTTAAGATGTTGATCTATAGTGATGCCAAGAAATTTTACACTATTATGGCTATTTACTACTGCACTATTTATGACTAAATCAAAATTCTCTTTTTGAAAATAATTTGATTGAAACGTTAAAAATTGAGTTTTTGCCATGTTCAATGATAAACCATTAGAGTTAAACCAGTCAGTAAAAAGTGGCACTTGTGATAGTATAGAACAGCTCAGTATATCATAATCAGGTTCTTCAAACAATACAGCAGTATCATCAGTGTACTGAATAAGATCCAAGTCCCGCAATTTAAAATTTAAAATTTATTAGCAATATTTACAAATGATTACCTATAATGTAAATTTTACCATTGCTACTTTTCTGGGGTAAAAACAATTTGGAAACAAGAGGTATAGAGAAACTGTACGATAAGTTGTAAACTAAGAATTTTTTTAAATTTAACATATTTTTAATAATTTTCACTTTTCAGGAAAAATGCTTACCCTCATGCAATTTTTTAAACTAAAAGGAGTACATATTTTGCACCAGATGAATATAAATGTTCAAAATATTTAAATAAACATAAATAACATTACTGCTTCAGTTAGCAACTTATTACTGTCTCAAAAGTTAAATACATAAATGAAGTTATACACTGAAAGGTATGAAAACTAAATAGGTACTGGAGATATGTATACTTTACTATTCATCCCCCCAACAAAGGTTAATTTACCTTAATTAATTTTTAGGGAAATATTGAATTAGAAAAGAAAAGCAACTGTTTATTAACTATATTTAATGGATTATGAGTTTGGTATGATTTTTGTGTCGTCTGCTCTTAATGCATACATCTTTACTCTATATAATCCTTTTGGAAACCTTTTCTGGACACATTCTTTTATAATTCTAAGTCCTCCAGCTCTGAATAGTTCTTTCATTTCATATTCATTTCTAGTTCTTGATGAATCAGTTTCATCCAAATCTCCTTCATCTGTTGCTGATAGGTTTTCTTTTACTACTATTACACCATTTGTCTTGAGGCTTTCCCTAAAAATAAAGTCATTAGATAGACTGTAAAATTTATCTGATTTACATACTAAAAATACAGAGATAATTATAAGTAATATAAATGTTAATTTAAAATTACATTTATACATATTTGCAATATTTCTGTGATAACATTAAAGAAGAAAAATATATTAGACTTTAGTAATAATAAATTTATAGACTAAAATTATTATTAATATATTACTTTTCCTTTATTTATTGGTCCTATGTGCATTTCAACTTCAGTAAAGTCGTCATCACGTATAAAAATGACAACAAAGTCAGCACCTGCTTTCACCTGTGTAATAGACTAGCTCATAAAAAACTGAACATCTTTTTCTATTGTGTTGGCTGAAACACAACGAGCATCCACAGTACTTGGGAGTCATATCAGATCAATCCCTCTGTTTTAAAAGTCACATACAGAAAACAGCAGCTAAAGTCCGAACTATAACTAAAGATGTCCAGCAACTTGTCTTGCCAAAGCACAAGTCCTGCATACTACAACTTTGTCCCTAGTTTACTCTACTGCTGAATATTGTGTTCCCGTGTGGCTTAACAGTACACATGTACAAGAGGTTGATATATAAGAAAATAGGGCTATGAGGGAGTTCCTCATTGCAACCTTTCTAACAGGGCTTATCTAGATATAAGATGCAATGAGGTACTTCTCAGACGGTTTAAAAAGATTAAATACTATATATTTGTCTAATTTAACATTTTTTTATTGTCCTCCTTTTAGATTGGTGGTTGGCTTTCAAAGCCTTACGAAATATATAGTTAAAAGGTTTTTCTTTTTTCATTAAATCATTTTTTTTTTAATTTAGATTAATTATATTAAAGTATTGTTTGATTTTAATTTCGAATTGTAAAGTAAAGCACGTTTGAAATATAGTTTGAGGTTAGTCATTAAAAAAATGTTTACAATCTGATATTGTTCCATCTTCTGCTTCTGAAGTTTTCTACTGAAAAGCTAAACTATTGTATATAAAGGCCAGCTGCCCCTGGCAAGCAAGTCAGTATATAGTTAGTTGTTGTGTTAAGGACAGTGAGTCAGTTTCGAGTTGTGAATCATAGTGGATCTTGTAATATTACATATTTTCATTCGTTGTTTAGTGAGTCAGTGTTGAGTTGTGAATCATAGTGGATCTTGTAATATTACATATTGTCATTCGTTGTTTAATGAGTCAGTAATAAAATTAAAGTGTTTTAAAGAGGCCATGTTTTTATTGTGCAAGACCTCTCTTAAGATGATAACTAGATAAAGATAAAGAATACAATGGTGATGGTAGTGCACTATACGTACCTACAAGTATGAAAGAATTGTATTAGATCAGAATTAGTTAGGTGTGATAAAACCCACTGACACCATATCACATCATAACTGGAGCAAGGTTTAAAATCTTGCAGTCCTGAAACAGACAAGAATTATTGCTCCTTGTTAGTTAAATATGTCAGTTAAAATTCCTATTCGTTTCATAGACAATGTTGCTAATATTAATTTTAAAATTTAACTAACAATAAAATAGTTGACAGTCATGCTGATGCTTGCATTAACAAACGGCTGAATGTCTTTCACATTACACGAGTTATGACACAATAATTAAAACTACTTTCATTTCAATTAAAACCATTCAACAGTTTTCACCTCAGCTAGTTCTCATTATTATTTTGCAAGCTCTAATATAATACGAGAGATAGGGAATCACCAAATCTACCAGAGGAGATAATTCCACAAATAGTCTTTTGAAATCTGAGGAAGTTGCACTGGCACCAACAATTTGTCTTCTGTTGTGCCTGTTCATGTGTTTGCTTGTGCCCCATCTCTCCTATTAAATTAATTTCAGCATTACACCTTATAACCTAGCTTTATTTTAATGATTTGGTGACATCTTAAGACAAATAAATATTCTCCATGTAAAAATATCTCCCACCCCTGCAAAACTTACTTATTGGTAAAAGATATTTCAACAAAATATATATATATTGAAAAAATTTTTAAGGGTACTCAGTTTGAATTTATTACGTCCTAAAAATACGTAAGTAGCCCTAATTTTTAACTTTATATTATATTTAAAAAAATATATACACACATAAAATTTAGCCAAACAAGCAAACTGGTGAAAAGGCTGTCCATTCTTCATAACTAATCAATGAAATACACACCTTAACACTTATCGGAACATATGAAATCAAATTAATAATAAATCTTTTGACACACAAAAATAAGGTGTACAAACGGCGAGGTTGTGACTGTTAATAATTCTCTTAAAACATCCAATAATTACAACAATAACAATAAAAAATAATAACAACTATAAATTGATCTTTATCATGTAAAAGATCAATGATAAGAATAAACTAACTTTATTAGCTGATTTACTAGTACAATTAAAATTGATACATTTATTTTATTACAGTAGAGTCTTGTTATCTGACTGGGTTATCAGACATTCCCTTTTAACCAAAGTACTCATCCTAATAACAATACTTTTAAAAAAAATTTTCTGAAAATAATAATTAAAATTTTGGTTCTTCACAAAACCTGTTAAGGCATTTTCAAAAACAGCACACTGTTTTGTAGCTTACTGTACTTGACTTAATGTTAATCAAGGACTGTACCACATGAATAGACTACATCACTTTTGTCAATATCAAACATACAGAATTTTTAGAACAGATATCGCTTTTAAGGAGGTGGAATAGTGATCAACTCATGCACTCTTATTCCGTAGTCTCTTCACCGGTCTCACACATATTAGCTGTTACATTAAATAATTTGTGTTACTTTACTGTGCAAGGCCTATTTATCACATTATATTTGCTAGTTAATTTGTGATTGTACAGAGCCTTAGTTTAAGTTGTGATTTGTTTACTCCTTGCAAATTACTGTGGTTTTGTTGAACTTAAGTCTAGTGAAATGATTTCCAAAAGTAAAAGAGTTTAGTGTCCATGGGAGATAAAGTGAATGCTATTTTTATAATCATTCCCTTCTATCCGACTTTAGTTATTTCTTGTCATTACAGCCTAATCAACTCAAGGGGGTTTTATTGCAGCACTCGGAGGGTTAACAACGCTTGTAGCAGCTAAACGTAATTCACTTCAAGTTCAACGTGTGTATTTGACATGTGCCTAATGCTCATATGGGTTAAGTTTAGAATATTGAGGTAATACTTTAAGGTAAATCATATGGTTGTAAGGAAACATTTTATTAAAATCCGAGAATAGTAATAATAATTTGTATAAGTTCTTTTTAATCACTCATGTATGTTATACAACGGTTAGTTTTTTTCATTTGGAATTCATTATCAAAGGAATAAAAGTTGATTATCATCGCTTAGTTTGTTACATTTAACTTACCAACATTGTATAATTCCCCAATCTTGTTATTATTTTGAATATAGTTACGTGATTCTTCAATAAATGATTTCACTGGTTCAACTAAATCTACTTTATCAAAAAAATTACAAAGTAGATGTTTTGAAATTCTGCCAATTCCTGCTCCACAATCAAGTGATCTTCCTTTCCCTGGAGGATTTTTCAACTGAAAAATAAAAATAAATGTATTTATTTAAAAAATAAACAACCATGATGCATTTATTCACATAATAAATAACATTGATGCATTTATTCAGATAGTAAATAACCTTTACATTCTACATAGCTTCGTTGGATTTTTAAATCTTGGACCTTGCCCTACGCAGTCTGAAGCCTTAACACATTCTTACAAGTGAACGTTTCAAAGCTCCAAATTTCCATTATCTTTCTGAATATGAGGAATCCCTTCAAGTCCATATGACTTGCTACATTCATGTCTTAGTGATAGAGGACCTTAACTCTGACTTACTTGGCCTGCTACTTATTATCAAACCTACTTAAACACTATGTTACATTCCTGTAACGTCATGACAATACTACAAGTGGATTCAACTCACCATAACGCCACTTGGTTAGACATCATGGCCAGAAATGTTTCAGACCTAATTACACACCACGGAAACTATCTACCCTTGTCCATTCAAAACATGACCTTGTCTTTCTTGTTTGCCTACCAAAGACATAACCTAAATACATTCAATATTGTTACTACAAAATAGTTTAATCACCAAACTCTACTGCCAGATGTAGGAGCACTATTCTGGAATGAGGCCATTTCATCCAACAACATTAACTTCATGATTGATAACTTTAACTTTCATTTAAAAATCTTTTGATAACCATGTTCCAATTGTTAAGAAAGAACTAAAGAGGAGGAACTATTCGCAACCAGCAAAAACAAAGAGATTCTGCTTTCCATCATATAAAAAGGACAAAGTCTGCTCTAGATTGTGCTTTATAAAAACAATTAGAAATGTGACCCATCAGCAAATAAGAAATTCTAAGATTAGATTATACTATAATTCTTTTTCTTTAAAATTTCTTACACAAATATTATGGTAAAATATAAAGAAGCTGGGAACCAGGACATCCAAACCTGATAATCCTGTATAATTCAATTTAAACTGTCAATGGCTTCTTTTTAAATATCCCTGATGATGCAACTGGAGTATGAAACTACATCATTCAACTAAAAGCTTCTCCTATTGTGGTGCCAGACCACCAGCTCTTTGGGTTTAGCCATAGATAACAGACTTGTTACCAACTTAATTTGATTTTTCAAAGGCCTTTGATTGTGTTTATAGTCCCCAACTTCATATTAAATTTAAACTGGCTGTCTTCTCTGATGGCTGTGTTAGTCCTACCTTAAGGCTGGTTTACACGATGCCAGTTGAAGAGACAATTGCTGTAAGCCAACTTACTGGCATAAAATTTTTGGCTACATGTGAACACTTCTGGCCAATTGCCGGGCCAACTGTCCTGACAGTTGTCTTAAAATTCAGTTGTCTCCAGGAGTAGACTGAGGACAATGAAATGGGCCCAGTGGTGCCCCCCACCACTCTGGAAGCACAACTGTCGCGCCAATTGGCACCGTGTGAACGTAGTAGGCCAGTACCAGTAGATCACTGTCTTGTTTTTGTCGATAGAGACTGTTGTACGCGTTGACCTGTGGTTATTTGTGACTGTTTCTTAAAAGTTATTACTAATTGTAATTTGAAAACTATGGCTCCTAGGTGGAGTAATGACTTGAATTTGAAATTAGTTGAGTTGCATAAAGAACAAAGGTGTCTGGGAGATGATCTATATAAAGACAGAAATGCCCGTGAAACGGTACTCGCTGCAATTTCCAAAGACTTAAACATTCAAGGATTTGGTGTAGCTGAGGTTAAAGCTAAGATAAAAGCTTTCCGCGGTACATTTAAAATCGCTAATAAAATGTCCTTGTCCACTCCCTTTTTTTATTTAACTCTTCCCCTAACACCTGGCAAGATTCAGCGATAAATTCCCGACAAAGATCATCACAGATTACTTTGACTTTTCACGAGACACAACAGATGGAGAACACTCTGCCATTTTCATCATCAACTGCCATTCCAGTAGTTTCTGCGTGTGAACAGGTATTTGTTCAGCTGGACTGGCCACTGACATTTCCACAAATGGCCTGAGACAATTGGTCCCTATGATTGTCTCTTCAACTGGCATCGTGTAAACCAGCCTTTACTGATTGACAACAACTTGTGATGGTGGGAACAGCTGAGTCAAACTGGAAACCCGCCACAAGATGGATTCCCAAGGAAGTAATATTTCCTCATTACATTAACAATGTCACTGAGCATTTAAAACTCAAAGTTTCACTTGTACGCTCACAACTCACTTCTATTAAAGATTATTTTGTACAGTTAAAAAACACTGTTATTGCTTCAATGACTGTTTTGGCACAGAAACATGACCTGAAATTGAATGAGAATAAAAATCAAACAATGGTGTAAAGTACTCAACGGCTTCTTCAACAAATTGACTTAAAAGCTTTTGCAAGAGTAAAACTCAATTACAATGAACTGGAATACTGTAATAGGGTTAAAAATATTGGCTTCATGATTAACAAATAATTGACATGGAACAAAACAATTACTGCAATATGCAACAGGGTCATTTCTTCCATTCACAGTTTAAAGCATTTTGTTTTATTTCTTCCCTTTCAATGTTAAAGTGATGTTGGTGAAGACTATATAATAAAGATTTTAAGATATTATTTTAATACCTTTCTATTCTTAACATGTTTAACCTAATATATTTTTATTGCTTCCCATACCAGTAGGTAAAGCCCAATTTAAAGTTTGTTGTATCTCTGGAGATTTAAAAGATCCCAATTGTGACAAAATTGGTGACATGTATAACCTCGGGAGGTGATAAGAACCTAAATTAATTGTTTTTATAAGGAAGTACTCTTTGCGTTGGAATAAAGGAATTCCAAGAACTATCTCCCTGCATCCTTCATACAGTTGGTTCTACTGGTGGCCAAACTGTACACCAGGTAGTTGTAAGTATTTATGAATATTTGTTATATATACCTATAGAGCATTTGCTTATTTAAAATATATATATATATTTTAATATAAAAGTACTTTATTTAAGTTGATTTTTATTTATTTTTTTTTTTTTTTTTGCTATCTTGATTTTGCTGTAGATTTTTTATCTATATATTTGTTTCAGGTTAGGTGGAAGAGAGGACTAAATAGTCCTAACTTAACTTCAACAAAAAAATATGGAGGGTTGATATGAAAATATGAGTTTATATTCAATAGGGGGGTTGATTTTAACTGCGGCACACTTATTTTAATACTGAAAAATTGGAAATCTTTATGGTTAGTCATAGCTTCTATTATTGTTAGGCCCTATGTATATGGCCACCATAAGCGATTTGCCGTAAAAGTAGGTTTTTTGCAATATTTGGAGAAATAACTATCATAATTTTATTTTATTTTTTTTATGATGAAAATAAACTGAAAATGGGTTTGACACTCCCACCCACTCATCCATATACAGAAATATTGACCAACCTGTCCATCCAGAAACGCACAGTAGTGGTGACCAACCTACCTCACCCATACACGTACAGTAATAATGATGTGAATATCTGCAAAAACGTACAATAAGGCTGCATATATTTTCTCGGAACATCTATAAGGACACCCGCTCACCACAATAAACTGTGAGCAGTGACATAAAACATTTGTATGTCACTGCCCATACACGTACAGTAGTATGACCCACCCCCCCACCTATACACGTACAGTGATAATGACTCACCCACCCACCCATACATGTACAGTGATATTGACCCACCCATACACGTACAGTGATATTGACCCACCTATACACGTACAATGGTATTGACCCACCCGCCCACCATTACATGTATAGTGGTATTGACTCATCCACCCACCTATACACGTACAGTAATATTGACCCACCCACTCATAGACGTTCAGTGGTATTAACCCACCCACCTGCCCATACACGTAGAGTGGTTCTAACCCACTCGCCCACCCATACATGTACAGTGATATTAACCCACCCGCCACCAATACACGTACAGTGGTATTGACCCAGCCACCCACCCATACACGTACAGTGATATTGACCCACTCAAACACCCATACACATACAGTGGTATTGATTTTTTTAAAATTATTTTTTCAATATGATGAAATTCATCAAATATGATTCAATTTGATGAAAAACTCTGGCTAAATAATATAACAAAATATAAAACTTGTAAAAAAATTAATTTTCTGAATATTTTTGTTCAAAACCAGTTTTTTACATAATAATTAACCCTACTTCTGAATTTTTCCTATACTGGCAAGCTTTTTTTGGGTGTTGCGCAAGGGTTTTTAAAATAATTTATGAAAAATATATTTGTTATGTTGTATATATTCCTTTACATCAATAAATGGGCTATAATAATAAATAACTCTAATCAAAATTTTATTTATTTTAAAATTTTTTTGAAGATTTATAAATAAAAAATATGAATGTTTACATACAAAAAAGGGTGGGACCGTACCTAGAAATGAGAGGTATTGTAACATTTTCAAACTTCCAAGATAGCCAAGAGACTTGAAATTTTATCTACTTTCAGAAAATATGTACATTTTATGGGATATAGAGAAGAAAAATAAAGTTATGTAATAAAACATAAACATACGTACCAATGCTCGTTTTTAGGTTTTGCGAAGATATAGATTCAAACATTTTTATAAATAATATGATATGATACTCACACATATATATTTTTATTTTCAGAAACATGTAAGCAGCACTATTATGCTATTTACTTATGAATATATTATGTACCTAAAATTGTTTACTTATTTATATATATCAAATCAAATCAAATTTCTTTATTTGTCATAAGAATTTTAAAAATTATTGACAAAGTCACATTGCAGCTAAACAGCCAAGTCATCACTTAATTAATACACAATATGCTAAATACATATGTCTTATATATAGCATTAGAGTATAATCATGTTTAGTCTTAAAACTTTGTCACGCATATTAAAAAATTCATCTATATGATAAAAAGGATGGTTGAGCAGCCAGTCATAGTACTTATTTTTAAAGGTTTTTACACTATACTTTTTAATCATTGGCACAAGGACATTGTAAACCTTCAGTGATATAACAACATGACTACTTAAAGTTTTACTTAGACGATAAAACGGTATGGTTGTACCATGTTTACCTCTAGTATTGCAGTGATGGATGTTATGATTTAGCTTGAGTAAATGTGGATTGTTTAAAACGTACATGAGAATATCAAAAAGATATAGGTTGATGACAGTTTGTAGTCCAAGTTCTTTAAAATAAGGTTTACAAAGCTCAGTAGGATGTAATCCCTTTAATACTCTAATAACTTTTTTTTTGCAAAATAAGTATACCTTGTATGTTTGAACTATTTCCTCAGAGTACCAAACCATATCTAATTATCGACTGAAAATAACCAAAATAGGCAGTTCTCAAATAGTTCCCAGGAACAACAGTTTTTAGTCGTAACAATAGGTAAATCACCCTAGATAGTCTTTTACTAATAAAATTTATATGTACATTCCAATTTAAAGACTTGTCAAAATAAACTCCTAAAAATTTTACAGTATCAACAAAGCTGTTATCACAAACATCAGAAAATTTATTTTTTTTAAGAACAAAATTTATAGATTTGGTTTTGTCACTGTTTAATAAAAATCCATTTAATTTAAACCAAGTATTAGCAGATTGAAGGGAGTCAGATGCTAAATTATTTAGCTCATTTAGGTCATCACTAAGACTAAAAAAAGTTGTGTCATCAGCATAAAGTATGGTTTGAGCATTCACATAATAAGGCAAATCATTAATACTTATAAGAAACAACAGTGGGCCCAAAACTGAGCCCTGGGGTACACCCCATTCAAGTTGCAGTTCCTGTGAAGTTCTATGACCAATTTGTACCACTTGCCGTCTATTTTCAAAATATGATTTAAAAAACTCAAGAGAATTTCCTGAAAGGCCATAATAGTTTAATTTATTTATGATATTAGTGTGATCCACACAATCAAAGGCCCTGCTCAGGTCACAAAAAGTGGCCCGAGCAAAGGCCTTGGTCTCAAAAGCTTGATGGATTTTTTTTGTGAGGTCGTCCATGGCATCAAATGTTGATTTTCCCCTTCTGAACCCATATTGTTCAGTACAGAGGAGATTATTGTTCACAAAAAAACAAATATATCTGTTCAAAAATTATTAGCTCAAAGACTTTAGATATAGTAGGAATGATAGAAATTGGTCTATAACTACTTGGATGTTCTGTTGGGCCCTTCTTAAAAATTGGACACACTCTTGAAATCTTTAACTCATTTGGATATACACCTTCCCTTAAACAATAATTGAAACACATAGTAAGAGGTTGAACTATACTTAATGCAATATCCTTTAACATATTATTGGATATACCATATACATCAATACTTCTAGAGCTTTTCATTTTCTTTATTGCGGTTAATACATCATTGTTAGTAACCACTCTCCAGCAAAAGTCATCCAGGGCAACCTTGTTACTCTTTACTAGATAATCACTTTGAACATTTGATGAGTCAATATTTTTCTTTATTTCTCTTATTGAAGTAATAAAATAATTGTTAAAAACATCAGGGTTAATATTAGGAGTCATACATAATTGATTAGAGGCAGAGCCGGATTTAGGAGTATGCCGCCTGTAGGCTAAATCCAATTGCCTCCCCCCACCCCAATTTTAGACTCACAGTTAATATACTCATATGTTATTTATTATATACATTCGTTTTATAAAACAAATGATAGATACATTTATTCAAATTAAATTGTGCTCAGGTGTAAAACTAAAAAACATAAAAAATAGTTCATTACTGGTTTATTTATTGACATTAAATATATAACACAGGCTTACATAATACAAACATGAATAATTGTACAAACGCAATACAGTTGAATGTTTGGCTTAAGGCTTAAGTACATTCTATACTTTTGTATATGTTCAAAGCAACATAGTTTTCTTACGAGATTTCTTAATGGCAAACTCATTAATAATGTCCTCATACGACAGTGTTTTTGTTGTATTTGCCTCAATACACAGTAAAGAAAGGGAGTTTAACCTTTGTTCAGAAGTACTAGTTCTTAGGTAGTTCTTAACTCTTCTAAGGCAGGAAAAACTACGTTCTCCAGCACAATTTGTAGCAGGTATGCACAAACTTATCCTTAAGCGATGTCCAAATTAGGGTACACATCTTCTATGGAGTTAAATCTTAGAAATTTCAAAATTTCTTTTAACGATTTTCCTGGTGCTTGATCATTCCCCACAGCACAGTGCTTTTGGAAGTGTATGCACTCTTCAGTAAAATCAGAATCCAAATCATTTGTGTAGATGTGGTTTAGATAGGTCGCCTTCTTTCTCATTGTCTCTTCCATGTCCATCTGATCAGTCTTGTTATCACACTCACACAACTGAGTTAAGAAGTAAAATCTGTCTTGAAACACAGTATAGGCCATTTTTCTTTTCTTAAATTCACAAACGAAAGAGTCTATAACTGGTAAAAACATATTTGTTCTAAGATCATCCCTGCCGGTAAAGTTTACTTCACCACTTTGGTCTTCGTCAGCCCAAACTTTTCATTTTGGTTGTCTTTTCTTGTCTTTCTCATAAGAAGATGTAGTTTTGGCTACATCTACATCCATAGCCAATTTCTCGAAGTCATCAAAATGGTTTCTCTGTTCCATGAAATATTCTTCTAGAGAACCATACAAATTTGTCACTGATAAAACATGTACAGTTTCACTCTGTATTGCTTTGCTAACTTTATGAATTCTATGAAGTACGGTGCTCCAGAAACATACCATGAAAGCGGTTTCAAACCTTTCTAATCTTCGAAGAATTCCTTGGGATTCACATCTAGTCGTTGCTTTTTCTGTTGAGTCATTGGCTATTTCTGTCAAAGCAATGTGTACTTCTTCCCAAGACTCTCGTAAACTCTGGCATGTATCATCTCTAGCTGACCATCGAGTAGGACACACTTTTTTAATTGTCTTCTTCTGATACGATGTACTCATAACGCTTGTTAAACATTCCCATCGCTTTGTAGAGCACGTAAAAAATACATATATTTCCTGAAGCAACATGAAAAATTTGCATGCTTCTCCACAAGATTCTGCAGCAGACGATCCAACAAAGTTTAGGGAATGTGCCGCACATGGGATAAATAAAGCTAAAGGAGCTTTTTCCTTTATTTTTGCTTGCAGACCATTGTAAACACCGGCCATATTTGAAGCATTATCAAACTATTGTCCCCTGCAGTCATCAATGTTTATTTTCAGAGCTCATTCATCACACTCTTAAACATTTATACTGATTTATAGCCCGCTGATGGAATGAAAGTAAGAAATCTTTCACATGGCGCACCGTCACTTGTAACATATCTAACAGCAAGGACTAACTGGTCTACATGTGACAAGTCTGGGGTCGAGTCTATGATGAGAGCAAAGTATTTAGATTGTTTCAACTCTTCACAAATTACTTGCCTAACATTTTGAGCCAATAACTCAATTACCTCTTCGCAAGTCTTGGAAGAGAGATAATTTGTGTTGCCACTACCACAATTACCGTATTTTTCGATGTGAGTTGCTAAGAATGGGTCAAACTCGGATATCAGCTCTAAAGCCATCAAAAAATTGCCATTCCTATTAGAACCAATTACCCCATTGTCACCTCTTAAAGCGAGGCCTCTTGATGTGAGGGCCTTAACGGCCGCTACAACTCTTGTTAAAACATTTCTCCAATAGTGTATTTCTTTGTCTAGTTGTTGTGTAAGCATACTGTCAACACGGTTAAGAGCAATTCCTCTCGATTTTAGAGTTATTATTGCGGATTTGTGTATTGGTGAATTTTCATGGTGATTTGCCCGATATTCTCCATTTTTCCAATCTTTGAAGCCATCTTTACCATCAAATTGTGACCTTTCTTTGCTGTTAAATCCTAAACAAGGTCCACAAAAAACTGATCCCTTACTTTTGGAGAAAATCATCCATTTCCTTTCATGGACTTCTCCATTTTTTAACTTTCGTTTAAAGAGAGATTTAGTCAAATATCTCTTTTGATCTTTGTACTCTCTTAAGCTGTTAGTGAAATCCAAATCTATGTTTTGGTCAAAGCCATTTTTTGCTATTCAATCTCTAGTAACATGTTTAGGATCCACGAGGCTGGATTTTTGTTACTTTTTTTGACACTTACGAACAAACATAGGCTAAAGATGTTTCTGTGGGTAGGCCTAGTGTTGTAATTATTACAAATAGATTGTTTATGCACAAACAAATAATCCATAATACAAACAGTAACAAAAAATAAAATAAACAAAAAATACCAATGTGTATTGAACAACTAGCAAGCAAGTTCATTCGGTATCACTATTTTGTGAATTTTGGAACTTCCTAATCTTCCCTTCAGGCCTCCAGTAGTGTTTAATTTTATAGTAACACTCCTTGTGGCACCCAATGTTGCATCCAGGACACCAGAAGGATGTACGGCGTTTGGGTGTACATAGATGGCAGGTTCTATTGTTTTTTGCTGGCAGCCGCTCAATTTTATGTTCAGGTCCTGGTATCTTTTCAACAGCTCTAGGAATTGCATTGGATGTACGAGGAGGAGGCTCTAGACCAGCATTTACTTCGAGAATAAACTTCTTCCTAGACATGAGTGTTTCAGGAATGCATTGATGTGCATACACAATATATGCATTTGATACACACGTCTAGTAAGTTGAACATCAATTTTTTCCAGTACTTTTTCGTCTGTCGTGTGCATGACCAATGGTAGAGGGTTTTATCCTTACAATCAACACCCCCCATTAGTTCATTGTATTTGTCTATTAGAACAGGCTTGATGGCCTGCAATCCACTCCCACGACTGCGGACAACTGTGTCCTGTGCATGATACCCAGTTGTAATCAGGAAGACTGGTTTTCTTGTAGGTTTTTGCTTGTAGGTTTTTTTTTGAAGAAGAACCGGGCCTTTCCTGAAATACACGGACTTTTGTGGTTCAAGCACAACACGGAAAGCAGTTTTTGATAGGTCCTTGGAATTTTTGTTTATAGTCCCTGTCAAAAAAGTGCTGTTATCAAACAGTCGCAGGGCTAGAGGCACCTTAGTATAAAAGTTGTCGGTAAAGATGTGATATCCTTTACTGAGACATCCCCCCTGTTCTAATAGACTAAGCACAACCTTCTGAGTAAATGGATCTGAACCCTCTTCCAAAAAGTCCTTTCCAGAATACAGCTGAACAGCAACGACATACATGGTTTTAGAGTCAACGAGCTCAAATTTCTTTACTCCAAACCGTGCATGTCGCTTGTTCGGCTTATATTGGATGTATGCACACCGGTTCTTCATTCCCACCATACTTTCATCTAGGCTCAGATTCTGGCGTGGTACATAATGCTTTTTGAATGAATGGTTTACTGCATCTAGGAGTGGCCGGATTTTTACCCAGGGGTCATGATGACCGTAGGGTCTCTACGGTCTAAAGACCAATAGTCCGCAAGAGTTTTACGCCTGGTAAGGCCCATGTTTAGTATGATAGCAATGAAGGTTTTTATTTCTTGAATACTAGTGTCATGCCAGGATTGAAGCCTTGATTTTTGTTTTAGATTGCCAGATCTCCTTTTTGACTCAATGGTCAATCTAGCATACACATTAGTTTCTCTAGAAATTACTGATATCTACCCTTCAGTCATAAACCCTCATACACCCTGATCCAATTCCTAGACTGACCTGGTGTCGAGTTGTCATAATAATCTGAGCTGTCGTCTCCACTGCTGTTGTCAGGCTGGATAAGTGCAGGTTGAATGGGAAGATGGGCAGCTCCAGTAGTCATGCACGTTCTGTCTGGACTCACAGGAACTCTAGTTGAACTGTGTGCTGGTTGGTCAATGGCAGATGATGGTCCAGCAATAGGTTGGAAGATAATGGGGGCAACCGGAGCATCACAAGATGGGCCAACACTAATAGTGTTACTAAGCATTGTTCGTTTCTTTTTATGTTGATGTTCATCTCTAGAATCATCGAGTCAAACTCATCGGGTGGAGCATAATTGTCTTCACTTCCTGAAGAAAAATCTTGCAAATGATCGCTATCATAATGAATAATTGATTGAATATCTGAGTCAGAATAAGTTGACAGGTCATTATAACTTGTAATCAGTTCTCTGATATCACTCGACCTTTCACGAAAATTGTCCATAGTTCAACATAAATTACACACTAATAACTTTACTAAAAAGATAAAAATAGATAAAGAATATTATATAATAGATATAGGAGAGTAAAAAAAATATATGGCTGATATTGTTAACAATATCTGCCTAATAGTACTTCACCTAGTTCAGATGACACCTAGTTCAAATATTTCGTTATTCTCACAAACAAATAATCAATGTATAAATATTATTATACGATAATTATATTTAGTTTATCAATAACTAATTATTTATATTCACAAAACTTATTTCAAAAGAACAAACCAAGTAAATATAACCACAAACACAAATGAATAACAACACATTCAGATACGCAAATGTTGTTGTCAGAAACAGCTGACGTGAATTTGATCCGATTTTATTCCAATATTCCGGTCCAAAATACTGCAAAATAGGATATCTACAAACATACCATTTCATTACGATTCCAATGACAACAAATATAAGCCACTAAGGATGATAGATGATGTATAATAATCGTATTAGTGTGTGCGTGTGCGCTAGCGGTCACTTGCCAACTATAAGCCATCTGCAGGTGACCGCTAGTGGTCACTTGCCAGAAGTAGAGTTAAATATATACATGATTCTACCTAAGGCTCCTATAATACATAAATTGGACCTCTTGCTAATTTGATGGTTAGCACCTCTGCTTCATATACTGGTTCAAATCCCAGGAGATCCACTGAAAATTTGTTTGAGGGGTTTGGACCGTTGTCCCATAACGTTTGTAGACTAAAAATGACACTGACATAACAAAAAAAGTTTCCTCATTTTCATATGATCAGTATAAACTGAGTTGTGACGTCATAGACTGACCTCCAACCACATAGGGAAGTGTTTACTTACTATGTGTCTCCAACAGCTGAACAATTTAAACTACATACTAAAAGCCATTACTGTATTGTTTTCAAGAGTATTTTAGAATTAATTAAATTTCTTGTATTCTAATCTTAATTTTAATATGTTAAATTATCTTTTTTAATAATTTTCTTATACTGCAATATACTTACTTAGTGACTAATAAATAATATCAATATTAAAATCAGTAATTTACATCAAATAAAACAATGTTAATATTTTTCAATTAATTCACCAGTCACTGAGAACATGTTTGTAAAGTTATGAGGTAAAATGTAGTGCCTTAATGATTTTACACCTCTATCCTGGCATTTCACATAAATAACCATATAAATTCACAATTACGAAACATAACCATATTCACAATTGAAAATACAGACTGTTCAGAGAGAGTAGGAATATCAGATGTATATGATTGTTGCAGATTTTTTTGTTTAAAACAGTGAAGGTAGAAAATTCACAGCTGAGACCAGCCTATGACATAAATGCTACCTGCACGATACGGATGCATACTTGTCTAAGGCAACATCTTGTACTGACTGAACAATTAGTCTGACACACAGCCAGTGACAGCCGGATAAAAGAGATGAGTGAAGAGGGGGCTCTATTATGAAAACATTAGCTTACTCATACAGTTGTCTTAAACAAGTGTTAAATAACAACTATTACTATCAGCTGATGTTTTTATTATTGTAATATTTGTTATTAATATCATTGATTATCTATATAATCAATGTTAATGTGGTTAGTAGCAACACTAACTACTGTGTGCACAGACTGATTGTTCTGTCAGTATATAAGCCTTGGATACTATCTGGTGATACAAATTTCCAGAACATCTAGAAAGTTCATAAATACCAAAAATACAAAGGCCTTTATATGAAGTTCATGCCAGTTGTAACCCTCTACTGCAAGCGTCGCGGAGTGAGTCCGCATTTCAGAAAAATCAGTATTATATAAAAACTAATTATTTCTAATGGTTGTGGTTCTTAACACATAGACTGCGGGCTACTACAATTGTAGTACCTTGCCACTGGCACGCCACGCAGACTACTACAATTGTAGTACAGCGCTCCCTTCTCCAACATTGCCTCATGTGTGAGCTCAGCATTCGGCAGGGATCATTGTTATTGTAGCCACGTATGGTGCCGGTTTCGTACTTCGTTTTAGCGCAAATAGTATTCGGGTCGGCCATTTCAGATTTTTACTGTGTCAGTGCTCTATGAGCATTGTACTGTGAGGTTTTAGGATTGTTTTTGGTGAAATGGAAGAGCGTAAAGATAGTGAAATTGTTGAAAACTTTGATTTGGAAAATGAAGAAATATGGGATTCCAATTCAGACAGCTCTGATGACGAAGCAAAGGGCGTTAATCCCCCTACGTGGTTGCCGACTACCGGCAAACTTTATACTAAAGGAACATTTGATGGGGGATGTGTAAATTTATTTCTTGTCATATTATTTGTTTTTTACTGACTTTGTACGTGAAAGAACAATGGTATGCGTGTTAGTGGGGTTGTGCGGCTAAGAATGTGAGTGGCGATAGCACACAAACTGGCACCAGTGGCGGCCTACTACAATTGTAGTACCAGAAATGACATCATCAATTCCTTCTTGAATGGTTACATAAACATCTGCAATCAACATTTTGGACACCTGAAGACCATTTTTTGCTAAGTAGTCACACAAATATTTTTTAGTATTTTAGAGTTGCAATACTACCTTTTTAGTGCAGCGAACGTGTTAATACCTTATCCCATATCCTTAACAAATACATTAATTAATTAAAAATAAAAATGTACACTAATTAATTACGTCAATGAGAGCATAAGCATGTCACACACTGCAAATGGCGCTGCTAGATAATGTATTAGTGGACTCACAGTACGCACGCTACTTCTTACACTAGAATGGTGAGGCCAATTCAATGGTTTTTAGTGCGTTAACTAGTGTTACAGTTCATCATGCCTGTACTGGAGGGTTAATCTCAGGTTACTCTAAACCTTAAATTACTAACCTGAATTATAGAACTAACCTGAAATATAGTCTTTAAAAATAGTTCAGAACCCTGAATATCAATGCTTGAAATGAATCCAAAACCACCTAACATTCCATCCACTGTTGCAGGTATGTGATTCCAATAAGAGATTGCATCTTCGTAGCTAATCGGCTTTTCAGAATTATTACTACTTTCTTCAGGCCTCATTTTAATGAAATTTAAAGACATTTACAAAAATGTAACCAACATAACCTCACAGCAAATACGGGACTGGACTCCTTAACCAAACAATAACAAAACGAAACAAATAGTATTTGACAACAAAACAAAGAGTTGTTACTCTTTGTTGTAGTGAAAGGATAACTGAATCTAATCTACCTTATATATAATACGTAAAAGTGTTTTTTTTCAACGCTACTCTTCCAATGCTTCTTAACCAATTTAAACAGTTCATATGTCAACAATTCTTCCTCTGCTCGTAGTTTTGCAATAAAATTATTTTCTTTCTTAAGAGTGTGAGAACCCCTCAAATGCTTTTTCGGCCATAAGAATAACATGTAGAAGAGATTAAAATGATTCGGAAAATATCAGCTATTCAATTGTAAAAAAAATTATGTTGACGAAATTTTACCAGTTGTTAGAAGGTAAATAATTATATTTATAATATCAAGACAATTAGACTGGGTGGTTTTTAATGCAGCCCCCATTTGTTTTTCTTCATTGTATATTAAAAGGGATGTTTAACCATGCCAATCATACATATACAAACACTATCTTTTGTGACATTCAAGACGTTTGGGAGTCATTTGAGGTCAAAGATGTGGAGGTTAACTTCAAAATTCTTAATAAGAAGCTGGTTATGTAACATATAATTTAATATTGTCTTTTCTCCTTAATACAATGGTGCAATTAAAACTAAAAAGTGTAGTACCTTTTTCGAGATACTTAGTACTTTTCGCAAATTTAGTGCTTAGAAGGCTACTAGGATGTTTTTATCAAAATGCATAGCATCCACATGCCATCTTATTTTAAGTGGTGCAACCAACAAAGATGTGATTACTTTTTTTGTAATAATTTATTTAAATTATTTCAGTATTGAAACCACAAACTTTTGGGTGAGCCGGTGGCCGAGTGGTCTAAGGCGTCAGGACTTTGAGCTTGGGTTAGAGATAGCGCTGGTTCGATTCCGGCCTAGACCGCAAGATTTATCAGTAATATTCACCTTCTACTGTACTGGTTCATCCCCTTACTCTGTCTGATTAAGTTCCTCGCACAGATCAATAGTCTATGAGGAATGGACAGAGTAAGGCAAAGTAGGAGATTGGCCTCTTCTTTTTATATAAAAAAAACTTACTTAAGCTACTAAACGTTAAACCCATGACGTGCAGGTTATTAAAATTGAACTTTATTAATGATGTTCTTTTAACCTTATTTAATGAAGTTATATTACCAAAAAGTGCCTTATCTACGCAAGTGTTCCTAAAATAAGTAATCCTCTATCTATTTCCTGGCAGTAATGTAGTATGTTGAAAAATTCATTGCGAACATTACGTAGGATGTTTTCTGTAATATTGCTGCAAGCGACTGTAATTTAGTTCTTGAGGTCATCTAAGTTCTGTAGCGGTATCTTGTAGACAATCCTTTTTAGTTTTGATTGCACCATTGTATTAAGAGGTATATGACAATATAAAATTATATGTCGCATGACCAGCTTCTTTTCACAACTTTCAATCTGCTTCCTTCATCGTGAACCTGAGTAAATCTAAAAAAACTGTACAACCCTTTTTAGTTTTTATTGCACCATTGTATTCAGACAAAAAAGACAATGTTAAACGATATGTCGAATTAAAAGTTTCTTATTAAGACTTATGAAGTTGAACTCCACATCTTAGACCTGAAATTACTCCCAAAAGTCTTAAATGTTACAAAAGATAGTGTTTGTATACATACAATGATTGTAATAGTGATAAAAAATCACTATTAATATACAATAAAGAAAAACTGATGGAGGAGACAGCATTAAAAACCACCCTGTAAACATTTCTTAATCTTAGTAATAACAAGTGCAATGAGTGATATGTACTAGGAATAAATTTATACATTACGATGCTCCTTAATATAGTTGAACCACTAATATTATTTGTTGTCAAAAGTCACATGCCGAGACCGGAGGCCGAGGCGTCACGACCTTTGCGAGTGACGGCGTTGGCACGTGAAACGTGCAGGGGTGTCCCCTAGTACATAATCATTAGTGGTTTCGTGTTATATTATAAAAATAAAATAATATTTTAGTTGATCACGGGAATTACCCAAGTTGATCACTGTTAGCTACACAAGTTGGTCACGGGGCAGCTACACAAGTCCCATGTTATGTGTGAAATGTTTATGTTGCTTGAGACTATTGGCAGCTGTACTTCTTCCAATTTAAAAGAAAACTGAAAAAAATGTTACTGGCCTTTTTACTCGCTCGGATAATGTTTTGAATGCGACTTCAAACTTGTCTATCCGCTGCCATTCTTGTTTTGATTATGTGTAATACTGTTTTCTATTTATTGAATTTTAACGATTACTCCATTTTATAAGAGGATAATAATTTACGCCATCTATCTAAGTAAGGTGATCAGTGACGAGGACATTAAGTAAGACGATACATACGTATCGCACATTCTAATATGTAGATAACTTTGGAACTCTGGCATCATGGCGTGATTCTTTCTTCTTTTTAGTTGTGTTGCCAAGTGTGTACTATATAAACTTATAGAAAATAGCTATATGCAAGCACCATTTCAAGAGTTTCTACATCGTGGTTCAGCATTATTCTGAATGGTTGGTTCTACATGGTTCTACTCAGATTATAATATTCAATGGGAAAGTACATCCACTGGGCTTACAGTACAATTGCAAAAAGTGGTCGTGTATCAAGACTTATATATATTATAAATAATATTTGTCGTGTAGTAGCATTGATTTTATACACATAATCAAGTATAATATGCAAATGATTCAAACAATCTTTATTGCCATTAATTAAAAAGTACAATATAGGCTGTGTAAAATCCTAAACCTAAATAAAAAATGCAAAGAAAAATAAAACAATTCGTGCAGATTACAATCTTCATGCAGTTGAAAAATTCAATAGAAACAATACATTCAAAATATAATTACTGTAAATAAGCAAAAAGCAATCCATGCAAAAGTCCAGATGCATCAAACAAAGTTGGTTACATATCTGAAGCCACTCTTATTACAATTGGGGTAGTCTACTTAATCATGCCAGATTTATTTGTTGCAATGAATTCGTTCAACGAGTATAAAGGGTTTTCTTGTAACAAATCCTTTACAATTGACAATTTCACCAAATTTAGGTTCTGCATTATAGAAGGTAGGTAGGAAGCGCTTTATAGAATTTTATACCTGAAACAGGAAAACAATTAGTAATTTTGTACAACCTATTTCTAAAAATAGGGAGATCATTATGACGCCTAGTTAGGTAAAATGCACAGTATTATTGAAAAGGAACTTATCTAAATCAATCTTAATTTCTAACAAGCATTGATAAACATAAATACTATAAACAGACATAAATCTTACGCAAACCACAACGATTGGACTTTTAATATTTTTACCAAAGAGTATGATTTTAGATACACTTATGGAACTATCTATTTCAGATTAGTATTGTTTAATCTCCACACTCTTATAAACTATACTAATCTTATGATCATAGTCATAACTTGTCCGTAATTACACAGTTGAAAATAAACATTTGACAACTTGCATATTATCCGTAAGGGATTCCCTCCCAATGTAATAACCACGCACCAAAGGAGGTCTTTAACTTTTATTCTAAAATCTGGGTAGGGCAGCAAATAATCGAGTTGAATTTGGTAACAAGTTTAAGAATTTAATCAAGTTAAAAAGTCAGATGATTTTAGAAAAATGATGTCCTGTGTTGGGGAATGAGTGCTTCGTATTTGTTAAAGGAGTATGGAAGCTGTGGTCTATTTAATTCGTTTCATTTTTGCTATGATATAAATGTATGGAGAAGTTCAATTCTGTATCCTTTAAAAGTAGGTGTGTAGGAAAATTGTTGGGTTTATAATATTGTCCATATGGATTTCTTTGGAACCTAACAATTAAATTGGTCCTACTGCATTCATTTTATTTATTTACTCATGCCTCCATAATGTTTCACCCTATGCCAGAAAAGGACAAATTGTGCCGTAATAGCCGCTAGCAACACGTCATGGACCAAGAAAGTGGATACTCGTTTCAGAACTTTACACTTTACTCGTCACTTACGAGTCGTCAGCAGACGATAGTCTGCTGATACAACTGCAATCATAGTAGTTGTAGGTGATTTCAATCTTTCTGAGGCTAATTGGAGCCTAAAGAATCCAATTTATTCAATATTTAGTTCTTCCACAGATAGTCAGATGTCTTCTTAATCTTTCTCAATACAATAAAGTTTTTAATCCCAGGTAACCTAACCTATTTACCTTGGATTTTCATTCTTCTGGATTTTGTCTTTTCTTCTGACCATGTTGTTGTTAATGAGGATCAATAGCCTCTCATGCCTATAGATGTGCACCATCCCGCATTGACAATCAACACCCAACTATCTTTACGTCACTACAATTTTTCTATCTCCGCAATACCGGACTTTAGAAGTTGTCGACTACAAGAGGTTTATCACGATTTGAGCGGATTGGGCTGCCTCTTCAATTTGTCTAATGCTATTGATGTAATGTTTGGAGAGTTCTGCGAGCGGATTAAGTCTTCTGTGCTTCTTCATACTCCAATGAAAAGAATTGGAACTAGTAATTTCTCTTGTTGATTTTCCAATGAACTTAAATCCTAGGTTATACACAAGAAATGTCTCCATAAAGCATTTAAGCGGAACCTAGATCGTGCCATTTCCCTGGAGTTTTCTCAGGTTAGGGAACAATGCAAGGTACACTCACAAGACGATGATACTCCCAATATACCTCACATATTCAAGGTTCGTTACCTGGGAACCCTGCGGTATTTTGGAATATTTTTCAAGAATCTTCAGGGTACTGAGACCACTCCCTCATGTTTATCGCTTGGAGAAGAATTTTTCTGTAAATTAGTTGCCAATTTTTCTCGACTGTTTTTGAGCCTGCTAGCAACATAAATACTGTTGATGGAGTGTTGAACCTCCAAACTGCTCACTGTGTTTACTCTCTTAAAATATCCAACTTTGACGTTTTGAGTGGACTACGGTCGTTGGATTCCTATAAAGGCTGCGGTCCCGACAGTATCCCTCTGTTTTTCTGAAACACTGTGCTCCCCTCAGCTCTGTAGGAATTACCGATCTTTTCAACGCTTTCCTTCGGACTGACATTTTCCCCAGAATCCTCAAGCTTGGATACGTTGTACATATTTTTAAGTCAAGAGCCAAAAATGATGTGAAACAGTACAGACAGATAGTGATACAATCTGTACTTGCCAAGTTGTTTGAAAAGAGTGTTCTTAACAAAATATTGCTTATCTTCTCCAGCATGATTTCAACAGAGCAGCATGGTTTCTTTTCTGGTAGATCCACAACTTCAAATCTAGTTACACTTCAACATCATGTTGTTAATGCTTTCATCGAGTGAAGTCAAATTGATGTCATACTTAGACTTTAGTAAAGCTTTCAAGAAAGTTTTCCAATTTGAAGGCCTGTGGTGTTGGAGGTGCTCTTTTATCCTGGATGGAAAGTTACCTTGCCGACAGAAGACTTATTGTCAGATTTACGGGCTACGTGTCCGATGAGTTATCTGCCACTTCGGGGGCCCTTCAGGGGTCACATCTAGGACCTTTCCGCTTTAACGTTTTTGTCAATGACATCACATCAGTCATCAAAACTTTATTGTTCGCAGAAGACATAAAGTTTTTTTGCTAGATTAATTCGCTGCACGATTTCCGAAGATTACAAGAAAACTTACATCTGATCGAGCTTTGGTGTCAACAACAAGATGTATTTGAATGTTGACAAATGCTCTGCCATATCATTTTACAGGATTAAATTACCTCAGTTCCAGGACTATACCTTAAATGGTCTATTACTTCACCGCTCAACATCTGTGTAAAACCTTGGAGTGGTTTTCAGACTATATCTGAATCCCGAGGAACATTTCCGTGTGGCCTGTGATAAAGCGCTGAGAAAACTTGGGCTCCTGGCTCGCTTTTCTCGTAATATTAACGACGCTATTGTACTGAGGACTTCTGTGCCCATGTTCGCCTGCCCTTGGAGTACTCGTCTGTAGTATGGTCACCCTACCAATACTACCTCAAGCAGGAACTACAGTGAGTCCAGAATAAGTTTGTTAGGATAGTTGGATGCAGGATGGGCTTCAGATTTTGTGATGTACCAGTGTCTGACTTGGCTACTACCCTGAACCTGAACTCCCTTGAAACGTGGAGTTATGTACAGGACGATCTTTTGTTATACAAGTTCGTAAATGGTTTAATTGACTCTCATTTTCTATCAAGCTGTGTGAAATTTGTATGTTCTATCCGTACGAGATCTCGTGAGCTGTTTGAGCGTAGACATCATGCGACGAATTATGAAGTTAAAAGTGTCATCGATCGGGTTCAGGGACTAGAAAACGTCGTATCATCACATCCGCATCTTCATTTCTTATCGTGTTCCTTTACTGTTTACAAGAAGTTGATGTGGGCGTTCACATGATTGAAACACAATACACTTGTATTCCCTTTTGTTATAAGCCATAATTTATATTGCAATCCAGTTTACTCTTTAATGTATTATTCTTAGCATATTTAAAGCTTAATTTTGTATCTTACATTCGTATCTTTTGTTTATATGTATATAGTTACTGCTATTCATTTTTATTAGAGTAAATACTTGCTATACTATCTTTATATCGTTATATACTCGTGTTAGTGTTATGTATATAATATTTTTATGTATTATTGTTATGTTATTATGTCTGCTCTTTATTTTCTTATTAATGGCATTTATAATGGCATTGATGTATGCACTTAGCTTAATTGTTATATTTTCTTGAATTCATTATTGATATTGTAATTAGACATCTAAGTAGAAACTGTCTAGCCGTTTTGGTATTGGATATTGTAATATCCACTGGAAATAAAGAACTAAGAATTTTATTTCTTTTATTTCTAAGAATTTTATAACAATCTCATAATCAATGTTCACATCACGAACAGACATGAAAACCATAGTGTATTATTGGGTCTCTTATTTTATACTCAATGATTTGATTTTTATTCTGATTTATCCGTAGAACATTTTGGTAAAACAACTGAAGCAAAGAATTTGATTCCTGAAAAATATTTATTTCCAAATTTACCTTATTATCCACATCAACACATAAGGAAGTGTTGTTTACATATTAGATTAAACGATTATTATAATATGATGACTTTGTTCTACGGTGGCCTTTTATTACATACATCTAGTGGTGACATTGTTATGCAATTTAACAATAAAAATATTTGAGTTCTTGAATGTTAACCATTGGTTTAGTTACAAAATATACTATGGTATAATAGAAGGTATATGCTATTGGTCTTCCGGACTACGTTCGTCTAAGCGAACTAACTATTTATGGGCAACAAAAACAGGACAAATATCGTGTTAAAAAAATATATAATTTGGTTGTCGTTGCCAATAATTGCAGATGTTAATTCTGATGGGCCAGCTGAGCAAAGTCCAGTGTTTCTCTCGAAATGCCAAGATCCCCGTATGGCGTATGGTTACTTGGTCAGATTTGTCTAGAAAGCACACGTGTAATAATAATATTTAGTTCGTGTTAATATTTGATGATTTGTTTATAATGCTTAACAAACCTGAATATTTAGTTGTAGATACAACTGCTTTCATTCAAAATGCTCCTCTACAGGTATTCAACTTCTAGATAATTTTATTTTCCCTATTATTAATTTATCAAGGTTATGTTATTGTATTATAAATTGTAATCATCCCTTTTAGTCAAATAAAGTGATATATGTTTATTCATGCTTTAACATTATGGGGGCTCTTAAATTACATGGTTGCTTTCTGAATCTGTAGTTGAGTATCTCTTTCACTTCTCTTGATACTGGGCTTTTAATGATTGATTTTAATATGATTCAGCTTTACTAGCCCTTACTGTGCAGTCTAGTTTTTAAGGCACGTTAAATAAGAATTCTATTGAATGTATGTGAAGATGATGCTTCTTATTACCACATGGGGCATCATTTGGACCCATGTCTATACTTACATTCAGTGGTTTCAGTGTGAGCTTAAGTGTTAATATCTACCCTTAACTAACCGTGTAGTTCAGTTTTTGTTACTGAAGGGGTAATACAGTGAGGTTGCCTGAATTTTAAACCTGAAGAGTATGGGAGGCCTTCATTGTACGCTTTTTGGCCATAGAAATAACATGGAAATAGATTAAAATGAATCGAACAGCAACATCTGTTCAAATGTAAAAATTGTTTCCAATGAGTTTTAACAGCTTTTAAAATGTAAACAATGGTGTTTGTAATATTGAGGAGGTTAGATCTTTCATTATGTTAAACCAGGGAGAGCTGTAAGCATGGTTTCATTTACATTGGATTGTATGGATGCACTAATACTGCTGTTGAAGGTTTCAATAGTAATCTAATGCAGCTGTTTTATTATTTATTTAATTAATCTATAGCTGTTAAACAAAAGAAAATGAAATGAATATTTCAATGTTGGCTAAGTAATATCATGATTATTTATATTTATAAATAGGTAGTAACTTAAGCAGTGAGTGAAGTACTGTTAATAAATGTAATATTGTGATTTTACGTTTACAGTTAACCTACTCTTATTTTTAACCAAGAGTCACAGGCCAAAGGTTGTGGTTTAACGAGCACAGCAAGTAACGGGGTTGGTATCGAAAGTGTGTAGGGATATCCCCTAGTTCTCCTTTATTTCATACCCCTGAACTAGTATCACTAAATTTAGATTAGCTATATTAAATCAACTAAAAATTGTCAGATTATTTATATACAAACATAAATGTTAATCCATATAAACATTCTTCTCAAAAACTTGTCTCATTTCAGGAAATGGGTAAAAATATTTTGACAATACAAGAAGTCGTAGATGAAATCACTTCAAAGAGGCAGCTAAGAAGACTTGTTGTTTTACCGTATGACCTGAAAATCACGAATGTTTTTCCAGAAAATATTATCTTTGGTAAGCCCAAAATAGCAATACAGCGTATTGTGTAATCTATTCTTTCATGTAAAGAAATTCATAGTTAGTCTAGGCCTTTACATAAGTGCTGTTTGATTGGTTTTATACTAGTTTTAATATAATAATGCTGCCTACTCCGCTTGGCCTGCAATACTTGTCTTACAAAATTAGAAGGCAGTAGTAGAGTAATAACAATACTAAAATTGTCTTCCAACACACATTCAATGGTGTTGACCTTCACATTCTTGTACAGTGGTTGTGACTCTCCCACCCACTCATACGCACAGTGATTGCTGACCCTCCCACCTGCCCATACACAAATAATGTGAGGGTTGTCTGTAAATTAAGGTTTTTAGTGCTTTTTCATATCATAAATATCGTTTTATTGTAAAACCAGTTACAGACTGAAATTTTAGACATTCAATTATTTTTCAATATTGTCATTTGTCATGACCAATGTACTATTGAAGTCGTTCCGTAGTTTTTCATGTTTGTGTCATACCATTCTCCCGACGATTCGCGCAGGAAGAAATCCTCAATTGAGAGCTTCATTCCCTGAAGTGTTGTTTAAAACTGAGGAACAAAAGTAGGAGCCACTGGGAGCCAAATCGGGACTGACTGGAGGATGGTCAATCATTTACCACCCAATGATGAGATTCATTGTGGTTCGGGAGATGTGAGGGTGGACATATCGTGGAGTAAAAAAATACTGTCAGCAGAACTCTCTTTTTGCTCCGTATAGCTTAACAAAATCTTCTTCATGGTAGATTTAGAGAAGTCCACTATCTGTTCGTCAATCTTTCACACAATGATACGCCGATCTGCAAGCAAAATTTTCTCAACTTTCGTTACTATCTTGTCCGAAACTGATGGATAGCTGCAGCTGGCCTCGTGCACGTTTGGTCAGCCTCTTGAAAACTCCCTATACAACCTACTCACATTTTTATGCTTATACACCATACAATTTGGCCGACTGATGATAGATTTCAGAAGTGGTTCTTTTCTGAAACCACAGATATAATCATAGACTACAATTCATACTTGGGTTATTATGCGCTTTCTTGATACCTCTTGACTTTTTCATCACCAGTGGGTAGAACCAGTTCTATATTTTATGAAAATACACTTTTTATTTCGCAGACTAACTTTATATTAAAAAAAATAAATTCAAAATTTTTTGTCTTTTTTTATTTCTGTTATTTTTCGTGATTAATTCATTTTTTAAAAATTTTGACGTAGTTTTTTGTGCTGAACACGAATTTGAAAACTATTTTGGTCTATGACAATTATTTCTCAAGATATCACGATAAACTACGTTTGCAGTAAACCATCTATGGTGGCCATATGTACATTGTTAATAGGAGCTATGAATGGCCACCAAAAACAAATTGGCAAGTATTCCTGCCAACATTGAGGCTAGGGACCCAAATTTAATGCAAATTATGAATTTTTGTTGACTATAGAACGATTGGTATAGAGATAAATTAGGTTATGTTTGGGTTAGTACGTAAAAAGTGTATTTTTCGGGCAGAAAAATTATTTTTATTGAAAAACCAATTATATATTCTTGTTCAGCATTAAAAAAACAAATAAAATAAAAAAATTTTTGAAAAATTCGAATTTTGAAAAAAGTTTCTTTTTCACTATTACATAAAAAACTAGTTTTCAATTAATTGGTATAAACGAGTTTTCTGTTGCCAAAATTAACTTCCTCAAGAATTATAAACCCGTATTTCACCACTTTTTCAACAATAAATTGCATTTTCTGAGGCGTTTAAATAGTGCATAACTACCCACACTTGGCTGGCACGTTGGATTTTCTCTTCCATTCTGAATGGCTGCTAAGGTGAGACAGAGCGTCGCAGAGGAGTGGGAACTGGCCAGAATAATGGTGTGGGAAGCAGGGAAAACGTCATTGTTTTCAAATTCATGCTAGCTTGTTATAAACATTAATTTACAGACAACTCCCGTAATATTGACCCACCCATACACATATGGTAGCATTGAATAACACTCCCTCCCACCTTTAGAGATATAGTGTTGATGACACTTCCGCTCACGTGTTCATGTACAGTGGTGTTTTATTAGTTTTATTTTTAAGATATACATCATTGATAGCTCTCCACCTACCCTCCACATTAATGATCTTTAACAATCCACCATGCATTTACATGCAACTTTGATGGTTATCTTGACTTAATGAACATTAACATGACTCACCACTCAACTTAACGACTTACCCACCAATAAATATACATTGGTACAGTTAATATCACTGTAAGTGTTTAGGTGGGTCAATATTACTGTAGTATATGGATAGGTTAATACCACTGAAGGTTTATAGGTGGGTCTGTACATGTATGGGTGGGTTGAGGGAGAAAATTTAAAACTTAATATCTAATATTATGATCACAGATGATCATGATAGACTTCCCCATAAGCAAACCAACAAAATCAGTTAGATTATAACTTAATGTGAAGTATTTAAAAAAAAACTTATTGTGATAATTCAATCTGAAGGAGCATTCCCTCACTCCTCGTACTTCCCTTATTTACTGTAAGAGCGCTGTAGTCAAGTCGAGTCATTCATTAAATAAAGAATAGTAAACCCAAAACTCCAATAAAAGGAATTACTTACCTGAGCTTGTTTCTGTCAGTTGACCACATAAAAAAATCATTCCTAACTGAAATAGGGAGTGAGGCGACACATTTGCACACACCATACTGGAGGCATTGTGAGGAGTCGTGTTTTGTCTCGATTAATATTGTAATAACTGAGGTCTGTTGACATTTGTGTTGCAGTAACAGAATTTTCTAAGAAGACAGGAGATTACCCATCACTTTCAGCCACAGATATTAAGCTGATGGCCCTTACTTATCAACTGGAAAAGCAGCATTGTGGAGTTGACCACTTAAAATCCACTCCCGCAACTAATCGAGTTATATCTTTAGATCCTCCAAAACTCACTCCCTTAGAGCTTACTGGATTTTTCAAGGTAAGTCAAGCTTTTTTATTAAGCTAATCATCTAAATAATTTTTTAGTATGTATTGTTCACTATAGTCTGTTTTAAATTGTAGTCTTAAACAGACCAGTTATTTAGTTTCCATATGTATTCTACTATACTATATTTTTATACTTTATAATAAGATTGAAGATTCAGAATTCTCTTCTTAACAAAAAAATAGCTTCTCAATAGAGTTTACTAAATAAGAACCAACAAAATTCAATACAAAAAAGGGGCTGCTTATTTCATTCAACACCACTGAACACTACTTTGAAAATGTTGTGTATCAGGAGGTCTCGCTCCTTGTCCAGCTATGATAAGCTCTGTTTGCAGACACATCAATACATGTTAAGGATCATCAGTTTCATTAAAATCTGTTTTCATAAAAGTTCTCAATCATGTGAAGTAATCTACCTGAGATATTCTACATTTATGTGGGGAAATTGCATGGTAATAAGGTGCTAATTTTATTAGCTGTTGCTTATGAATATACAGAGAGACTTCTGCAATCTGCCATTTAGGAAAAAAATGCAAGAAGTGTGTCTGAATTTCTGTTTCTCTAAGCTCAGATGAATTTTTTAACATGGTTTGTAGTTTTATATAGGATTTTACTGATGGATGTGGGATAGGAAAGGTTGTATATATGTACAGGATTTTGTTATCCTCAGAAGTGTTATTTTTAATTCTTCTGAGTTGGGAACTATTGAAATGGGTTGGAAGGGATCTGACTAATTTTGTGGGTGGCAATGATGACATTTTTTATGATGAAAAAGGGTATAGGCAGAGACAGGTTTTTCAAGATTTCAAACTTTGCAATCGTGTCTATTCATTCCTAATGATTAGATAATTTAGTACAATTTATCAATATAACAACAGTAATTTACCCCTCCTCTTCAACAAAGTTTGGTCTATCATCAACAGCGCTTTATTACACTTCATAACTCTAAAAAAGGTCAATCCAAATAAACAAAAGAAAATGACAAATAAGTGGTATAACCAAGATCTGGCTAAAATGAAGGAAAATCTATTACAATGCCATAAGATGAAAAAATAATGTTGGGGTAAAACACCATTTTCTAACCCTTAAAAGCGAGTACAGACAAGCAATTGCCTCAGCCAAGCTTCTATACAGTGAAAATTACATAAATCAAAGCAAATAACAAATGCAAAGCCGCTTGGAAAATTATCAACGAACAAATGCAAAGCCGCTTGGAAAATTATCAACGACAACTGTCTATTAGATACCAAATGCAATAAAATAAATATCAGTCCTGATATTTTCAATAATTATTTCATCAATTCAGTGTCAGAAATAAAAAAGAACCTTGGTAATTCATCTTGCACTTCCAATGAATATCTAGAAAATAATATCAATCATTCACCAAAAATGTTTTTTTTTCTTTTTTCAAAGGACAGACATAAAACCTGATGATGTCATTAAATCAATTAAAATATATATACACAGTATGTCAAATAACATGTTAAAGAAAATAGTCCCTGGCATTGTTATCCCTCTCACTCTGTTTTAATTATTGTTTAAAGAATAGCTACTTCCCTGAAGAATTTAAAATCTCAAGAGTTTGTCCAGTGTTTAAGAAGGGTTCCAAAAAAATACTCCCGAGAGTTACCATCCTATCTCTCTAATTCCAGTTATGGGCAAATTACTTAAAGCTCTAGTTTATAAGCAATTATACAACTACCTCGAAACAAGCAATCTTTTAAATCCTATGCAATTTGGTTATAGAACGAACAAATCTACTTTTCAAGCTTTAGATCAATTAGTAAGAGACGTCTCACAAGCATTTGAGAATAATGCTTTTGCTTGGGCTACCTTTGGTGACTTGAGCAGGGCTTTTGATCGTATAGATATCAACGATCTCGTATTGAAGTTGCCATATTATGGTCTTGGTGGCAAGCCACTCTTATTCCTAAAATCATACTTAAGCAATAGGAAACGAAAAGTCTATATCAATGGTAGGTGGTCTCAAGAAGCAGATGTGGGATATGGTGTCCCACATGGATCCATACTAGGTCCATTATTATTCCTAATCTGCTTTAATGACCTACTGCCATCTGTCCTAGCCACAACGATTTTATATGCAGATGATTCTACTTTATTGAATACGAGTAATAACTTGGAAGAATTAAATCACATTACACAAAATGCTTTATCTGAAGCCTCAAACTGGTTCAAAACCAATGGTTTCCATTTGAACGAGTCAAACACTCAAAGGATTTTGTTTACTTTAAGACGATCTGAATATTCCAACCTTCAGTCCAACACATCAAACAGTGCAAAATTAATAGGAATATTTATTGACAAAAATTTAAATTGGGATATCCATATCAATTACCTATCCAAAAAATTATCAAGTCTCCTGAGGTGTCTTACATTGTGTGTAAAAACTGCCTATTTTGCATTTTTCCAATCCATAATAAGATATAGACTTGTTGTGTGGGGTAATGCAAGTATAGAAATCTATAAGAATAAATTGACCCCTGGAACACTGTAAACCACTTTTCATTAATCTAAAAATCCAAACTAATAAACCTATATCTTTTTGACTTAATAAAGTATATTTTTCAAAATCCACATCTAATTCATCCTAGTAGCGAAAACCACTCGTATAACACTAGAAATAGAAATTTTGTAATATTCCTCATAATAGGTTAAGTAAGACCCTTAATAGTCATTCTGTAACTGTACTAAGAGTATACAATCACCAGTTGCCTCTGGTGCGGGAGTATGACAGTAAAACGTTTATTGATAAATATCATTTATGGTTATTGGATAACCCCTTCTATTCACTGGATGAATTTTTCGGTATAGAACATATTTTGTTTTAATATTACAATTCTGTTTTTTTACAATTTTAAGTTATTGAGTTATATTGTACTATAACTCATATCTTAACTGACTTAGGACTTGGCTGTCAATGATAGCTGTAACATGACTTTGTCAATGATCTCTGAATTTGTATGGCAATAAAATGATTTTGATTTGATATATCACTTTAATAGTATGGTGTAGGTGGGTGTGTCAATGTAAATATGAATGAGTGGGTATATGTATAGGGTAGGCGGTTGGGTAACTACCATTTTACGTGTATGGAAGAGTTTACAAAGAAGTTTACTGGTAAAACCAGTAAAAAGTTTACTTACATTTTGAACATTTTGTGTGTGAAAAGTCGAACAAAATGATAGCAAATACACGTTCTTTTAACTAGGCTTGTTGAACCAGGACTACCACCTTTCCATTTCCCCAATCTTACACCAACTGTGGACAACCGCACATCCACTACATTTAAGATAGCCCAATAACCAGAGAAATTAAGGGACAGACTTTTATTGCGTTTGTCCCTTACATTCCCCCATACACGTACAGTGGTATTGACCCTCCCGCCCACCCATACACGTACAATGGTATTGACTGACCGACCCACCCACCCATTCACTTACAGTGGTACTGACCCACTCCTACACGTACAGTGGTATTGACCAGCCCACCCACCCATACACGTACAGTAGTACTGACCCGCCCACCCACCCATACACGTACAGTGGTATTGTCCGGCCCACCCACTCATACACGTACAATGGTACTGACCCATCCATACACATACAGTATACTGACCGACCCACCCACCCATACACTTACAGTGGTACTGACCCACCCACCCACCCATACACGTACAGTGGTACTGACCTGCCCACCCACCCATACACGTAAAGTGGTATTGACCCGCCCACCCACCCATACACGTACAGTGGTACTGATTTACTGGTAAGAGTTTACTGGTTTGAGCAGCTCAGTATTAGCGTTGGAGTTGGTAAATTAAGTTGATAGAGGTGGAAAGTTATGTGGGAGGATATGAATAGGACAGATTTTGCGTGAATTTTGTTGCAAGGATTGGAACCAGGTAACTCCTTGTCCTTGGAACGTATCAGATTGTTAAGACCAGGATATGGTAAAGTTTCTGTAAGCCATGATGGTAGTTTGTTACAAAGAATAAGCATCGGGAACTATTTTTGGTTTGTGTTTGGTTTTGGACTAAATGAAATTGGTTTTTGATAAGTTTAGTAGGGAAACCTTTATTCTGACAGGCACTTACAGATTGGTTATTGTATTTATATAAGTTTCTAGGAAAAGAAATTATTTTGTTTGGCTCGGATGATTTGGCTAAATAGAAGGGAGCGTTTGTTGTTATTTGGGTGATAGCCGATATCGCTAAACTTATGTGATTTCAATAAATTGAATATTGTGGCGATAAATTAAAAAAAATTACTTAATACAAAAATAAATACTATTTAATCTCCACAAAATAATCTTACAACAGCTCGTTAACATCAAAAACTTACACTTCCATAAAATTTCTATCCTGGCATTCTAGTCAATTAAAAATAAAAAATGTTGTATTATTAGTTCATTATTTTTAACATATGTTAGGACATATAAACAGATAAAATAGTTGGCACAAGGTAAGAAGCAATTAAAGGTTTTATTTAAGAGCCTAAGCTAGCCTACGACAACTATCCCCCCTAAAACCTTCAATATTTTGTTATTTCTTTTTTGTAAATCTGGACCTTAAATTGTGTTTATATCTTTGTTCCAGAATTTAATCATCAGAATTTAATCATTTAATAATCATCTTTTTTATAGGCATATTGCAGGACTATTGTACTTGTTGGAAACATAAGCCTTTTAAGAAAGCACCTTGTCTTTATCTTTGTCTTTTTGGCTTCACATAAAGGTTGTGGGAATTTTCTCAATTTTGTGGAATGAACATTTACTGGTGAATTGGATTTCAGGAGGTTTACTCCGCTCTCCAACTTCTTATCAACCTCAAACGGCCCAAGCCACTTTGGTGCCATCCAAGCTTGGAACTTCTGGAGTTTATTACTTTAAAGATGATTTTTTTTCTTCTCCTCTGGCTTATCACACGTTTCTGCCTCTTCTATGATGCCTTTTACAGCAATCACATTCCCCTCCTGAATCCTCTAATGATTTCTCTCATGTCATGCCGCTAGGTAATTTTTTTCGTCCTTCTGATGGATTAAGTTCCAGTCACCAGTTTGTTTAATAAGTCGCTCAAGGAAAAGTTCTGCAGGAGAGAACCTGGTGGTGTGGTTAACCTGCTGTCTGATGGCTAACAGTTAGTCATGTAGGCGATGGTCATTTGGTGTGATTCTTATCAGTCAGATGGATCCTAAACATTTGTTCAGTTCTGGATGTCTATATTCCGCAGGGTTCGCCAGTGGTTTGTAAATTGGCGTCACCCAATGTTCAATTCCCCACTCTAGCAAAGTCTGCTACCACTGTCTAGAAGTGAACTGGCTTCTGTTGTCAGTGAGTAGACAACAAGGATAACCATAGTGACTGAAAACTTCAGTCCTTAGAAGCTGCCGGATCCTATCGGATGTAGCTTCAGGTATAGAGAATGATCAGTTACCACTATTAATTTATCCTAGTGGAATCCTTGTGAATAGATCAGTTACCACTAGGATTTAAGTTTTTCCTTTAGATGTTCTAGGGTAGGGTCCCATCAAGTTCAAAGCAAGAACATCCCAAGGTAGGTAAGGACGACGTCCTCCCATGCTTATACCAGCTTTGTGATTGTTGTGTTTTGTGTAGGCACAAATGGTACAGGATCAGATGTAGGTCTGGATATCTTGCTGCATGTGGACCCAAAAGAATCGCTGTCGAATTAATAAATACATCTCTTCCTGTCCAGCATGACCAGATTTATAATTATCATGGTATTTCTCTAGAATCTACATTGATTGGGACCTTGGAATTATGATGACTTTAGAAGATCCAGTAAATGTGAAAGATACAAAAGTACCTCATCTTTTAGGCAGAAGCTTGACATTTTGAATTAAGGTGGAACAGTCTTGCTATCAGTGCTACGTTTCCTAATTCAGATCTTCATTCTGTTACACGCCATATCTTCAGTTTGCCACTTCCATACATTTTCCAAGTCAATTTCACCACTCTCTTGTTGACTTGTTTGAAAAACAGGGTCTTTTGAGCTCGCTTTGTTGGTTCAGGAATTTCCCTCTGTAGTAACACTGGTATAAACTTGCATCCATCTGATAAACTGTCTGCAGTTGATTTAAAGTACCAGAAACATGGTAAATATCAGAGTCACAATCAGTGAAAATCATACCCCATGCATCAACTTCGATTTAGTTCCAGAAACTTAATTCAACAATTTAAGTGAAGAGTTATCTATAAACAGTTTAAATTTTCTTCCTACCAAAAAGCACTTGAGTTTGTAGGTTATAAAGAATGGTTTCAGATTCAGCACAGATCATAAAACTATCATTAATGAAGCGAAGCCAGCCTGGGTTGGACAGGTTGTTTTCAAATATTTGGGACTTAGATTTTGTGTTCTTCAGTCAGATTCCATGTTGTTTAAATCAGTTTACCATCCTTCTCTAAAGGACGGAGATGAAGATCTCAGTATGTCCGAATATGGATTGTTCATTTATAAAATAGTACAGATAATAGTACAGAGTTAAAATTTGATAATATGAAATCAGAGCATATATCTATGTTTAAACATATGCACATGATTGAAGAATATGAATTGAATCTAAATTTACATAAAACTAAGTTCAACTAGATGCAAATTGTCCTTATATCTTTGGCTACAGATCTTGGACAAAAAATGTCTCCAAATTATTAAAAATAGGAGTGTGGCTTTATTAATTTCAATACTATATTGAGTGCATGAATATAAGAGAAGAATAAGAATAAGAATTTATTTCCGCAAAATGAGTACAATACATAAACAATTCACAGACTTGGAAATTGCACTGCCACGTTGCAGATAATGTGGCAGTGTTACAAAAAATAAAACGAATAAAATAAAACAAAAATTAATGAGTCCAGTTTCTAATTTAATTGTCCTCTGCTCCGTGCTTTGCCGTCTGCTTATAGCAAATTACATTTAGTAATATTATTCAAAATTAGCATACCCAAACATACTAAACAGGATAATAAGGTTAATGTAACGTTATACAATACAATCAGTTTTGAAAATAATAATGACAATAATACAGTAATAATAATAATGAATATAATAAGAATATAAAGTACGAGATAAGTAATGATAACAAGTTATTCTTCTTTTAGGAAAAATACAACTTGACATGTTTCGAATTTAAATAAGAAAATTATTTAAAAAATCCACTTCTCTGTACAATAATATAATAACAATAATAATATAGGGAGAACCCAGCAGGAATAATACAAGGGTTTGAAATAAAAATGGGTGTAAAGAAGAAAGTGTTTCATTGCTTGTTTTAACATATACACAGTGGATGAAAGGATTTTAATTGCAACGTCAGGTGTCTGCATGCATATGACAGATGGTTCAAACTACTTTTGGCCATCATAGTTGAACTTCTAGATGATTTTTATGTTTTAGCCTACGAAAATGTGGTAATATGATTTTGTAGAGTATCTTAAGAGAATGAAAGGATGTACAGAAAGAAACAAAATTATGGCAAACATATAAACTTTACAGAGCATGAATTAATATGAACTAGGGCTGAGCTGGGAAAAGAGAATTGGAAATTGTAGACGAGTGTTGAAAATACGTTCATAGAAAAGGACAATTTTGAAAGATGTTGTGAATGAAGAAGAGAACGTTTTTTTATCCTACATTCTCCTCAGCCTGAGGTGTTAAGATTTTATAGTTTAAGAAACTAAAATATTTAGTTAAGACTATCTAAAATTACTGAGTAAGAGAATGTTAACATTTTCCTGAAATTAACTGTTTATTAATTTTGTAATTTAACTTCTACAGGCTACATATCTTATCTCACACCACTATTATCCAACACAGTGTACTTAAATAACATTTTAAAAACTATTATAGACTTATATTTTAAATGAAATAGTCAAAATGCATTAAACCATAAATTAGTTGAATAAGAATGTAATAACTGTACAGGGAGAAGAAAGTAAAACGTCAAATGAAAGTGCCCAAGATAATGAGCAAGGTGAACCAGATGTTTCAGAAAAGTCTACTGAGACACTTTGTGGCACAGAGAATGACAAGTCATTTTGTTCAAATGAAAATACAGAGAATTCATTAGAAGAAAATTTATCTTATTTGACTGTAAGTGGTGTGTTATGCCATGTGTCAGAAGAGGAATACAATAGTGAGGAAGAAGTCAGTGATGATGACTCGGACTGGATAACTCCAGATAATGTGAAGCGGATAAAGCAGCAAATGGATTTTGGCTTGTCTGAAGAAAAGGCTGTCACAGTCGGTTGTGTCACCACCGACTTTGCAATGCAGGTACTTCAGTCAAATTATGTATTTTTTGACATTTTTAGCTTTGTTTGCTTTAAATATTTTATATTATTGCAAAAAGAAAGCACTTACCAATCTATGTTAAAAAGATTGCGAAGTGTTATCCTTTAACAATAATACAAACTGTGAATTTTTTTGTATTATGATTTATGTAAAAAAAATTGAGTTTTATAATAAAATTGCCAAAATTAACTGCCTTAATAACCAAGATTCTAGTATTGTAAGAGTATAATAAATATATCAAAAGATAGCATTTAAAAGTTCGAATTCACAACAAATATCCAAAAAATTATCCCTAGATTGTCAAAGGAAACAATATTTTATTTATTTATTCTTAATCACCAAGATATGTTTAATAGAGTGGTATTTTTTCATTAATTAGAAAGTGTCATTAATTAATAGCCCAATGAAAAATGAACAGCCGTTGGTTATCAGCTGATCCCTTTCAACATGTGTTACGATTTTGATTAGGATTGAACTGAGAACCTTTAGCTTATGAAGCTGGGATTTAACTGAACTAAGCTACCAACCAATATATGTACACATTACTATTGTTGCAAAGTATGTGCCCAGTCAATGCAATTTGTTATTAGCAGATATTATAATTCCATAATAAGAATTAAAACCCTTCATTATATATTTAGTAAGTATGCTTATTAGGGGTGGGAGATGTATCAATGTCAATTTGATGCATTATTAATCAAAATAGCCATATGTTAGCAATAATATTTTTTATTTTTTTAGGAGAGGCCGATCTCTCTCTTAACCTTCCTCTACCCATTCCCCATAGACTATTCATCTGTTCAGGGAACCTATTTAGACAGAGTTAGGGGGCGAACCAGTACAGTAGAAGGTCAATATTACTTATAAATCTTTCAGTCTAGGCCGGATTCAAACCAGCGCTATCTCTAACCCAAGATCAAAGTCCTGACGCCTTAGACCACTCGGCCACCGGCTTGCCCAATGTTACAATGCATCATATTAGGGGCCATCCCTAAATTATCTAACATCTGAAGGGGGGAGGTGGTTTTTGGTTGCGTTATGCACCATAACGGGGGAGGGGTTCTATGCAGCATTACAGAACTATTAAACCTCATCAATTTCTTCAAATTCATTCACAACATTTTATTATTTTTCACCAAAATACAAGATATTTTTGAAAAGATATTGAAGTTAGATATATACCCTCCTACCCCCTCCATTTAGAAAACAAAGGAAAGAAAGTCTAAACAATAATTTTATCATAAATAAAAATGTACATGAAAGTGGATGACAAAAATTAGAGGGGGGGGGGTGGGGTTGATGACAGCATTACGTAATTTTTGAGGAGGGGTTTAGTATTACCATTACATGGGGAGGTGGGGGAGTCTGAAAAGGCTGATTTTAGCATTACATAATTTAGGGATGGCCCCTTATGAGAATTATTCCAATGCACTAAAATTACAGCCATCATTATTAAACTATAAAAAGGAATGTGTTTACACAAAGGACTGGAAGAATTAACGACACAAAAAAGTTTTAGGATAAAAACTGTCATTAATCGGCAAGATCTGAGAATCTCCAATAACAGATTGCTTCAGAATTAGTATTGAGAACAAGCACAGTAAGTGATTGCAAAATTTATGCACAAGTCTTCATTCATCCCGTGTTTGTTAGCAATAGAGTAAATGCCAATAGCCTACATTTTTAGTGTTAGGTTATCAACTTTATCTGAAGAATCAGTATAATAACATAGTTTTAATCATAAATACGAGGATAATCCAGAAAGTAATCTCCGCTTTGAAATAAAAATTAATGCAGTGAACATAGAACAATTTTATTATGTACATCTGACAACTACAACTATACTTTATTTTTCCACATAGTCACCAAATCGATTTAAGCACTTGTCATATTTTTTGACAGTTTTATCAATTCCCTCCTTATAAAAATCTGCCGCCTGTGAGTGGAGCCAACCTGTTACTGTGTTTTGTAGCTCTTCGTACCCAACGAGCACAAAACTTGTGGTACCCCAGTTTTTCTTTCACTATCTTGTGTAAGAGACTTCGAGAAACTTCAGGAAAGTGGTCAGAAAGTTCCGAGGTCGTGAATCGACGATTCTCACGAACCTTTTCGTTCACTTTGCTCAGAAGGTCATTACTGACAAGAGAAGGCCTACCACTCCTTTCTTCATCGTGAATGTTTGTTCTTCCATTTTTAAAAAAACCGTACCCACTGACGAACAACACCTTCACTCATAATGTTTGGGCCATAAATGGCACACAATTCACGATGAATTTTGGCTGCTGAGTGATTTTTTGCCAAAATAAATCGTATAACACACATCTTCACACTTGGTGGGATTTTCTATCGCCGCACTCATGTTTTAAGGCTGTAACTGGACAACGCGTGATCGTACGATGCTCCACCTTGCACAGTTAGAAGCGTACTGAGCTGCTGCGCGCGCCGATGTCAGTATGGCGGCACTACCCCCACTACTTCTTGCGCTATGACCAAACGGCGGTTACTTTCTGGATAACCCTAGTAAATTATACAGTAAAACAGCATCTAATACACCTAACTTAGGTATCATTGACATTTGAAAGGTCATCATCCCAGCATGGACCACTTACATTTGAATTTCAGCTTACACAAAATTAATGCTATCCAGATCAGTTTGCTGCCACATTGTTCCGCATAGTCATAATTACAATGTATATTTATTAGTATACAAGTGAACATCACATAACACCAATATAAGTACAAAATGCACAAATAAACTACAATATAATAGTATAAAGTATAAAATGCAGAAATATGATGATCAATTCTTTTGTGAATCCCTCCAGTCTAAGGAAGTTAAACGTGGATTTCCTAAATCGATCACCATACTATTTGTGCATTTTGTACTTATACTGTAATATATTTGCATTCTGTGACATTCATTTTTATTGTATCTGTACAACACGTATTTTGCTACTTAGGAAACTATTATTAATATAGTAGTAAATAAACCTGTCATGAGCTGCACTCAATGCCAGTGAAAATAAAATAACAAGAAGTACAGAGTTAATAACAGGAAACATCACACTTAATAACCTTGCTGGGTGCATGCATTGATCTTTCCACCAGATTTAATTTCATATAACATTTTCATGTGTTATGCTCTAGACTGGATATACTGTGGACATGTAACAGGATTTTCACTACTCTGTAGACAGTCAGAAAACATTTTCACTATATGGTTCTTAAAATATTAGAATATCTAATTATTTTATTTTATTAACATCCTTACTAGAATCTATATTTTCCAGTGACAACCGCGTCAAGGTGCGTCAGTGCGTCTCAGACAGCATGGGTGAAACGTCTGGTTATAATGTAGCGGTTGTCATCAGAAAATATAGATTCTAGTAATGACACCGGCCGCTTAAGGCTAAATTCTAAGATTATTAACATCCTGTTTGCAATGTAAGTTATTAATATGCCAATATGGTAATAAAATAATTTTCAGAATGTAATGAAACAAATTGGTTTGAACATTGTTGGGTTGGATGGTCGGGTCATTAAACATCTCAGGACATTCATATTCCGCTGTTATGCCTGCTTCAAAACCACCAGCAACATGACCAAGGTCTTCTGTCCAAAGTGTGGCAACAAAACATTAAAAAAGGTTGCTGTCTCGGTGGACGAAAATGGACAACAAAGAATCCATATTAATCCCAAAAAACCATTGACTGCCAAAGGTAAAAAAGTAAGTATTTTATTTATTTAATGTTTCCTTAATTTTTATTTCCTTTACTTAAATCATTTATTTGCCTCTACAGAAATGTTTCTTAACCATTTTGTGTACTGTACAAGTAAGTAGAAAGTTAAGTCATTTCAGATTACATATTTAATGTTTATTTATGTATTTTAAATAAACTTCACTTGCAGTTCACAGGGGCTGCTAACTGTGAACTTTATTTGAAGTACTGACTGTTAGCTCAATTAATTGGAGATTAGAACCTTTGACCTTGCCTTCTACAGACTGAAGCCTTAACCACTGAGCCACCACGCCAGCAATATGTATAGTAACATATAGTCTGTGTATAAAGCAAATTTTATATTTATAATACAACCACCAGGTGTTGTAAATTGATCAAACCATTACCTCAAACTTAGTGCATTTGCTGTTACTTTACAATATCATTGTTATTACAGTTCTCTTTGCCGAAGCCACAAGGAGGAAAACATTCTAACAACCCCATCCTGTGTGCGGATCAGCCCGTGCCAGACCAGCGACCTACACGATTGGCACGCACCAAAACTAATCCATTGGACGATGATTACATCGCAGGTTGGTACTTGGAGATAAACACATATTTCATATATTTAGTTTTATTTGGTTAGTAATAATTTTAGGTTTTTTTTTTATTTATGTCATTGTTCATTAACTTCTCTTCTTGTAATGTTTACTTTTCATTTATTATTTTACATTTCCATCTGTTTATTAGCATATCAGTACAGTGTTCTCTTCTACAGAAAAGCCTCGTCATCAGACAGAGTTATCCGAAATTTCGTTTTAATCAACATACTCATCCCAAAAACAATACTTAAATAGAAATTGCCTGAAAATAATATAATGTTTTGGTGTTCTGAAATGACAAAAACTGTATGTACCTGGTGATGTTTTTCCCCCCAACCTCGCACGCTGTTTTGTTGAAGGATTAGGAATCAGAATCAAGCAATATCAACTAATAATAATCAGAATCAAGGAATTGTGATATCACTGGATATTTGGAATCAATAATCAGAATTGGCACCTCTCTAGTTATGGATATAGTATTCTTAGAACAGCCCGCTGGTAGGGAGGGAGAAAAGCGATCGCATGACATGCACTCTTAATTCAGTTATTTCCTGACTGATCACACATATTAGTTTATTATATTAATGTTGTTTATGTGTTACTTTATTGTACAAGTCTTATTTACTGTATTTAATTTTTAATACTTAGCTAGTAACAATGACTGCACCTGCTCCGTTTCATCTACAATCCTCACATTTATTCACCCAAATCTTACTAACGTCTTACTAACTAATGAATAGTGAATTTACTAAGTTAGGTTGTTTTCCACTACTGCTCTTCGCATACTTAGTCACCAAGCTGCCATGCCAGCAGAACATTGATCAAGCTTTGATGACTGCTCTAGATTTGATTTACATACCTAAAACTGTCCTTGTTTTAGAAGCTACTTTCTAAAAATTTAAGTTAATTTCTCTGGATGAGAATCCATTGGGTGAAGGCAAGTGGGCAATATGATATTGTATCACACCTAGCTTGTGATGGGTTAGACAACAACTTATGTATGTTAAAAGTAGGGGTATCCAATTCAGCAAAGTTTTTTATTCAATTCAAAGAATTTCGATTCAATATTTTCATACAGAATTCACGGTTTTATTTTAAAACATCGAATTTATATTACATTAAATTTTAAATATTTTCCAATAAAAAGCTTGAAAATGGATATTAATAGGCTTGTTTTTAATAAATAATGAATTGACATTTAATTCAACTTCTTAAAATAAATAATTTTGATTAGTGAATTTTAGAATACAGCACCGACTGCCAAACCGAAGTAAAAATCGAGTCATTATGTGAATTGTTATAAATGGAACATTTATTTGTGAATATATAAAAAAATGAGATTGTGTTTTGTATGAAAAATGTTTTTTAAAATGGATCTTGAATTGATATTTATTTGACAGGAAATTAGAAGAAGGGTTACATTAGTTAACGGACTCATTATCAGCGTTGTTCGTCAACAAACAAAATAGAAAAACTTAATTTACTTAACTATCTTTTTTTTTACTGTTATATATTTTTTTTATATACTGTTATATATATATTTTTACAGTAACTATATTTTAATTTACTACCTAATCTAAGTAAATAGGTAACAATTTTTTTTTTTTTTAATTAATACAGATCCCTAAACAATTTGCGACTGATTGAAATGGATGACTGTTTGTATGGGAATGTTTCTTTAATTCGTGGTACACCGCAGGCACATAAATAACAGTACCATATGCGTTGCTTGATGGACTTATGTCATATCAGTTTGAGTTACATCCTTCCAGTCGAACCTGTTTTCATTATCGCAATCTAATTAGGTTTGTATGTCTGATCGCGCTCGTCTCTGTTCACTTGGGACGACCATATGAAATGAAAACAAACTCCAGTAATAAACATTTTAATATTAGTATAGAGATATAGACATAAGTGATATCTCTATAGGACATCAGCAAACTTGTCTTAGAAGACAAGTTCATTAACACTTCTTATGGATATACAAAAAACTTCTATGGATATACACCCCAACCACTGCCATCTACCCAGTAATAGTGGAAGCTAAGTCAGTCTCTCTCTCTCTACTCACCTGAAGAAGGTGCCAGTAGCATAGACAATTTATGCACACGTGATTCTTTTGTGTTAGTTTGCTACTACTGTGGTGTTAGTGGACCTGACTTCTAAGGTAAGTTTGCTAATGTCCTATCTCTCCTAATTGTAACAAGTCTTTCTCTTTCATTCAACAATTCGTTACATATATTTGATATTTTCAATTTAATTTAATAAAATTAAATTAATTAAAATGATTTATTTTAAATAATTGATTATCACTTTGTGTGACAATCTATTATGTGCTACCTTTATGAGGTTCTTAGCTTAATTTGATTATTCTTTATACTCTTATTTTTTAAATCATAAAAAATAAATTTTAATTTAGAACATGATTATCTTTTATTTCTCTCAGGGTCGATGTTAGGTAAATTGGTGAGACTGTATGATACAATAAATCAAGGCATTTATACTTTTACAAGATTCTTTAATCACATGTTTTCAAAAAATCCTTATTTAATTCATTCGAAATCTGACCATAGATATTCAAAATTCAAACCTACTTCATCTAATGAAAGTATATTGAAATTTACAGTCTTAAATTAAATATACAACTAAACTTATCTGAACAGTTTTATAGATGAGTCCAAACTATTTGCTCTAGCGCGGTTTTTTACTTTACAGTATTCTGGTTAACTACTTAATTAAAACGCACAATCTAGAAATCTTGAGACTAAAACTTGTTTTAAATCACTACATCATGTTTAATAATGTGAAATTATTAATTAATATATTCTCGACCACGAGGTGTACAAGGTTCGATCTAGCAGATCATCTTCAGAGGCTTGTTGTCAGAGTTGGACTGGGGCGAGTGGAGTCTCTTAACCGTCGGGCTCAAATCCTCTCCCCTACCCTTTCTTCCGGTTATTTTTCATTTGTTTTCGAGAGTTTCGGCAACTTCCGCTTGTACCATGAGGTTGCTGTCTGACAGCTACTGCCATCTACGGAAATATTTCTAACTACATTCCCCGTTCTGATTGGTCCCTTTCAAAACTCGTCCTCTGAGTCGTTCTAATGCGCTGAATTTACTTGTGACAGGGTGTGGGCAATGGAAAATTCCAACCAACCTGTTGACTCTTGTCACACGCCACCCTGTCCTATTTATGATTATATTTCTCAGAAGGACTCCACCCATGTCTGGTTTATAACAAAGACAGAGTTGTATTTTGTTTACTCCAGATGTTTCTGTCTGCTTTCCTATCTGACTTGCAACAATTCTCTAACATTATTTGAACCTTCGTGGTTTATTCCCATTAAATATATCCCTTTCTTTTACGTAATAATTTATTATCTATTTAAATTGATAGTCATCTATCAATTTGGCGGACCTGTTACATAATATACCATTTACTGGCCTAGTGCACTTTAATCTAATCCAACATTTTACAGTTAAAAATATGTTATTTAAAACATCAAAGTACTTTTTCTAGAACCAATAAATATTATTGATGAAATTGGAAATTTTTTCCTATTCATCATTTTGTTGCATCTAAATAATTCTGAGACATAGATATTGCTGATGCATCGTTGTTCTATCTATGTATCGTTATACTTTTGATGAATCGACATTCTGACTAGTTCTTCATGGAATCGATGATTCAATTTTTTATGCATTACACACCCCTTGTAAAAAGGCTTGAACGAGTTTGGATTTTATTTAAGAACAATTATAAAAATATGCTTAACACATCCAGTCACTAAGTCATGTAAATAACAAACCAACGGCCAAGCAGTTTCAATACATATATTATAAAGAACCATACATCACTAAATATTTACATGCAATAAGAAAAAAAACACAATTCCACCAATAAAATTCAAAGGGAAAATAGAGTAGTTTACTCATTGATTAGAAAGAGTTAAATAAAAATGCCTTTTACTGTGAGCGGATTTCAGTTTGCACTGGTTTACAAAACAACTCAATGTCAGTAGTATTTCTAAGACTAACTAAAACTAAAAAAAAATAATATATCTAGCAAACAAACATGTAACGAAATTTAACTATCTGTCCCAAAGATCTTTTTCAAATTAAGCTTAAAACTAAGACTAGACAGATTTTTGAGGTTCTCAGGGAGGTCTTTGAACAATTTTGGTCCAAAATATGAATAACTTTTCCTCCCCAACTCAAGTCTGACTCTTCGGAAATGAAGCTGGTTGTCATGGCGGGTGCTGTGCTGGGAGACCTGGTCTCTAGGCAACAACCTGTCACACAACTACTGTGGCTCTCTGAGGCCCAAGACCTTGTGCGTCATGCAGTTGGTCAATACCCTGCAAACTGAATCCATGGGTAACATCCCCAACTCATCTCGATAGGAGGACACATGATCAAAACGCCTTAGGGAACATACAAAACGGATCGCTGCGTTCTGTACAATTTGAATTCTCTGAGTGTCCTCCTTTGAGAGATTGTTGCCATAAGCAGGGTAACAGTAGTGAAATACTGACAAAACCAAAGACTGCATGAGACTGAGCTTTACAGAGCCTGGTAGTAAATATTTGAATCTTTAGAGACCCCTCAGCCTGCCAATGGCTCGCTGGATAGTGTGCGTGACATGGTCCGTGAACGAGAGCCCACCGTCTAACATGACACCAAGAGTCTTGACTGTGTCACAGACTGCCAGTCTCTCCCCACCGATTATGACACCTACACCTTGTCCCCCCAGAGTCTGTACACAATCGTGCGGAGCTAGATGAAGGACACTGCACTTGCCTATATTAAGTTTAAGCCCGTTTCCGGCTGACCATATTGAAATGGATTCAAGGTCAACATTGATTAGGGTAATCGCCTCTTTGGCTGATGAAGGAAGATAGGACAGGTGCAGTTGGCAATCATCCGCATACTGGTGGACAGTACAGTACTGCACACAACTGGGGAGGTCAGACGTGTACAGATTGAACAGCACAGGTCCAATACAACTACCTTGGGGCACACCTCTGTTCCTGATCAGCGCAGAAGAAGTTTCACTCCCTACTTTGGTAACCTGGGTTCTGTCTTTCAAGTATGATTTGACCCACTCGATTGATCTTCTGTCAAAGCCATAAAATTTCATCTTTACCAATAGAAGCTCATGACTGATTGAATCAAAGACCTGCTAATAGTCTAACATAACCAATGAGCTATACAAGCCTGTATCTTTTCCATCTATGAGGTCACTAAATTAATTTACCAGAGCTGTGCAGGTATTGTGATTTTTTTCTGAATCTAGATTGAAGCTTCGGTATAATTTCTTCTTCATTCATAAAAGGAATGAATACTAGCTTTTCAAGAACTTTAGAAATAGCTGGTAGAATCGAGATGGGTCTCAACTGTTGGACATTTTTGGGGGTGTTGACTTTTGATAGAGGATGAACTTGATTTATTTTCCATGTTTTGGGAAACTGTCCCATTTCTAATGACTTATTCATGAGGTATGTAAAAGCTTTTAACGCATACGGACTCACAGCTTTGAGCATCTTAATAGAAAGACCATCACTGCCAACTGCTCTGCTTATAATTAGAATCTAAAGTTTCCGGTGACAACCGCGTCAAGGTACTATCTACAATATTTACAAGATGACCAGACGTTTTGCCCATACCTGTTTATGGCATCAGTACCTGTTTATGGCATCAACATTTAGAGTTCACCTTGGCCAAAATGTAGACATTGTAGCGATCTTTTACTAGACTCAACAACTCTATCAAAGAAGAAGTTGACTTGATTGTATAGTTGCCCTCATGCAGTATTCTTGCCAAAGGGCTGTTGGACTCATATTCTCTTGAGTAGTAAGTGATATCTTATATAGAGGTCCTTTGATTGTTTTCTAAATGGTATTCAGAGATCCACTTGACTCAGAAAATTCAATACTTTTTATTAAGTTTGTATAGAGGAAGGTTGTGTCAAAGAAAAACGTCTCAACTCAGACTGCGCTATATACCCTATTTCACATCTGTTTTTCCCCTAGTTGATAAATCAGTTGATTTAATGTGACAAAATGTGTTCATGAATAGAAAATTTACTCTCCATCTACTACAGTATTGCCAATAAATTTTTCCAAGCAATTACATTTTCAGTAGGTGCAACCAAAACATTAAAAATTGTAGAGTAATTTTCGATGGTCTAGATGAAACTTTTAACTTATTCACTATTGTGGCCAATCATATGAAAGTTTTGTACTAGTTTTAATGAACATGTGACAAATCTTTTCATGCTGAAATATCAGAAATATTCAGTTTTTGTTTGTATCCACATTAGGATTCAATTTTAAAGCCACCTCAATGATTATTTTTGTGCCCCAAGGAAGAAAGAGAGAAAAAACAAGTTTTCCAAAAACTGGATATTTATTATTAAAAAAGTTAATTAAATCATTAAACTATAGTCAGAAATGCTCTGATCCTATTATGAATCACTTAAAATGTTCTTTTTTAGGTTTATTTTATTTGAAGCATAAAATACAATTTATTACATACATTTTTAAAATAAGCTAATTATAATCGTTTATTTTTCCAGGTTTTTCCCCATTCGTGATGAGGGATGTTAACTCAAAGTCTGCTATGCTCGGCATCAGAGGAAAGGATCAACAATTCAAGTACTGGATGAGGAAGAATCCAAATGAAGTTGTAAAGCATGGAAAAAAGAAAAAATGATAAAAACCAATGGTATATTATTTTATTCTGGTCCCTTATCCACCAATCTCTGTGTAATTTGTTAGGCTATAAAGACAGGACAGCCCAACATAATGAAAATAATGACTAAATGCTTGAAAGAAAGTAACTTGTCTTGACAAATAATTACTTACTAAAACTAATTGCATCATAAAGACATTATTTTGAATTTGGTATGTACTTCATGATATCAAAGAGGGAGTTACATTTTAAATATTAACACGTAAAAGATATTTAAAATAAATAATTTTAGTAATTAGGGGCTTCACAAAAGTTCTTCTGTACTTCTTATCCTAAGAAGGCAATCTATTCTAGTAAAATTACAATATAAAATCACAAAGCTCTACATATGACTATTAAAAATAATCACGTTGATATTATAATATTTAAAGAAATATCTATATTGTCTTCCTACTTAAATAAAATTTAAGCGTGGGATGTAGTAAGGTTGCGTGATGTGATGATTGATGTCTACTCATTCATGACTGGTGGTTTTTTGTTGAGAGATGGCGGACGAGTAAAGGCAGAGATTTGCTCAGAAGGGGAATGAGCACAGCTTGGTGGACTATGGCATACATGCGATAGTACGGGCCACTGAAGGGGTCCTTCACAGCAGGACACAGCATGTGGTTCAAGTTCACTTGGGCCGGCTGAAACAATCACTTCAATCTTCAGTAAAGACTTAACTAATAACTTGAGCTACTATTGTTACGAGTGCCTTTCTAACGCTCTAGTGTCAAATGGGAGCTTGTTAAATAAATCTATTTTATTTTACTACATTTTTTAATTACTAGTTTTTTGTCCATTATCATGCACTTTTTATATCAAATTAATCTTATGGCATTCCAGTTTGGGAGGCTCAGTCAGTCAGAACAAACAAAATTTTCAAACTTAAAAAATGAGCCATCCGAACACTTTCTTTACTGTCCATATTCAGTATATTTTAGAAACATTGTTATTTTAAAATAAAATCCACACCTTTATTCTAGAGTTTCTCAACCTCAACATATATACAATCTTCGTAACCAACTGAATCTGGTCATCCCAAATCATAGAACCTCCTTCTCCGAAAGACACCTTTTACACAATCACCACCCAAATAACCTCAAACTGGAACAAAAGCTAACTACATTTAAAAGATAATCTAGTAGATTTAGTTCCTTATAGTGTTAATGATTTTTTTCAATTCTATTTGGTTTCAAGGGTTGCAAATATTTTAGTTTATTACCAATTAACAAGACATGTTTATTTTATATATTTAATTACCTCATTGTAATTATGTATTGACAAGTGTTTATGTATAATTATGTATGTATGACACAATAAATAAATAAGACTATTTTGATCAGTTATCAACTACTATATCGGTGAAGGGTAGGTAAGTTTGGTAAAACAGCAAGATATAGGAATTTAAAAAGACCTGACAAATTTAAGGACATGAATGATAGCAGTACGCATTAATAATATATTCAGTTTTACAAAGAAAATATTTATAAATCAGAAATTATTTTACGATCTGCATGCTAAAAGCAGGAATTACAACAATATTTTCGTGTTTTGAGTTAGTTACATTACTAGTGATTCTTTTATTTATATTTTTTCACTTTTTGGGGTAGTTGCCAAAATCAATGTTCTTCTAATCATTCTCTCTATGAGTGCTTCTGCTCCTCTAGTGTTTCTCATTTTCTAACTAGACAAAATTGCCCTCACAATACAGTGTGGAAGAAAAGTCCTGGAACAGATTAATAATTTTTGGGGATGGCAAGGAGTATAAAGAAAATCTTAAATGAGAGCAAAGGTTGAGTAGTACATCAAGTTATTATAAATTGATTTAAATCGACTTAAAATCACCGCATTTGAAAATGATGTATCGCAACTACATATGTAATGAACATTACAACATTAATTAATTTTACGACCTCTAGAAGCCAAGATAACAATGTTTCAGGTAGTTGATGAGAAGTTTTTTTTCCTAAAAACATATAATTCTAAAATTGATAAAACTCTTAAGAAACACTCCTATCAACCACCTATTAAAATATAAATGTGCTATGCGAATGGGGTTTTAAATAATAATGGTGTAAATTTAATGTACAGTAAAACCTAATTAAAATTTTGGTAATTTTTTGTTCTAAACAAGATACAAATTATTAGGACTTGTAATAAAATTTTCAAATTCATATGTCATAGTTTAAAATTTAACAAGGAAAACAATGGTATGATAGAAGTTTTCATAGGCATCTTAATTTCTTAGAAATCAACCTTCAAACTCGGGTGCACATAATTTTTGCGCCGACAGTAGTGTTATAACAAGGTTTTTCAATATGTCCACATTCTGGAGGTTAGGAAGTTCTGTTAATGTGTTCCTATTTCTTACAAAATACATATTTAATTTTATTATTATTGAGAAATAAGTCATTATTCATGTAATGTGTCTAGAATTACTTCAGACACCCATGGTGTTAAGATAGAGATTAGTTCTAGAATATTAGTGTCAGCTGCACCTCTAGCTAAAGATGCAAGACGGGCGCAAAGTGTAACTGCCGGAACGTTCAACATCAGCCATCCGTGACCCTCCAATATCTTAGGCAGGGACGGCTAATCAAATATTAAGTCAAAATCTTCTTTTATTTTGTACAAAAATCCCAATTTTTTTACAACTGGAATAATAGAACTAGTAATATAGTAAAAAAAAGTGAAGTTGCGTCATCAAACACTTTTTGAACACGTATCTGAAAGAAAGAAAAATTGCATTTCTATCTCTAGATCCATAAGATCTAAATATGTAAGTATTTAAAAGATTTAAAAAAATCTTTAGCTAATATAAAACAATTTAAAAACTTAATTTCCAATAAAAAACATTTGTACATCATATACAGGTCTTAAAAACGAAATCAGATACAAAATACTAATTATGTTTCATTTTAAGCGCATTTCAAAAAAATAATTTAAATTACCTGGTGTTAAGTACAGTTAAAACATAAAACTTTATTCAAATATGAGCCAAATAATAGTATAATACATTTCTGGAAAGTAAAAAGGAAGGTCTTACAGCATTTACAATTTTAAACTCTTAAAAGGACGAAAGAGGATTTCTTTAGGATTCAAATTGGGCTTAATGAATGATAGAAATCCCCAACACCTATGATAAAGTCAGAGCTTAGTCACCTATGGTATAGTCTTAGATAAACTGAGTGTTTTAGCTAAAAACATATTATTTAAAATAAATCAGATATTATATTATATAATTAAGAAAGTGGATAAAACCAACAAGAATTTAAAATACTCACAATCGCCAATGCCTGAAGCAGGATGAAGTGGTATATCAGTAATATTCCATAGGATACTGCAGACCAACTCATATCACTCAAATCTTCCACCTCGAACACACCTGAGTCATAAGATAGCATAATCAAATTAAATGTAATATATGTTTACATAATATAATTAAAATGAAAATAAATTATTTCCAAATAATTTCATTGTCAACCAAATTGATAGATTTTACTCTTCATTATTACAATATCAATATTTGTAGGAAATTCCCAGTGATTGCTTTGAGTTTATTATAGTGAAGTGTATCTCATCTTATGTAATTGGAACCTGATCCTATTTGGGTTAAAAGTATATTGCCATTGTGTGGTTAAAATGAAAACTGCACTCGCTGAGTTTGAGAGTCCTATTTGGTTAAATCAACTAAACTCTGAGTTTGTACTCCAAAATGATTGATTGTCTGTTGTTTGAAAGTTATTTATTAGCATTGGATTGTTCATGGTATGTAGATAATATTTGAAGATTTCCAATGCTTTGAGTGTTTAAGAAAATAACACAACGTTTTGACAGGTATAACTAACTCTTGCCGTCTTCAGGTGTACTTACTAACTTAGCCTACATCTAAAACTAATTTTTTTTCCTTAACCCATACTAAATCAGAAAATACTTAATACTACATGCTGGATACTAAGGATTACTGTTGAAAGTCAAAAGTTCTTAAAAAACTATCACACATAACATAATTATACAAAATATAATACAGAAGAAATGCAAAATATGAAATCAGTCAACAAAACACGGAGCACGTTATTAAATAGACCAAATACTCAATGACATACAAAAATAAATGCAAAATATGAAAAAATCAACAGAGCATAGATCAGGTTATTAAACAGACAAAATATTCAATGAGACATGAAATAAATGCAAAAATATGAACAATTCAACAAAACATAGAGCAGGTTATTAAATAGACAAAATATTCAAACTATCCAACCAGCTTCCAATTCCACTGAGGCCGGGGGGGAAGGAGTCCTCGCACCACTAGACTGACGAGATCAACTCACCACGACTGTCAAAGACGAACTGAATCCTTGTGGTAACCTGATCCGTGACGAGTGGTGGGGAGTAGCCCCCGTCAAGCGATGCCTAAGTGGACTGTGCAAGGTGATTGGGAGGAGGGGGTGTTGTAATCGTCTCTGTGTTTTTGAACAATTCTGTTGTGTTTGAAAGTATGTTTTTGTTTGATATTTCCTCATAACGAGCCTCCAAGCTAGTGTTCCGGGGACAAGGTAAAAAACTCTCCAAGCAGATCTAGAGGCACGGGCGTCAGGGCAGGGGCCTGATGGATGTTGGTGTGTAAAATGGTCATGTTTTGTGTTCTACATTTTATTGTTGTGAGTGTTCTGGGACGAGCCCCCAAGCTAGAATTCCGGGGACAAGGCAAATGAAGCTCCCTCCTAGGGGCACTGGCGTCTCAGTTTCAATGGTTGAGGTGTATGTGTGGGGACAGGTCTTGATGTATGTGGTGTGTTTTTTTATTGCTGTTAAAATGAGACTTTAACAGAGCTAACCAAAGTGGTCTTACCTCTATGCTACTTTGGCTAATTGGATCTTGATTCAACTTAATTAAAGTCCCTTCTATAAACTTTCTTTTATAATAGTGTGGTTCATGGTGTAAAATATTTTCCTCATTCTATAAAAACTTGTGTTCACTCTCCCATGCATGTTTAGCTAATTTAGAATGTTGTGATTCAACATTTTTTGTGTTGTTTTTGTGTTCATTTATGCGTTCAGAAAGTGAGTGTTTAGTTTCTCCTATGTATTCCCTATCACATTCACACTTTATACTGTAGATACAATTTTTGGAGGCTTGGTATTCATTGTATGTTGTCTTATAAAAATGTTGTCTCAATGTGTTTTCTATTCTAAAAGCTGTTTTTATATTATATTTACGGGCAATCTGCCTTATTTTCTCGGATACTTTGTGAATGTAAGTTATGTTAATATATGCTGCTGGTTTGTCTTCTTTTTGTTTTTGTGCTGTTAGGTGTGTGTGTTTTACATTTGTTTATAATCTTTGACGTGTATCCATTATTTTTTAAACCAAGTATTATGTTTTCAAATTCGTTATTTAGATATGTTTTATCTTGACACACAGTTTTAGCTCTGTCAAAGAGAGAGTAGGCTACTCCTTTTTTAACAGATTGGCTGTGGTTGGACTTAAAGTTTAAGTATCTGCCTGTGTGGGTCTTTTTTCTATAAACTTTAGTATTTATAGTGTTCCCTTCCCTGTTACGTTAGTTTTATAGTTGGGGATACGTTGTTTAAGTGTTCTTTGAAATCGTCTAGTTTATGTTCCCCATGACTCCAGATGACAAAAGTGTCATCCACACACCAAAGCCACACCTTTGATCTGAAAACTGCAGAAACAATTGCTTTCTGCTCGAAATCCTACATGAAAATGTTGGCAAATATCAGTGACAGTGGAGACCCCATTTCCATACCTTCATCTTGGCGATGTATGTGACCATTTAGTATAAAGTAATTTGTTTCAGTGCACAGATGTAAGAGTTCCACAATTATGTCAACAGTTCTTTGTTTTAGTGTGGGATCATGGTTTTCAATGATGTTGAGTGTTTCTGTAACTGCTATGTTTGTGAATAAGCTCTCTACGTCAAACTCACTAATATGTCATCATCTGACACCTCTTGTCATTTCTACAAAGTGTTTGATGTTTGTAACGTGTGTGTTTGTTTTGCCCGACAGTGGCTTTAGTATGGGTAGGATATAATTACAAAGTTCTCGTGTTGGGGAATTTTGAGAGATTACAATGGGTATTAGAGGAACGTTCTGTTTGTGTAATTTTGGTAGCCCATACATGTGTGGTGTTTTTGAGTGATGTGGTGTAAGTTTTGTTCTTAACTTATCTGTGAAATATTTTTTATGTTTTTCCTATTTTGGCTGTGGTGGATAGCCACACTTGGTGAAAATTGTAACTATTGCCTGTGCATGCGCGAAGCTTAGGGAAGGGAGGTTGACGCGACGGAGTCGTGCACCAACACCGCCACAGTGAGGAGAAGCCGTCACCCTTGTGGATCTGGACAGATGAGTCGCCTCGTAGTATAAGTTATTCGCGATCATTTAAGATGTTTCAATTAGGCTAAATTATCAGAAGGGGGGGAGTAGAACCATTTCGTAGTAATCAATTGGCAAAACCTTTTAAATGTAGAATTACATAATTTGAGGTCACGAGGGGATCGTAGCCAGCCAAATTGTTTGCACCATTAGTCATTCAATTAACCTCTTTCAATTAATCAATTTAGAGGTGATCAAAGCTGGTTGTGATTTATAGGGAACCGACGAATAGCACTCACACGGCCAACTCGTCGAATTTAAACCCACACGCTTCTAAGTTGTGCGGGAAACAGGGCCGAATTAATCTTGTAAATTACCACACGGCCTCTGATGAAATGATACCATTTATCCGATAATGCACCGCCAGCCCTTGTTTCCTCCACAAATTGGTAGTTTCCCAAATGGCCCAAAGCTTTTTGTTGGATCTTTTTTAATAAAGTGTAAGTCCCCTTAATAACCTGAATCCTACAGTAAATATAAGACACAAAACACGAACATTTTACACACTAACATCCATCAGGCCCCTGCCCTGACGCCTGTGCCCCTAGATCCGCTTGGAGGGAGTTTTTTACCTTGTCCCCCGGCAAAAACATGTTGGAGGCTCGTCATTAGGAAATATCAAACAAAAACATACTTTAAAACACAACAGAATTGTTCAAAAACAGACGATTACAACACCCCCTCCCCCCCAATTACCTTGCACAGTCCACCTAAGCATCGCTTGAAGAGGGTTGTTACCCCCACCACTCGTCTGTTTAATAACCTGATCTATGCTCTGTTGATTTTTTCATATTTTGCATTTATTTTTGTATGACATTGAGTATTTAGTCTATTTAATAACGTGCTCTGTGTTTTATTGACTGATTTCATATTTTGCATTTGCCCAGAAAACGGCAAATGAGTGCTTAGAATGCTCAGACCTAAAATGAGAATTTTGTAAGGGTTTGAAAAAAAAAGATATTACATCCATTAAAAAAAAAGTATGGCCAATCTAAAAACATATTTTTAAAGTTAATTAATTACACTAACAGATTATATAATTATAGTTTTAAAATAGTTATTAGTAAAAAAAATTAATTCTAATTTTCTTGTTTTATAATTAATTATAAAACGGTCTGAATTACTGTTACAGTTAAAACCATATACTTTCCTTTGTTAAGCATATTTCATAGAACATATCCTGACATTTTATGAAAATATACTAAAAATTATGTTTTTTATATTATGAAGATATTTATGATAGTCGGCTTTTTATGATAAATAGTGCATAGGTTGACTTATTTTATATAATAATGTTACTATTTAGTTTACCCTTTCAGTTTATTTTTATCAACTGAAATATTTGAAAGAATATATTTCACTCTAAAAAGGTTGATATAACTATATGTATAGGTAGATTCTAAATTTACACATTAAAAATATACATTGTAGCCTGAATACGTACACTTGGTAAACCAGAGAATAATAAATATGTACATACAACTTAAATTTTAAAATTAACAGTAAATCAAAGAAATCATTGATGAAAGAAGTCTTTGAAAACAAAAAATTAACACAGAATGTAAACAACAACAAATCTCATAACTTCTCAATGTAACGATTAACTTCAGACAGGGAGACCAGCTGGCAAATAAGTTGCATTCATACACACTCTTATGAAAATTATCAATGGTAAAATATGTTGTTTTTATCACATGTATAAATACTTTTCTTTGGTTTGGGATAAAAAGCATGGATATATAATAACAAGGGGACACCCCTGCACGCTTCGCATGCCAACCCCGACGCTCCCTGCACTCTGTAAACCTCGGCCTCGGCATGTGACTTTTGACTACAAATAATAACAGACTAACTGTGTGACGTAAAATCACAATTTATAAATACCCAATAGTGTTGCTTAGCCGTTTCAAACAAACATTTGTTTTTGTTTAACAGCTGAATATTAAACTCGTAAAAAAATATTTAAAATGCATCGGTAGTATAATTTCAAACATAAAAAATAAACATGTTTATTTATAAAACAGCTGTTATTAATTTACTAAAATCAACCCAATATAATTCTTATGGGTAAATATTTTAGGGGCATTTCTACCTCTTAGGAGTATTTTATCAAGATAAAAATAGTTTTGTTGTCCTATTTAAGACCTAAAGAAACAGTCTACAAAATTTCAGCTCTCTACCTACATGGGAAGTTGAAAAATTAGTGATGAGTGAGTGAGGGCTTTGCCTTTTATATATAGAGATAATTGCTTTTTGCACAAAATAAAATAAGTGCTGCTGATCTGATCGGTGATTGGGACTTCTACCGTCATATACATTCGGCGAGAAAATTGGCACTTTGGATTACCGCGTAAAACTTGCATGCCGATGAGATCGGCGCTTGGAATTTCTCACACAACATTTCAATGCCGATAACATCGGCACCTAGGGCTCAAAGTGTTAAAGCCTGCGTATCTACATCACAATATCAAGTACCTATTCATAAATAGTAGTAGACTCAACATCGCCGTGTAAAAATAAAACTATGTTAATGGCTGAATATTGTATTCAACATTTGTTGTTGGGTATATTACTTGTTAAGTTCACAGGGGTTCACGTGTGAGAAGTGCTGATTACTTTATGGGTTCAATAGAGCAAATTTGTAGTGGACTGCCAAGCATTTACAGTAAAATCATGAGGTTGCTTTAACAATTGTTGACCAACTGAAACCATTTTTGGATTACATTGCTAACCCAGGCTTTCAGGTTGGAATTGGAGAGGACAGGGAAATCTACTAGTGAAATAAGACAATAAGAAACAGTCTGACTGGAAATCGTTTACTTGGCACGCTTGCAATAGCTTGTCAAAAGTACTGAATTAAAGCAAGCAATCTAGAAGAAAGCAATAAGGGAAGTTTAACTTGACTAACAAATAACAATTTTATTTTTGAAAAATCTAATAAGCTGAAAAAAGGTCCATAAAGGCTGTAAGTGTGACCATGGTTTACTACTCTTCATGATAATGACAGGTTTTCTTGTCTTATCATGCACTCTAGTAAGAAGCGGATAGACTTAAATTTAAAATGTTTTGCACAATACATAAAAATACTGGTTCTTTTATGTTAAGTCTGTTGTTTACTTCTAAAAACTCCTGGGAAAGCAAGAGTGCTCTCACCTGAGAAACTTGCATGGAATCATTATATATTGTAAGTAAATAAAATTAGTCCAGTGGTATGATTAAGGACGTTTTATTCTTCAAAGTTTATTAATTCCCATTAATTCTTAATTTTTGTCTACAGTACCTACTAACCTAGAAACAAGACTAACCCAACAATGATAGAAGACCGACCCTTACACGTACTGTGGTAATGACCCGCCCACCCACCTTACACGCACAATGGTAATGGTACACCCACCCATATACTTACAGTGGTGCCTACAGAACCCAGAAAATTTTAGGGTTTAAAGGGAAGAAGATGCACTTGATCAATGAATAATTATAAATACGTTTAAATACAAAAATAAATTACTGCATTCAAATCAGTATTGTAATTTGATGATTTTAGTTAATAAATCTACTTTAAAGAGAATATTTCATAATGTAGTTCTAAAAAGTATAAAATAAACAAATCGCTAAAACTGAAAATATTTAACCATTGATTTTACTATACATAGAAGATAGTTCCATCCAATGTTAAATTTTGAGGCACGGAATATGGGAGCGACCGTGCTGCAACCTGTCGTCAATCAAGTTAAAGAGGTCGAAATTGCCTCCAGTTTCGACTGTTCGGTTGCACAACCTGGGAGCAGTAAAGGAAACTAATCACTCCCTCCCATTCTCTCTTCCTTCTTTTAAGACGCTCGTCCGGACTGTCGCCCCTGCACCTGTCGCCGATTGGCCTTGATGGTGGGTCAAAGTGGGATATTATTCCTTGCTGTGCTATTTCTTGCACGGAAAGAAATCGCGATCTTTATTTAGGCCTTAAGGGTTTGTGAATATGAAAAATGTTAGGGGACTTTTTTTGTTATTTTATCAATGTAAATAACAGTGTGTTACAGATGTTTAGTTAAAACATTATGCATTATCTAAAATGATGTAAATACTACGTATTGTAAGTTTATTGATATTTTAAGTAATTGTATATTTAGAAGTAGCAAGAAAAATGGTGGTAGTTCTAAATTGTTAAAGGCTAAGTGGTTAAGTCCCTGAATAACACCAACATTTTATATAAATTTGAGGGACGTAAAAAATTATATAAAATTTCTATGAAAAGACCATATGACAGTTTTTCAAAATTATTTTGCAAAATGTACTAATGAATTAAATAATGTGATCAATTTTACAAAAAAACAATTATTATTCAACATTATCAGAAAACTGTAAAGGTGATGTATCTGAGCAGTGGAAGGTAATAAATAACTTGACAAGTGGGTTTTCAAAGAAAATAGTTAAGCTAATTGAATTGCCAAAAGGTGAAGTTATGCGTGAGCCTTCCATCATTGATAAGATAAACAATCACCTTATCACAATCCAGTCTAGCCGTTCAGCCAGACTTTGTACATTCCAATACCCTTCCACCTTTACGTACTTACTATCAATATTCATTCCTTATAACTCCAACAGATTTAAATGAAATTAAGAGTATTGTTAAGCTTTTAAAAAATAAAAAATTAACTGGCTCTGACCAAATTAATGTACATTTACTGAAAAATATAATTGATGAGATTGTTATCTGTATTCTCTAAGGTTTTTGAAAAAACAATGATTAAAAGTTAAATTTTCTTAATCCACGTCAATTCGGTTTTATCAAAGGAAAGTCATCTGAGGATGCGTTATTAGAAGTATTAGAAATAATTTATAACAATTTAATTATTCATTAACTTATCATCTGTCATATAGTTCACATTTAATACTAGAATTAACCCTTTATATTATTGAAATCATTATTCATTTTTTATCAAGTAATTAAAGCTTCTTGTCAGTATTGCATTGTATAATTATTGCTGTATTTTTAACTATAAATGAACATTCCTTTTTGTTTAAAAGTTAATTGAACTATTTGTCATAAATACCACAATATTAAAATCTGCTTCCGGGTCACGCCGTGGACAGTGAAATGTGTGTGGTAGGCCTACCGAAAGTTTTAATATTCGTTGTTTTCCTCTTGTGTGAACTGTGTTTGTTAACTTTTAATTAATTTGTGACGCATACCACTTGGACTTATTTGTTTTCTGTAACCTGAAGATGCCGTTCGTATTCACGGCGAAACATGTAGTTGTTATCACCATCACACGCTGTGAACTGTTTGACTGAAGGTAAAGTAAACCTATTTTAGTCTATACCAGGATTGGAATTTTTTCTTTTTATTTTCTAACCCTATCATGAAATTTGAATCTCATTTGGGTTTTATATTTTTCCCAGTATTATTCTATATAAATATCATAGGCCTATTTCAATATTTATTTTGTCAAAGAAATAAATAATGTCACATTTTTTAATATTTCATTATATTATATATTCCTGGAATATTTGCAGATTAATTTCATAATTGAAAGGAGAGTCATTGATTGGATTTGAAAACAATTTATTTTTTAATCAATTAAAGAATATGAATAAACTAATGATTGAGTACAACAGTCCATTTAATCACCTAATCGATGGTTAAAATGCAATAAATAAGATTAGGTTAACCATCGATTAGCCCATTTCGTACTGTTTATTTTCAGATGGGCTAAATAATATGAAAATGTTTACTTAAATCAGCAGTAATTATCGCCAGCATTGCCGATAAGTTACCAGGATACTATTCAAGTGTGTCTATTTACAAATACACGGTGTGTTAATCATATAAATCAATATGGTGTTTTAATTTATTCAGTTATAAATATTTCTTTATTCAATATGAATGTCACACTGAGTTTTACTGTAATAGTATCAACACAGTATTCTTTATTATTCGAAAGAGATGCAAGCAAATATAAAAACAGAGAACCCGGATACACTTGGCAATATGGAATAACGTAAACAATTATCTAAGCAGGATGTTGTTTGTGTGTGGGACCTGAGGAAGGAGAGGGCGGGGCGGCTGTCTGGAGAATGGGAGAGTGGGTTAAGAGGAGGGAAGTGAGACAGAGACGGAAGAGCGTGCGAGAGAGAGAGGAAATAGGGCTATGCGCAGCGCAGCGTGGGGCCTCAAAACAGTTTTGGGGCCTCGCCACAACTCTCCCATATGGATGGAGTATCTCTTTATATAGTAAAATCAATGATTTAACCCATTGGCTACGACTCACGAGCAGTGTTCGTTCTGTGTTTAGCTGCATTTGAATAGTGCAAAAACAATCAAATTGTTGAGAGATCATTTTCACTAGAGACCACTACCTGTTATGAACAGAACTAGTGAAAAAAAAGAATAACTACATGCATATACAGGGTGGTCCAAAAAGAAATGACACATTTTAACATCAATTTTAATTTACCCAATTTAACTATAAGGTAAAATTTATAAATATATAGATAGAAAAACTCAAAAAGTTTTCAGTAGTACTCAATAAATCCCGATATATACACCGTTTGAGACTCTGTATGCGTGAACATGAGATTTAGCATCTCACAAAATTTTTCTACATTTCCTGGTCATTAAATTTAAGATTACTTGAGTAATTTATTTATTACCAGCTGTTATTTGCAATCAATTATTCAAACAGCAGTTTTTTAATTAGTTGTGGAACAGCTCCTTGTTGGTAATTTACAATTGTTTACTTTGATTCATAAAACTCATCAGAACTATGGCTACTTCTCAACAAAAGGTTCAGTGTGTTTTGTGATTTACTAAATTTAAATCGATAGTCTCAGTTTTAGACTTGAGTGTTCTGTTTAATTTAAACTAAACTAATTTAAAAACAGCTGTTAGAATAATTAATTGCAAACAATGCAAACAAAAGCTGGCGATAAAGGAATTACTCAAGCAATGTTAAATTAATTTCCCAATAAATGCAGTAAAATTATGTAATATACTAAATTTCATGTTCATGCCTACAGAGCCTCAAATGGTGTACATATCGGGATTTATTGAATACTACTGAAAAAGTTTTTAGTTTTTCTATCAGTAGATATATATATAAATTTTATCTTATAGTTAAAATTGGGTAAATTAAAATTGATGTGTAAATATGTAATTTCTTTTTGGACCCCCTGTATTTAAAAATCACAGTACTAAATTCTTCCGCTCAGAGCGTCAGTTGTTTTGAACCAGTTTTGGCCAATGCTGCATCACGCCTCAGTAGTCTCGTGGATAAGTCGTCGCCCCCTGTGGCCAGGGAGTCAGCGTGACCCAAGGTTCCTATACAAAAGGTCTCATTCTCATATGGTCTATATAAGCCGAGTTGTAACGTCAGAGGGAGACCTCCGACCACAGAGTAAGTGTATTACTCTGTGCCTCCAACACAGCATGCTGAACAATTAAAACTACATACTAAAAACTGTTACTGTATTGTGTTTAAGAATATTTTGGAACTATTTAAATTTCTGATTTTAATATTATATGGCTATTATTACAAACTGAAATGGCACACCTTACTTAAGGTATTTCACAAACATAGTTATATGAATTCACAATTATTAAAAACAAAGCCATACCACAGTATAAAACACCATACTAAAAATTATTTAACAAAGCAGACAGAAGTGTCATCCAGGGTACGGATATAAGATGTTTTATATTGTTCTGTTTGTAGCATTGAATGTAGAATAAACACAGCTGAGGCCTCCCTATAATGTAATTGCTACCTTCGCGATATGGATTCGTACTTGTATGAGACAGCCTGTTGTATAGGAACCTCGGGCGTGGCGTTTAAAATCCTAGTCGAGGTGCAAAAAGGCAACTGGTGCAATTGCATTAGAACCATCCTTCCGCAGGTAGGATGTAGGCCATGTCCGGTCTACATGGTCTGATGAGCCTCGAGCTCATATGTTAGAGAAACATGAGATAGGATGCTTTTAATGTAATGTTGACTGAATAGTCAACAGCACCAGTCAACACAACAGTTTTACTCATTTTAAGTTTGCTATTCAAATATTTGCTCTTACAATATTTTATTTTTAATTAATTATGTCGCCAATGGGTTAATAAGCAATTAAAAATTAGATCAAATTTTCCACTTAATTATAAAATAATACACAAGAATGAATCAAAAAATTAATTTCCAGCCAACACATTCTAAAATAAAACAATAAAAACTAAAAGAGCAAACATAAGAAAACTTACAAACACTACAAGAGCCTAAACAAACTCATGTGAATAGTTACATTCAAGATAAGTGCAAGTTTTACTGTTCATAGTGGTCATTGGGGAAACCAATGCAACGATACAACTACTGAAAGCAAAGGGTTTGAAGGCCTAAGCCACATACCTCCCTGTAGCAACAAATATATCGGAATTATCAGCATCATGGTGTGCTGGATCCAATATATCCAAGTCTCAAATGGCAGCTAAACCAAAAAAGTACGCTTTTGAAAAATAACCCTCACTTTAAAAGAACAAATGCTTAAAAATGGAACAAAATTCATAATTCATGTAATTTTAATTTGAAAAGAATATTTTGTTATTTGACTGAAATGGTTCATAATACAATTTCTTTTTCCCCTGATAGTTCCCAAATACATGCAGTTCAACTATAGTTTCTAATAGCATATTATTAGAATTGTTTATATGAACAAAAAGATAACTTGAGGAAAGATAGAACGTGATAATATTGAGCTGGGCCTAGGTACAGCTATTTCACATATTTATGCTTACACTTTAGTGAGAAAAATATGACTAGGTATAGTTAAATTACAATAATTATGCACATTTTGGTCTTTTACTATTTGGTTACCTGAAAAACATTTTTTTTAAAGATGTTAAATTCATCAGTGTTTATTGGGCCTTGGTTAGACCAAAGAGTACACTTGGTTTGTTCCGCAATCTATGAAGGCCTTTGAATAATAACTTACACTCCAAATTATAACAGTACGCGGTAGTATCTGTATAAAAGACAAAACTGTATCTATTTTAAAAAAATTACATTTTATGGTTCGGAAGTCACATTAAGCCATTTGTCCCCAGGTTGTGTTAAAAGAGAACTTCGTAGTCCTAACTTCCCCTGGCAAAACAAGACAAAATTAACATTGTAACTTTTATATTTGCCAATGATTTTTCTTAAAAAAAATAGATCACAAATAACTCTTTGCAGTTGATACTGTAGTAGTAATTCAATAGAAATACACATTCATTATTAAATACGGGGTGGAAAAAGTAAAGAAATGCTTTGATATTTTTTAAACGAGATTACGCAGACACATGAAATATTGCACAATGCTGTTTAACCTGTGTTAGCAAGATTTCATTGCACTTTTTGTTGATTTTTATTGTTTACGGTGTATGTTTCATCCAGCGATTGGTTGAAATTCTTCGACAGAAGCATACGTTGAGTTTTATATAAAGTTAAAGGTATATTAAAGAGACATTAACTGCCACAAACAAGCTCTCACAAGGTTCACTCTGTCCTGAGTTACGGCCATTTGAATTCTATAACTGAGAACATGAACAGAACAGAAAATAAAGTGGTTTAACCCATAAAAAATAACACATCCATAAAAGCAATGGGAAAACAATGTTAATGTCTTAACTTTTTACAACAGCCAACATTGGCACCCACAGGTTTTTGGTGCTCACTTCGTTCATCTTTATAAAAAGTTAAGACGTAAACATTGTTTTTCCAATGCTTATTTGACTGTGTTATTTTTATGTGTTAACATTTATTTCCTGCAATTTCCTTGTTCTCAGTTATGGAATTCAAATAGCCATAACTCTGTACAGAGTGAACCTTGTGAGAACTTGTTTTGTGACAATTAATGTCTCTTTTATAGACCTTTATCTTAAATCAAAACTCAACCTATACTTCTGTTGAAGAATTTCAACCGATCCATGGATGAGACATACCCTAAATGATAAAAATCAATGATAAGCGCAATGAAATCTTGTTAGGTTATACAGCTTTGTGGAACATTTCATGTGTCTGTGTCATCTCGCTGACACACGGCAAAAAAATATCAAAGTGTTTCCATTTTTTTCGCACCCCCATATTTCAACATCAAAAATATATAAATTAACATAATGCTTTATTCCTAATGAGTTTAAGATCAACATGCAAAACAGGGAAATGAATACTAATAATTCTTTAATATTGATTTTCAATGCTGAAATTGCACCCATAGGCTCAATCATGTACTTAGGCATTGCTATACAATTAAGTCTTAAAATGAGACTTGCATAAAGATAATTTATATTCTGTGCTTGCTGAGCTGCTATGTTGTAAGGAAACTTACTATGGGTTAAATTAAAGCACTTACATTAAGAGCATCAAGTTCAGGAAAGCCCAGAGCAAGGACGGCTCCATTCATACAGTTCAAATGAAATCGGAAAACTGCAGCAACTGTCTTACTGGGAGATGCTGCTAGTAGATATATCTGTAAATAGGAATCAAATCCAAACTTACGTAAAAACTAATACAATACTGATTCAAACTTCCGAACTAATTGTATAAACTAAGAAAATAGGTACAACATTTCAATATTTCTATTTGATATTTGCATTGAATAATTACCCATGGTCAACAGAATTGCTTTTGTATGTAGATATGGAAAAATATATATTAGGCCTACCACAAGAATAAATGGAGACCTGATATAAATCAGCCACAGAGAAGAAAGAAACAGAGGTCACATCCAACGGTGCACTAAATTTGTGTTGAGTAGTTTTTTCCAGTTTGTCATAGTCATACAATCTTTATTTACGTTTTCATCAAGAAAAGGACATGCGTCAATAATTAAAACATTGTGTTTATCAACAGGTTAAATTATTGTTCAATTGAGTATCTTGGGAACTCGGCCAAACTGTAGAAAGGTCGGTTGACAAGCCATTCTTTAAGTTCTCTTTTCAGTGGGTGTCCAGTTAGAGCCTGTAAGTTGTTTGGGAGCAGATTCCACAGCTTCTGGCCAGCATAGGATGGTTTCTTCTCCAGGAGGGTGGTCCGATATCTAGGAAGGGCAAATCTTGAGCCATACCGAGTGTTGTATGAGTGATGATCTCTGCCTCTTTGTGCATTCAACTTATCAGCAAGTAAAATGACCTCTTGAAGAAAGTATAGAGATATTATTGTCACTATGCCTAGTTTTATGAAGGCTTCTCTGCATGATTGGCGAAGATTAAAAGTTGCCATGGCTCTCACTGCCTTTTTTTGCAGGACTAAGATTCTGTTTATGGAGGTGGCTGATATTCCTCCCCATATCCCTATACCATATCTTATGTGCGACTCGATAAAGGCAAAGTATGCTGTCTTGGCTGCGGGTAGGCCAGCAATACGCATCATTTGACGGACGACGAAACTCCTGAGGCAAGTCGTTTGCACAAACAGTTTACGTGGTCATTCCACGATATCTTGCTGTCCAGATTTATTCCAAGGAATTTTACATTGGTTTCTTAGGTTATATCTGGTATTTCTTGTACATCACTTCTTTTGGTACTGAAATTCACTTGGATTGTTTAGAGGGTTTATTGCAAAGTCGTAGGTTTTACAATACTGTAATGTTTTATTCAAGGCTGTTATTGCACTCTGCGGAGTGGTTCTTTAAAAGTAGGGTAGTATCATCAGCATACATTACAGTTGTCGTATTTTCATCTTGAATATACCCTGGAAAGTCATTTGTCACTAATATAAACAAAATGGGCCCCATGCTATGGCTGAGCCAGCACTTTGTCAGTCCCTTATTATTCACCCCAAATTCTCTAGAATAAACATAGTAACTATTACAACAGATGTATTAAGATTTAAACTAGCTGTAATGTACATACAACTACCACTTAAGCGTATTTTGCAGCCAAGAAAATAATTTTAAGCCGTATACAACAGAGGCTGTATTGTACATTTTTAATACTGTAAACCATAATAATTTTTTAAAGAGTAGACCTTTAGAGGTCATATTTGCGGCACTGTTTTCACCTAATTTAATGTACTTTAATAGACCTTTAATTTAATGTACTACTCAACCTATGCTCTCATTTCAGATTTTCATCTGACTCCCTGATATCACAGAAAACTTAATTACTTCAAAATTTACATTTTTAGGTGAAGAAATGAAGTATCAAGTAATATGGCTTTATCTTGTATCGTTCAGGAAATATTAAGCCAGTGTGGGACTTGACAAAATTCCCATATATATATATTTATTTATTTATTTATATGGTAACAGAAAGAAATAAAAGTTTAAACAACATTTTAATTTACAGAAATATTCTATAAGCAAATGTTGCATTAAGAACAAATGCTATCTGTTTAAGACTGTTTTAAAAACCTCATGATTTGTTTTTGACTATGATAATTTGACTTTGGATGCTTTTGAGACTTCCAATTAATTATTATAAATACAAGATAAATAAGAAAAGGAAATAATCTTAACACCATCTTTTGGTGTTATATAAACTGTATCTTCTGGCCTATTAATTTATGTATAAAAAGATTCACATTTATATAGTAACAAATCAGTTATCTTATGCTGTAAGCATTGACTATAATCCGCTCATACATGTCTCAAAAAGCCGGTTTGCCTCTCTTTTGTAGTTCTTATACTATCCTCACAGGTAACACTCTCTCTCTTCAAGCTGCCGTAACTAGTATCCGTGCTAATTAAACACAAAACAGTACTTCTAGCACTTATTTGAAATTATTCACTGCTGTATACCAGAAGAGGTGCAAATCTACAACAAATGCATTGATTTGGTCTGTCTGTTTGTTTTTATGGTCTTATGGTCTTGTTTTAATATAGGTCTTTATTTTTAAATGTATTTTAATATTGAATTAGTTACCAAACTATAATTTTAAACTGTTTTAGACAGTGAAGAGAAGATTCATTATTTTGTTTTAATTTTAGCAAATATTTGGCATTTTTAGGAGGACACAGAAATCAAATGCATATTCTATCAGATAGCTTAATAAATAATCATAATAAATTTTGCACATATACAGCATTAGAGCTGGAGACACGGCCTAATTTGTTTAACTCCAGTCATATAGGCTTGGCTGTTCATTTGTCATTGGGCTATTAATTAATGACACTTTCTAAGGAATAGTCGGCCTTAGTTTGTAACAATGACTACATTCGCTCATCAACACTCATCACACTCATTCGAAATCCATATTCGCCCATATCTTGACGATCAGCGTCTTATTAATAAATAAATAAAAAAAAATAAATAAATTTATGTAGCATTAATTCAATATTATCTGTCTTGACTAGGCCATTCATTTTCTGTTGTATATACTTGATGACATTGGGTATTAGAAAAGAATACATTTTTAGTGGAATAATTTTAAAAAATGCGTTCTTTTCTAATATACTTAGCCTTAAATTTGACATTGCCAATACTCTTGTTTTTTTTTCCGGCAATAAAGAGATAATTATTTATTATTTAGAAATCCCATACATTTATCTCAATGACTAAAATAGTTTATCAAATGTATTTTTATAAAATAAAGTTTTATGCTGGATCTTTTTAAATGTCCTAGTGTTTAGTGTCTATATAAAGGGTGGGGAGAGGAACTTGCTTATTTCAGTTGGCATCACTGAGGCGACACTGCTGTTGTAAGGGTGGGTGCAAGGTCATCTGAGAGGGCCTGGCTTAAAGTTTCGATCCCACTTTGTTCAGTCGCCTTCATGGTGTGGACGAAGATGCAACGGGCATTCGCAGTTGAAGAGTACTTTTCTACTGGTCATTACATCATCGCTATGCAATGTGCATTCCGTGCCCGTTTCAATATTGCGCCCCGTGGCCGGATTTCTGGCCAAGAGTCAATTGTTTTATGGCTAAATAACTTCCGAGAAACTGGTGATGTGAAGAAGAGAGAAAATGGTCTTCCATGAACAGTAAGATCGCCTGAAAACTTGACATGTAAGGCGTTTTGCAATCTTCTAAGCGCTCTGCCTGTAAACAAGCAAGTGCTCTTGGAATGTCTGCTCATTCAATCAGACAAATCCTTCATGAGGAATTGAAATCTCATCCCTAGAAATTGGCAGTGGTTACAGGATCTCATCATGATTTTGCTGCTTGAGAAAATGTGTGTGAGGCGCTACTCAACATTCCACGGACACCATAGTTTTCTTCACTTATGAGGCTCACTTCCATCTTTTAGGATTTGTAAATAAGCAGAACATGTGTTATTGGAGCCCAGACAACTTCATCAAGGTCCCTTACTCTCGGAACAGGTTATTGTTTGGTGTGCGATATCGCGAGTTAGAATAATTGGTCCATGGTTTTTTGAAGAGAACAACCAGGCAGTCACTTTGACTGCAGACCGATATGTCAATATGGTTCAAGAATTTTTTTTGCTAGAACTTGAAGAAATGGGTGTGGGAAATGTGTGGTTCGGGCAGAACAGCGCCACAGCACAAACCGCACAAATGTCAATGACTGTTTTGGGGTAACACTTTCCAGGACGGATTATCTTCTCAAGAGGCGAACTGCACTGGTCAGAGCGGTCCCCGAATTTAATTCCCTGCGACTACTTTCTGTAGGGTTATCTTAAGTCATTGGTCTACAACGAACATCCTAGGACCATTAATGAATTGAATAATAACATACGTCACGCTATTGCCAACATACCTGTGGCGTTCAAATATATATGCTGTAAAGTTTCAAAATCAACTGAGACAGTGCACTCAAAATAATGGACGCTATTTTCCTGACATAATTTTTAAAACCAGGTAAACATAAATTTCAAATATTGTTTTTTTTTGACATTTCCTGAATAAAATATGTATTTGTACGTATTTTGTTTTTCTTGAGTAACAACATAAGCAAGTTTCTCTGCCCCACCCTGTATTAATTTCAAAGTTCATTTGAAGTATTTCTTATGTATCACCAGTTATTTAATGTAAATTGTTTATGTCCTTTAATGTACTGTACTGTAACATACACTTTAAAAAGTGTATATGAATAATATTATCCATTTTAAAAAACCAAGAAATAATTCCTCCTCCTCTCACTATCAAAAAAGTCTGCAAAACATATCTTGTTTCATAGAACTACAATAGAAACACTGATCCCATCAACTTCCACCCCAAAGTAGGACACTGTTTATTTAAGGTGGGCCCAAGACCACTACACCACAAACCAATGACTCTTTAAGACTTGCACAGAAAACCCAACGGCAGCTGGATATTAACTGACAATCCTTGGCTTTGTATCCAGCCAAAATACAAAGATTGCTTGTCCATTTCAACACAGATAGTGACTTGGTATTTTGGCGCTAACAGAGCATGATGTTATTAAAACGTCATCCAGTGCCTAAGAGTTAATAAACCCAAATCAACTGTAAAATTTAAGCTATGTGAAAATAAAAATTACATGTTATTTGCTAAAATTCTAAAATATCTTAAATCTTGTCAACATATCTTAGTGCTGTAAAAAATAACATAATGTATGAATTGTAAAAAAAAAACCACATATGTAGGTCATAATGTAGTAGCCTATCAGATACATACATATACTACTTACTTGTAAAGCTGTTGTCACGTGACATGGATTAAGAAGAAATATCACAGTCTTTGAAGAAAATTTAAATCCTATTTCTATTCCAAATATTAGACTCATAAGCACCAACAGTAAACGTTTTCCAAATGGATCAACAGGCGGATTGCTAGAAACAGCTGGAACTGGTGAGAGGTTCTTAAGGCCCCAAATCATGAGTGGAGCGGTCAAGGACATGACGAATACAGTTTCTATGATCCTCTTGGTCATGGGTAAAAACGCAGTACATTCTGGACCACCATTGCCTCCTACAGTTATATTGACCCCTACATGTGCCCAGTCCAACATTTTTTACGCCTGTAAAACAAATACTTCGATAAATTTTAGAATTATTGCAATTATTAGATTAAAATAGTTTAATATCATTAATAATTAAACTAAATAAAATTCAATAGGAATTGAGTCATGATGTAAATCATACCAAGTGTGCCTTTCATCTTCAACTACCAAATTATTCCTGTTTACTTAAACACGACCGTGGTATTTGATATTATTTAGAGAGGTTGTTAATTATTGAAAGGTTAACATTGTTATGCCTTTTCACTCTCTACCCTCACAGCGATTGAAACCTCGCTGTTTGTAGGCAGGTCGCTAAACAACCGCGACCATAGCACTACTGCTCTAGTATGTTATAATCAAATTTAGATAAAAGAAGATGAGGATAAAATATAATTAAGAGTCTCATTCATATTTGAAAGTAATTTAGAAACAGGGCGCACCGAATTGGTGTTTGTGAAAACGGATATTAGTAAATGTTTACTTCCGTTCCCAGCTAGTAATTCCTCATTGGATTACTAATTTATTGTTGTCATGTAGTGGCTTCGTGCCTATCTACATCTGAAGAGACTAGAATAAAGTCGAAACAACAGTGCACACTTCCGCCCTGAAAGATGGGTCGGTCGTATTTCACTTAGCGCAGGCTCAATCAATTTAGAATTTCCAAACCACGCCGTTACAATAGACCGTCAACATACGAGTCGTAACGTGCGACAGCTCTAATGCTCGGAGAGGTTGGAGTCCGGTTTTGGATTTTTAACTAATTGGAGAATTGGCATAGGGTAAGACCCTCACCAACCTTTTGAAAAAGAATTAACCTGTAAGAATGGCGCTAGTGATAACCCTTCACCAATAACGCGTATCCAGTTGAGTTGATTAGTGAGCAAATGCTGATTATAATTGCAGCTATCAACCACGAATTGTGGGAACTCGCTCGATCGCCGGTTAGACAGATGTCGTAACACGAATTGTGTAAAAGCCTAAACGTGCAACTGTATTAAAGTGCTTAAAGCACGATGATGACATGTGATCATAATACATCCAGGATTGGCACTGAATGTTCGCCATCCGGCTGACACTACACACCCTGCTATTAACAACTTTTCCAATTATTAATTTTGTATTGTTAAAGCATTAAGGTGCGAGCAATAACTTTGCATCTGATTAATAATTTCAATTTGAAAATGGGTTTGTGGAGTGTATCAAACGCAAAGCACTCTTGGGGTTTACATCAGGGATACCACCCTAATGGTGTGATCACCTTCCAATGTAAATAAAGGTCACTCCCCTTTAATTATTTATTCATATTTATTTATTATTAAAGTCATCATCTGTTTCGGTCTCAGAGCTAAAAAGCTCATTACCTCATCAGGTGTACTCTATAGTACATGACAGAATTAATGATTATTGTTTAAATTGACGAGGAGAAGAGTTCTCACTCGTAGATAATTTTGAAAAGAATGTAAATTTATTGTTACAGCAAAATCAATTTTGAAAATCAAATTATTTAATTGGTTAAACACAAAATTTTGAATCTAGATTAAACATCTGAGTCTCAGGGGCATACCCGTATCTTATGACCGTGGTATTTGACATTATTTAGAGAGGTTGTTAATTATTGAAAGGTTAACATTGTTATGCCTTTTCACTCTCTACCCTCACAGCGATTGAAACCTCGCTGTTTGTAGGCAGGTCGCTAAACAACCGCGACCATAGCACTACTGCTCTAGTATGTTATAATCAAATTTAGATAAAAGAAGATGAGGATAAAATATAATTAAGAGTCTCATTCATATTTGAAAGTAATTTAGAAACAGGGCGCACCGAATTGGTGTTTGTGAAAACGGATATTAGTAAATGTTTACTTCCGTTCCCAGCTAGTAATTCCTCATTGGATTACTAATTTATTGTTGTCATGTAGTGGCTTCGTGCCTATCTACATCTGAAGAGACTAGAATAAAGTCGAAACAACAGTGCACACTTCCGCCCTGAAAGATGGGTCGGTCGTATTTCACTTAGCGCAGGCTCAATCAATTTAGAATTTCCAAACCACGCCGTTACAATAGACCGTCAACACACGAGTCGTAACGTGCGACAGCTCTAATGCTCGGAGAGGTTGGAGTCCGGTTTTGGAATTTTAACTAATTGGAGAATTGGCATAGGGTAAGACCCTCACCAACCTTTTGAAAAAGAATTAACCTGTAAGAATGGCGCTAGTGATAACCCTTCACCAATAACGCGTATCCGGTTGAGTTGATTAGTGAGCAAATGCTGATTATAATTGCAGCTATCAACCACGAATTGTGGGAACTCGCTCGATCGCCGGTTAGACAGATGTCGTAACACGAATTGTGTAAAAGCCTAAACGTGCAACTGTATTAAAGTGCTTAAAGCACGATGATGACATGTGATCATAATACATCCAGGATTGGCACTGAATGTTCGCCATCCGGCTGACACTACACACCCTGCTATTAACAACTTTTCCAATTATTAATTTTGTATTGTTAAAGCATTAAGGTGCGAGCAATAACTTTGCATCTGATTAATAATTTCAATTTGAAAATGGGTTTGTGGAGTGTATCAAACGCAAAGCACTCTTGGGGTTTACATCAGGAATACCACCCTAATGGTGTGATCACCTTCCAATGTAAATAAAGGTCACTCCCCTTTAATTATTTATTCATATTTATTTATTATTAAAGTCATCATCTGTTTCAGTCTCAGAGCTAAAAAGCTCATTACCTCATCGAGTACACGTTTACCAAATCAAAACGTCGTGATTGTTATTTTTCACGTAATGATAGCAAATGTCCAACTACCTTTGTCTCCCTCATCTGATACTCCATCATTAACAAATTTCAAAAACAAAGTACATTTATTTTTTTTCTATAAAACTCAATAATCTTGTAAGAGCTAACTTCTCATAAACTTAAGATAATGTACACAACAGTGCAACAGGTCTATAGTTGTCCAAATTGTGTTCCCCATCCCCTTTTTTAAAAATAGGTTTCCAGATGGTAGTTTTTAGTAACTGGGGAAAATCTTATTGCAAAGCAGTGGTTTATTAGGTGACATAAGGGTTTGCATATTTCTTCAATGACATGTTTTACCATTACATCAGATATTTGATCAGTTCCTACAGATTTCTTGTTTTTGAGCTCTCTGACCACTTTTATTACCTCCTCTTTGGTAACTCCATGCAGGAACAGGGAGTCTTAACTTGTTTGTTCTGAAGTATAAGGTAAATTATGTTCTGTTTTTCCCTATACCAGCCAAGAATGAATTAAAAGGCATTGGCCATATTTTGGGGGTCTTCAATGACCTCCAATGTCAAGAGCTATATTTCAAGTGGATTTTGATTTTCTAGATGGTCAGGTTTCATTTATATGTCCCAGATTGTTTTACTTACGTTATCAGAGTCCTGAATTTTCCCCCATATATATTCTGATTTTGCTTCTCGGATCAATATATATGGGGGATTTTGCTTCTCTGTATATATGTGCCGTTTACATACGCCCAAGATCGAACATAAGAACGTATCAAATGTTTTACGAAAGTTTGTACAAATTAAATTTAACTAATAACTGTAGTGTAATGATTTTGGGGGATTTTAATTTGCATATTTATGGAGTTAACTATGATTTAACACGTGGAGATACATTGTGTAAAGAGTTGTTTGTATTTTTGAATGAACAGAATTTAAGTTTAAAAAACAGTGTTTGTAACTTTCAGAACAAAACTTTAGATTTGGTTATTACAAATATTGAAGAAACTACAGTAGTATGATGTAATGACCGTCTGGTCAGTGAGGACTCTTATCATCCGGCGATAGAGGTGGGGACTGTTATCAGCGCTCCGTTGTCTTGTCGGTCGAGATTAGATGGGGCGCCAGGCTACTGTTTCTATAAGGCTGACTTCCTTAAACTTTATAGTAGTTTAGCAGAAGTGGACTGGGATCAACTCAGTACAATTTCAAATATTAATAAAGCTGTAGATTTGTTTTATGAAAAAGTATATAAAGTTCTTAATGAAACTTGTCCCAAAAAGAAACGCAAACAACCCAAATATCCATCTTGGGTTACAAAGACAATAATTTTCAACATTAAATTAAAAGAAACATTCTGTAAAAGTTTTAAAAAATTTGGTAAGCAGGAGGATTTTGAAAATTTTAAACATTTGAGATCTCTTATAAAAAAAGATGTTAAGATTGCATACAGTAAATATGTCCACAATATTGAAAACCAAATTAATTGTGACAGTAAGAAATTTTGGCAATTTTTGAAAAGCAAAAATACTGCAAAAAATAATATGTTAGTAATGGAGTATAGTAGAAGTCAAATAAGCAATGGTAAAGATATTTCTAATGCCTTTGAACAGTATTTTAGTAGTGTTTAGAATAGTTATACGGTAGAACCTAAGGCAGAGCTAGCTATGGAGGAGCCCTCCATGGCGGGGGTGTCACATCTGTCCTTGGACCGGGTTACTGAGCTGGATGTCCATCTTGCCATCAGGAAACTCAAGTCAAAACCAACCACAGGTCCAGATTATTTACCACAGTATTTGTTTAAAGGATGCATTGATATTCTAACTAAACCACTAACTTTGCTATTTAATTTAAGTTTAAAAACAGGTATTTTTCCAGAAAAGTGGAAAGTAACTAAAATTACACCTATATTTAAGAGTGGAAAAGAAAGTCAAATCATTAACCATATACCTGTGGCTATTTTATCTGTCCCAGCGAAAGTTTTCGAAATAATTATCCACAAAAACATTTTTTATCACTTCAAGAAATATCTTTCTTTCAATCAGCATGGGTTTGTACCTGGTCGATCTGTTAATACCAATTTAACGTATTTTACACATTATGTCTCCTCAGGTTTGGACTCAGTGACCCAGACAGATGCCGTATTTCTCGACCTGGCCAAGGCCTTTGACAAGGTGGATCATCTTATTTTATTAAAGAAACTTCACTACTATGGATTGTCGAAAAAATTAATTAATTTTTTTACATCATATCTAATTAACAGAAAGCAGTATGTAGTCTACAAAGGTCATGTGTCATCTACTTTTACTGTGCAGTCTGGAGTACCTCAAGGGTCAAACTTGGGGCCATGTTTATTTACGATTATGATTAATGACTTATGTCAACATGTTGTCTCTGCAAAATGTTTGCTATTCGCCGATGATCTTAAAATATTTCAGTACATTTCAAGCCAGTCTGATTCTATTAAACTACAGGATGATATAGACAGGGTGTATGAATGGGGAATTAGTAATAAGATGCATTTTAATATTTCTAAATGCCATGCTATGACATTTAGTCGATCTAAAAAATATATTTTTACTAATAACTATTATTTAAACGGTCAGTTAATTTCTAAGGTTGAATTGATTAAAGACCTGGGTGTTTACATAGATTGTAATTTAACTTTTCAAACGCATGTGACCCATTGCATTTCATCAGCCAGCCGCATGGTGGGATTTATAATTCGACAGGGAATCAATTTTAAAAATGTAAAAACGTTAATTACACTGTATAGAGCATTGGTCAGGTCGAGACTGGAAAGTGCAGTAGTTGTGTGGAATCCAACTCATGCTGTTTACAAATACGCCATCGAAAGAATTCAAAAAAGATTTTTAAGGTACCTTTATTTTAAGTGTTTTAATATTTATACTTACTTAGTTCCTTACAATGAGCTGATGGGTCTCTTTGGGTTTAAGAGTCTATGCCTGAGGAGGGCGGTGATGGAACAGGTGTACCTGCAGGGCTTGGTGCGGGGGCGGATGGACAGTTCTGCCTGTTTGGAGTGTCTCTGCTTTAGGGTCCCTAATTTTAACAGCAGGGGCAAACTTCTGTTTGATTTGCCACAGGTACGAACGGTAGCGCATGCGTCCTCGCCTTTGCTCCGGATGATGAGAACTTATAGTATGCTTTTGGGTGGAGGGAAAATGGATGTTTTTGTGATTCCATTAATATGTTTAAGGAAAAATGTGAAATGTACCTGGAAACACAAATTTTATGAAAATAGACTTTTTTGTTTTTATTTGCAGCGAGTCACTTTTTACGATAGAATTAAGTTTTTTTTTTTAACTTTTCTTTTCCGATTCTGTAATATAAATCCTTAATTAATTAATATTATTGTTCATGTTGTGTTGTGTTGTTTTTTTTTTTATTTTAAATATTTTATGCAAATTTATTTAAATTATGTTCTATAAATTATTACCTATTTATATTTATTAGTTATTCAATATATACCTGTCAACTATTTATTTATATTTATTATTATATTTTGCATATTTATTATATTTGTTACCTATTTATTGCATATTTATTAACTATTTATTGTATATTTGTTAACTATTTTGTTCATATTAATTATTATTTGTTACATATTTGTTACCTATTTATTGTATATTTGCTAACTATTTAGTTCATATTGATTATTATTTGTTTCATATTTATTGCATATTTATTTATTAACTATTTATTGTATATTTATAAAATATTTATCAAGTTCTTGGGCCTTATAACTTGTAAATATGTAATGGTTGTTTATTAATTTTTTTTTAATAGTGTGTTGACTGGCTGGTTGAATGAAATATTTATTGGGTGCAAAATGTTAAAATGTTTTTGCTTCAATGTAATTGGGTCTATGCCTGTATTGTTGCATGAAATAAAATAAATAAATTAATCAATTTTCTGTAACGATATTGGGTTCTCAAACAGTAGTATCTCATGTAGTGGTTAGACTTCAGGTGTTCAGTTTCCCGTATAGGCTGATGAGTTCATTCTTCAAATTTAATATGTCATGGGAGAGTTTTTTTTTTCTTGTTGTCATTTATAAACCTTTTACGTTTGACTGTAAAAGTGATGTTAAAGTGGTATTTGATTATGTTTATGAAAGCATTATACTTTTCAGTGAAGTTACATGCTTCAACCACCTCAGTCCAATTTTCTTTCAACAACGTTTTGAATGTTTTGGCTTCATCAAATACCCAGAATTCCCTGAATTTTTTAACTGGATTTTGCTGAACATAATCACAACTTAGTACTATAGTTTGGGCATAGTGGACAGACAAAGCTGTAGCATTCACTCTTCAATCAATACCACTGATATTGGTTAACGCATGGTCAATCAGACTGTGGGAACCTAAGGCCTCCCTCGTATATGATGTGACAACATTCCGAAGCCCAAGTGTAGCCATTATAGAGGTAAACTTTGTGGAAACAAAGTTATTACTGGAAAGGTTGATGTTAAAGTCTTCCATTACTATAATATGATTTTTCATTAGGAGATTTTAGCATTCTGAAATATTTTCAAAAAACATCTTGTGTTGATAGAAGGGAGTCTATATCCATCCAGCTATCAATAGCAGCTTGTGGCCATTGTTCAGGTTCTGCGAAATTGCTGCTAGTTCACTATGCAGAAGTGCTCACAGCTTTGGCGACAATCATTTATCCTTCAGCTCTAAATCGCAACACCACCGCCTTTCTTATTTGACCTACAGAATGAGATTAACAGTGTATAATTGTTTATATTCATATACTCAACACAGTCTAATTGAAGTAAATGCTCTGAAAGGCACAACAAATCTGGAATTTCTTCATCTATGTAAATTTTAAGTAGATCAACTTTGTTTCTCAGTCCTCTAGGTTTTTTGGTAAACTACATTTAAACATTTAGACTGGTATTAACATCTAGACGGTAATAAAAGACAAATATAAACAATTGAATTTCCTTTATAAAAATCTAAAATTCACCCGAGAAGAAGAGCTTAATAAATTAATATACTTTTTAGAAGTTTCTATAAAAGGTATGATGAAGTAAAATTAAAAATATTCAGGAAACTGACAACAACTAGCAAAATCATTCTCAATTTATCATACCATCAATTGAGTAAAAAATGTCAGCATATGATTGATTTATACGCATGCTAATAGCAATAACTCAGAGCCCAGATCAAGACAATGAAGATAGAGTAGAAACCATAAAATATATAACCAAATCTAATGGATGTAAAAGTGAAATAGTTAACCAATTGATCCATTGATTGACATCGTAAAACCAAACTGAATGATAACTGTGAAGAAAAATATGCTCATTAGAGTATGGAATTGCGCTAAACATGAAATGTAAAAACACAACACTGTCTCATTTAAAACATCCAATGAACTATCCAACTTATTAAAAGATAAGTTTCGAAGAAATAAACAGACTGGCATGTACAACATAACATTGAAAAGTACAAAATAATACCTTTTTCAAATATTACAGTAGGCAAACTGTAAACATTTAATGTAAGGTTTAAAGAACATCTACCAAAACTATCCAAATTAAAGTCTAATTGTACTTTTTTGTAAAATGGAGTACTGCTGTATAATATAATGAATATATAAATAATTAATATTAATACATGTCAATCATCTAATATATAAATATTATATATAAATATAACTATATAAAATAAATAAAGATATAAATCATAACTACACCAGCTTTGATAATAATTTAGAAATACTCCATAAATGTAACAAAGGTCAATTCATAACCACAACTGAAGAACTCAAAATATACAAAGCTGTTAAAATGGAAACATAGAAAGTATTAAAAAAAAAAAAAAATACTTTTGTACAGAATATTATCCATGAGACAGCAATGAAAATAGTCAAGTGAACACAAACCAAAGCATGAACCTGATAAGGAAGATTAGGGGTGGGGGAAATGAAATAGATGCCAGCATCCAGGCTAAACTTCCATAAAGTTTTTGCATTTAAGCTAGTAGCTTTTGGCCAATACATGCATTTGTATTGGTGAGTGTTAGTTATTCATGTATATGTGTTTTTTTTTGTATTTTCGTGATGCATTTTTATATTAATGCCTAAGTTCGATTAGGAGAATAACTCTTTTTGAAGTCGGACTGGTGAAGATCTCAATTTTGGATTGAAACTAAACTAACAAAAAGACAATAGGATCTATTTGACAATAATCTAAATAAGTAACATATATATTGATGAGTGATCTGGAGGCTTCACTCTGCAACTTGGTTTTAGTGAACATTATAAATGTAATAGACCATCGATTAATTGTGCAACCAGTTAAATTTATTTTATTGCATCAAGTTTTTAACTTCTTCATTATTGGTGAGCAATTCAAAATAGAGTTTACAGTGATTGGTTATGTACAGAAGGTACATAATCAATTGATGCAGCCTAATCCAGAAGCCTTACTTGATAGTCTGATGGTTCTGTATTGATTCATGTACGGTATCATTAAAGACTGTTATATCAAGAAAGTTATTTGATCTTTTAGTATTACATATAGACCAGTACAATAATTATCTCAGGATCCACTCAGTTTGCAAACAGTGTTTGATATATATCAAGAATGAACAAAGAAAATATTTAAAATTCTAAAATGTATGTTACAAATTACAAAAAAATAAATAAAGCCAATAAACGTCATAATTATACTTTAATGTATTTATTTATTTTTTTATTTACCGGTATTCATAAGACGCCGATCGTCAAGATATGGGCGAATATGGATTTCGAATGTATGTGATGAGCGAATGTAGTCATTGTTACAAACTAGGGCCGACTATTCCTTAGAAAGTGTCATTAATTAATAGCCCAATGACAAATGAACAGCCGGTGGTTATCAGCTGATCCTTCTCAAAATGTATTATGACTCTGATTTGGGATCGAACTGAGAACCTTTAGCTTATGAAGATGGGATTGAACCAACTACGCTACCGACCAATCTATGTTCTAGGAGATAAAGATAAATTTAGAGGAATGTGGGATGTAGTTAAAAATGAATTATTATTACTAAAAACTAACAAAAAGAGATGGAAATTTAAATGTATGATAAAGAGATATATTATTTAACTATCCTTTATACATGCTAATGATTTTCAATTCATGAGTGTAGTAGATACACTAAACACTTCAAAAGTTCCAAATTACTCTTTAAGTCTAGACAATGTATAATCTGAACAGAATTTTATTAACTTTTATAGATTTCCATTAACAAATGAACTTTCCATTAACAAAAATAGTTTTCATATGGCTGGGATGAAATCCCTAACAAGTTATTAAAATGGTCAGTTTTTCAGTGGCCATTTGTCCAAACAGGAAATGAGGAACTATCATTTGAAAAAAAAACTTCAATATATGTGTACTTTCTAATGACATTTTATTATATGATAGAAAGTAATTTATTATTCTCATTTCCTTTCATTACTAACTTGTTGGATGTATGGTTACAGACCACACAGAAAGTTAATGCTGAGTGTATGTGTACACACTGATTGAATGATGAGGGCAACACATTGTAGGAAATTACGTTGTGGGAAACACATTGTAGGTTTCCAGTGGATGAATCTCTCCATTGAATGATTCCGTGTCTAATGTGTGTCTCAAATAGAGCATAACATGCTTTTTTTAATGCACAGGGGTATCTATAGCTTTGATTCTCTTCAATGCAGAGATTGCGGCGCTGAGTCTTGAATATTGAATGAATGAATAAATGATTTATTCCTTCAATAAATGTTTACATAATCATACAACATAGTACAACTTTGGAATATTACTGGTCACAGTTTCCAGTAGCGTGACTAGTTTTATTATCTATTATTACTATCCATACAACAACAGAAACAGCCTAGTTGGATAAAAATTTTGTGTGCCAAACCCCACGCCTTCTGCTGCAATTAATTATTATCAGAACAATAAATCGAAATAAACACTTATAAATTTATAATACAAACTGCATACATAAACTAAAATACAATTCTGCTTAATTTTATATACTTAATGAAATTTTGTAGGTCCTTTTAGCTTCTCTGTTTATGAAGACGATAAACTATAGGTGTTTTTAGTTTGCTGAGAAAAACTCCCTGGAATATAGATTTATTGATAACATGGGTGAGAGGCCCACATACTTCATCAATGCAACATATTATCAATCCTAGATGAAGATGTTGATTTTAGTAAAGTTATCGTGCTAATAAAAACTTCATTGTATGAAGTGAGACTCCAATTCGTAAATGGTGTTCCAAGAAAGGCAGCATTGTCAAAAATAATGACTCTTGATGGATTGTTTTGAAGTAGAGTTTGGTTGGCTATATTCGTAAAGAAGGTATTAAAATCCTCACATAACTTGTTTGGGTCTTCAACAATCTCTCCTACAATGTTAATTTGCCATGCAAACCCTGCACTTTCCTTTTTTGACAGCCTCTCACTGTTGATGATGCTTTAGATATCTTTAATTTTATTACTGGACTCGGCGATGAAATCTTACAGTTCTTTATTTTTATCATATCTCTTTTTTTGTCAAATGCATCGGTCTTCTTCTCTCCCAAACATTGATTCTTTTGCCTCTTCCGAGATCGAGTTAGTTTTTGTGGACAAGTGATATCAAGAGCTATAGTCAGAGTGTCAATGAAGCTTGTGAAAGCATCCTCTGCTGTGGTTGCCTGATAGACTCTTTCCCATGATTGTAGTGCCAAAAGGTTCTTGAGGTCAAGGAGGTTGTCGGAAATGAATTTTCTACGTTTAGTTGTCAAAGCTTTAATCTTCTTTATTGGAGCATGGATATAACAAAATTACCCTCTATGATCCAAGAGACCTGTATCCATTACTTGTTTAAACTTTTAAGGCCGGTTTTCACATAGGGTACCATGCTCCTACCACGTCGTATCATGTGGAATCGAAAAATGGTCTAATCCAATTTATTTTGTATAGGAAAGCAGTTTATGATTTTCACATGACCTGTCGTGCTCCTACCTTGCTCCCACCATACTCATTTCGTGATGTTTTCGATTGCTCGGTGGAGCAATCGGCGACAATGACCGGTACGCAGTCTGAGCACGACAGGCGCATGGTAGGTCAGGTGAAAATGCCTTTCATGTCGCCGCATCGGCGCCCGACCCCTGCTTTTTCTAGTTCGGGTGTTCCCGACCTACAAAAGTTGCCGATCGATTGTATTTTTTAATTTAAACTGTCCCTACTCTGTAGAAGGAGATTTTCGAACATTGGATAGCTCATCCTGTTCTCAAGTATTTACGGACCTTTTCAGTCATCTCTTCCTCTTCTCTTTTTCGATACACAGGGTGAACCGAATTATGTTTCGGCCGTTTCTTCTAATTTTCAACTGTTGAATAAACTGCTCAAGCAATAACAACATCAGTGACGCCCTAATCCATTTCGGTGACAGAGTAGTGAGTTCTATATTCTAAAGCCACGTTTACACTATATAGCAAAATGTGCTATATAGAAAAACATGCTATAAAGCAAATGTTATATAACAAGTGCTCTATGTAGCAAAACAACAAATGTTATATGTAGAACGTTACCTTCATGTAACATTTTGATCTAGATATAGCAATTTTGGCTATATGTAGCAGAAATTCTGTTTCTGTAAGTGAGGGAAGACTGGAGAACGACAGGGACACGGTAGGAGCACGACAGTAGCCGGGTCCCTACTGCTGAAAACGTGCGATATGGATACGGTAGCACGGTAACCCATGTGAAAACTGGCCTTTACTGTGTTGGTGTCAGTTTTGGTATAGACAGAGTCAATGGAGGTGGCAGAGATGTTATTTTTTTACTGTAGGCGGTAACGGTATTCAGGTGATATCGAAGGTAGCAAGGGTCTCACATAATGCTGTATTTTCCCTTCATTGAATAAATGATTATTCACATTGAAGTCCCCAACAATACAAGACCCAATTTTATCACTGAGAAGTACATCAAAAGTACTAGTCAACTTAGCCACTTGGCAATGTCAAGCTGGGCACTAGGTAGTCTATATACTCCAAGGATGTGAAAATGACTTTCTGTCAAAAGGTACCCCGACTGAAGACATCTCACAAACAAGTTCTTCAGAGTGATCCATAATATTAATGCTCTCCACCTCTCTTGCTGTATGGATGTGCTTATAGATGGCAATGCCTAGTTTTTTGTTGTTCTCTCTGCAGTATGTGGTTACTAGGCTGTAGTTCACTAAGCGTACACTTTTTAAATGGATGCACTAAGTAATATAATAAATCGAATTTATTATCTCTTATATATACAATACACATACATTACATTTGACAAATATGAATAAGTCCTTCTCACCAGGCTGCCTTTCAAGAAACAGAAAATAAAACTATACTCAAATACAGCTAAGCAAACATAAATAGCACAAATATTTTTAAGACTTATACACTCAAGAGACAATAAAATAAGGCCCCTGAGGCATATACAGCCTGTTTTGGGGTTCCTTCCTAATAAATCACTCAAAATAAAAATCCAACGGTAGCTAACAAAACTAATTTCCTTTTTTCCCTATATTACATATTATTATTTACAATAAAATAAAAACTACAAGAAAAATATTTAATCTAAAAAAGAAATTGCATTTGTGCCTACAATAACAGTCTACTATAAGAAACTAATCTACAAAATGAAGCTTTAACTTAGAATGACAAATAAATCCTCAATCTTCTCTAATGTCATTAACCAGTTCTTAATCCCCTTCAAAAATACATTTCTATTTAACGCTTGTTTTATTTCAATTGGTATCTGGTTGTATAATCTTGGCGCAGTGAAATTAAAACATTTAGTATAAAACGTACTTTTTGGCTTCAGAATTTGAAAACAATCTGCGTTTCTTAACTTTTGCTTGTTGATATTTTCTAAATTAATTAAATTTCCACTTCTTGAATAAAAAACTTTAAGTACTTTATACACATATAAATTTCTTAATGGAAGTAGTTTTAATTCTAAAAAACAGGGATAAGAAGCTTCTCGTATGTTTCTTTTCAAAATCAATCTGACAAAATGTTTCTGAATAACTAATATAGAGTTCAAAGACGACTTATAAATCCCACCCCAGCATACTAACCCATACTCTAATCTACTCTGCACTAGTGCAAAATATATAGATCTCAGTATCTTCATAGGACAGATATTACGTAAAAAATAGAAAATTCTGACCCCCTTTAACAGTTTAGAGTATAAATAGGCTATTTGTTTTTTCCATGTAAGATCTTTATCCACTATGACTCCCAAATACTTAACTTGATTCCCTTCTTTTATATCTGCACATTTTGAGCAACTCCATTCGATTCCCAAACAATCTATGCAATTGTAAATTAGTATGTTACATTCATTGCTAGTTTTCTTCAGACTAAAAATAATAAAATTTGTTTTTTCAGTATTTAACACTAGATTGTTTTTAGCAAACCACATCTAATTGATTTGAGATCAGATATCATACCATCTTTTATGTTTTCTATACTCTCCCCAGCATAACTGAATGCGGTATCGTCTGCAAAAGATGTAACCTGCCCCTTAAATCTTGCTGTACACAAATCATTTATATAAATTAAGAAGAGAATTGCTCCCAATATAGATCCCTGTGGAACTCCAAATAATATCTTACCCTCACTACTATATACATTATTAATTTTGACACATTGCCGTCTGCCCGTTAGATAACTCTTGAACCATTCAAAAACTAGTCCACAATTGTATAACTTTTCCAAGAGGATTGTATGATCAACCATATCGAAAGCCTTTTAATTGTTCAAAAACAGTCCACTTACTTTCTTATTATCATTAATACCCTCAATTACTTCAGTTACAAATTTTAACAAAGCTACTTCTGTGTTCAGTCCCGTTCGAAATCCAAACTGATTTTTACTAAAAAAATTAGTCATTTCTAGATATTTTAACAATTGTTCTTTCATTATTTTTTCTATAACCTTGGAGAAAGTTGATATCAAAGAAATAGGTCTGAAATTGTTACAAATTGACGTTGAGCCACTTTTATGAATAGGAATAACAACTGCAAACTTTAACTTTTGAGGAAATAATCCTGTTTTAAAACTCAGATTTATAATGTAAGTAAAGACACTAGCAATATACGGAGCAACATTTTTAACTAATACAGAATTAATTCCATCAATCCCAGGTGCTTTCCCATTTTTTAAAGAACTGATAATTCGTAAAACATCCTGCTCAATAACTGGTCCTAACATCATTGAATTTTTTTGAAATCTAAAGTTAAATGTATTTTTAAAGGGTAATGTTTCAAAATCTAATGGCTTTGGCTTCCTGTCTACAGCCTTATCCACAACTGACAAAAAGAAACTATTGAAAGTATCAGCTATTATTTGTGAATCACTAACTATAACATCGTCAATTTTCAAACAAATCGGTTTCCTATCTTTACCCTGTCCAGTTATATCATTAATTGTCTTCCAGACCGCTTTGCTATTTCCTTTACAGCTTTCAAACTTTCTGTTATAATATTCTAATTTTACAAGTTCTATATCTTTTTTCAATTTATTACGAAATTTAATATAATACTTTTTAAATTTATCTTCCATTGATCTATTCTTTACTTTTTTGTATAGCTCATTACGTTTCTTTATTCTTCTGCATATACTTTCATTTATCCACGGTTTGAGTTTACAAATTTTTTTAACTACACTGATTTTTCTTTTGCATTTACTTATACAAAGCGAAAGCGTATTTTCAAACAATTCATAAGCAAGAGACGCGTCATTTTGACTGTAAACACAAGACCAGTCCGTGTCAGCCAGCAAACAGTTTAGCTTATCGAAGTCGATACGAGTGGGCTTATCTGTCTGCTGATAAGGCATTCCACCTACGCCACCACAACACAACCTCACTGCTATCAGATAATGATCAGTTATCTGTCTTTCAATAACCATAGCTTCAATATTAGTCAAGTTCTTACATTGTGCCCTCACATAAACATGATCAATGCAGCAGGACTGTGTCAACTCTGTGACGCGAGTATTTTCATTTATAAGAGACTCAAAACCATAACTAGCCATTATTGTCTTATAATTATCTACACTTTTTTATACTCATTGGTACACGAGTACCAAATCGAAACGTCGTGATTGTTATTTTTCACGTAATGATGGCAAATGTCCAACTACCTTTGTCTCCCTCATAAATGTACTGTCAAAATATCAACATGGGTTTAGAAAAAGTAAAAGCACTTTAACTACAATGTTCTCGCTTCTGAATAGCATTGTAAGAGATCTTGACGATGGAAAAAAGTAGGCCTATTGGGTCTTTTTTCGACTTACTGTAAGTAAAGTTTTCGATACGGTAAATCACAACCTGCTATGTATTTTATTTTATTTTATTCATAAGACGCCGAACGTCAAGATATGGGCGAATATGGATTTCGAATGAGTGGGATGAGTGTAGATGAGCGAATGTAGTCATTGTTACAAACTAAGGCTGACTATTCCTTAGAAAGTGTCATTAATTAATAGCCCAATGACTGTAATAAAATGAATGAAATGGGCATTAGAGGAGTGGCACTAGACTGGTTTTCCTCATATCTCCGGGGTAGAGTCCAGGTGGTGGAATACATGGACATTGATAATATGGGACGTCTTCATAGGAACCTCACTTCAGAAACCTGTATCCTGAGGGGTGTACCTCAAGGGTCATTTTAGGCCCCACACTATTTATATTATTTGTTAATGCTCTTCCAGCCTGTGTTCAATCATCCAACATTTTCCAATTTGCTGACGTTACCTCAATTTCAATAGCCGAGTTCTGATATATCAGATAATTAATCCTTATATAATTCTTTACTACTCTGCTGTGACTCTAATGTTCACTCCCGTCCAAACCATGAAGAATATTTCTTGCTTGAAGATATCTCATTGAAATCATTAGCTTCTTAACATTTCAATTTTATACCAATACCTCTGTGTGTTTGGGTGGGTGGGTGGGTCAATACTACTGTGCGTGTATGGTTGGGTGGGTGATTCAATACCACTGTGCATGTAAGTACCTATGAGAAGGATGTATTAATTCATTAGACAATTATTTTCGATACCTAATAAATTAGTTTCTTTATTCTGATTATAATGCAAGAAATGGAAGTATGTCTTTGAAAGGTTGTTAGTATGTTAACACTAGTTAGTATGTTAACTACTTGTGTAACCAAGGGAATAAGTGATTATTTAGTTATATTCTGTATATATGAGTTTGGTTTGTCAGTAACATTAAGCGTTTTAATTTTACTGACAAATATTTCTCCAATTTATAGTTTTAACATTTAGTCTTTTTATTTTAAAAATTCTGAATGTTCTGACAATCTTAAGATTTGTAAAACAAATTATTACTATTTCGACTAACTAAAACTGTTACAAAATTAGCCTATATCATCTCTTTTAACCCTTTTAGTGCCTGGCCTATGGATATACCCAAAAGTGCTAAGCAGTTTTGTGCAAAAAAGGTCATAGATTTGTTATTTGTTGTCATATCATCATACTTTTTGTTTTGTATTGTAACAAAATAAACAGAAAACAGCCCAATGACAAGAAAATACACAAAAGTATTTTTATTTATACAAAAATAAATAATTGTCTTTTTACTTTTTTTAATATTAAATATTAAAAAAAGTAAAAAGACAATTACAATTTTTATCAAATTTGAAAACTAAAGTTTTCAATTTTATTAATATCAAGCATATTTTTATTTGATAAAAATTTTAATTTCTCAGTTAATAGTTGTTCAATCTTAAAACTTTTTATATAACTATTTATAGAAATAAATTCTTAAACTTTTTGTAACTTACAAGTTTTTAGTAAAATTTAAGGTTATTAAGATATTTGGCTTTAAAAATTTAAAATGGCCGCCATTTTGAAAAAGATTGTTGTAAAAAAATTAAATTTAAATAGTACATGGATACTGTAAAGATCAACATTCATACCAATTTTCATGCTTTTATCTTAAATAACTTTTGAGATATTAAGTTTTTAGTAAAAAACACATACAGACAGATAGCCGGATAATGGAGCGAGATAGACGATTTGTACACATGAAATTTTTTGTTTGTTTTAACCCAAGGAATGACCTACATAAGTTTGGCTGGTTACTTACGGGACACCCTGTATATTAACACTACTAATGTACAATCAATTCAGTAGTAAGTAACAGAGTTATGGTAAATAACTAAAAGAAGCTTACCAAAACTCCTCCAACCTTTAGAACAGTGTAAACTATAGATTCAATATCATTTATAGACTCCTCCTTCCATATTCTTATGTACAATGTTACACAGTTCAATGATTGTATGTGAACCAGTTTTCCCTTATTGTCAAATATATGTAAGTGAAAACTTCCAAACATACTACTACCACTTCATAAAATATGCTAAAGACATAAACAGCAAATTAATACACAATTTGTCACTAACTTCTGAGTTTTGAGCAGACGATACTGCAGTACCATAGTGCAGTGCAGTATACTGTAGCAAAGTAGCAATAAACTAAATTTTTGTATTGCATTACTTCAGAATCACAGACCACCATATAACTGGCAGAAAATATAATACATATGTATACAAAAATACCGACTACTGTTCTTGCATTTACGAAACAAGAGTTTATTTTTTAGGTATCTTATTTAAATGTTATAAATACAATAGTATCCATTTGAATACATATCAATAGATCTTATAAATGTATTAATAAAAATGGAATGCATTTTCATTTGAGAGAGACTTATGCTTTAACTCTTATATAAATAAATTTCAATGAGTTTTATATTCATACTGACTGCGTCAGAAGTTCTTTTTAATATCTGGTGTAATTTCTTTTACAAATTCAGATCGGGTCTTCAAAACAGAACATTAAAATCACCACTTCTTTGTCTTCTAACTTGTACCTAGCTATAAGACTATACAAAAAAATTGGGTGTGCGTCGGACCACACGGTGGAAGTTATACTTCTTTGGCCATTCTCATACACCCACTCACGCACACAAACAGACAGGATATATAAATGAAATATAAGACATTTTTCAATATTATTCAATATATTTATCTTCAATATATTATACGTGACTTCATTATTATATTATACACCTATATTATCATTATCAGTAATTTCTTCGATTAAATTTCTTCGATTAACAATCGATTAATCGATAGTTCTTAAAAATTTGTTCCTACTTTTCAGCGTGACGCGGTTTCTCGACCAACATCCCATCCCAAATTGTCTAACGGGCGCAAAGAAGTATAACTTCAAAAAGCAGAGCAATTTTAAGACTGCCACCCCGCAATAGCAGCAGAGATGCGTTTATTAATTTGTAAATAATGACGGTGCCTTGCCTGTACATTTTTGAGGTAGTTAATTACATTAAACATCAACATTTGCGCATACAAGAACCTATAACACCAGATTAAAGAGTAGATTTACCCGGCAACATAGATTAAAACGTTTACAATAACAACCCAAATACAGTGGGAACAAATTATATCATACTCATCCAGATCAAATTAAAATCCAAAGTTAAATCTCAAAATTGCAATTTGAGCTAAAAAAATTATCTTAAATTTCATTGTTTCTATGCCCTGGATGACTTCCTTGGCCAGCCCTCACTCCGACTAATAACATAAAACCATAACCTTAGTCCTAGTTTTACACTTTTTAGGAGGACGGTGGACCCCATATGGGGGACACAGGACGCATTCAGTGACGTCTATCTAGAAGGTCTATTGAAGAAGAGAATATTAAAGTAAGTAAGTACAATTACATCGAACAGTTATCCAAACTATATTTAGAAAGCAGACGTATACCACATAACTATCATAATAAAAGCTCGTAACTCTCTTCATATTATGAAGCCGCGTGTTTTTAATATCTAATATTTCCTAACCACATGAAGAAAATACGATTTAATTTAATTCTTCTAGCTTTAGTAATCAAATCAAGAATGAAATAATTTTTAAAGATTTTTTAGGTAGCTATATATTCTTATACCAACATATGAACATAACTGCAAAAGAATGTTAAATTTGCAATAAGACAAAAAAATCTGCAAATCATTCAGAGCATACGACTGTAGCCTAGGGTAATTGGCCAATTCTTCTTTTAGATATTTCTGTTTAGAGTAAAGATACCCTCAACATTGTATTTGTTTGCTCTCTAAGTGGTAATAATGGTTCGAAATAACTAGTTAAGTAATTAGTGAAATATGTGAAGATACACTTCTTGTTGTGGAAAATTCATTCAATTGCTGCTAAACTGTCATAGTCTGAGTGGCCTTTGGCTTTCTTATCAAGGTCATACTAGTACTGTATACTGAAACCTTCTTCAGTAGCAAAGGAAGCATATTATGCTATCTTTGAAGAATCAAAAATTGAAACAAAATTAAATATATTTATTTGCATGAAGATTCATTAAGTGCACAGGTTTACGTAAAATAATAATAACAAATAATCAAAAACAAAACATCGTCAATAATCATAACTTATATATACAGGGTGGATACAAAGTCCTTTTCCCCCTCTCTTTCTACAATTTAAATTTAAAGCTTTTTTCATCCATGCCATTCATTATTTAGGCATATTGAGAGTAATCTGATGTCCAAGATATAGGAGTCAAGTTGCGATTTTTTTATGAGCAGATAGTTATGTGACATATCTATTAAAATTGTTTTTTTACCCTGAAAACAATGGTGTATTAAAGTTCAAAAGGGTTGTACCTTTTCTATGATATCAGAAGGTTAAAACATTGCCTTTTACCCTGGAAACAATGGTGTATTTAAAATTCAAAAAGGTTGTACTGATTCTAAGATATCATCATGGTTAAAGATGTAGAAGTTGGCCTACAATTTTTAATGTGACGACAGTCATGTGACATTTCTATTAACATTGCATTTGCACCCTGAAAATAATGGTGTATTTAAAATTCAATAGGATTGAACTGTTTCCAAGATATCAGTAGGTTAAAGACGCCAAGGGGTCAATAGGTTAATATTTTATGCTACCATAAAAACATGTTAGATAATTGATATAACCAAGAATATCAAGTTTTTTATTTTGTAAAAGTAAAATTTTTTCAATCATTATTTCTTAAATAAAACTAAATTTAGGGTAGTAATGTATAAAGTAAAAGTAAAATACTATAAAGTACTATAAAGTAAAACAATAACAGGGAAAAAGCATAAAACCGTACAATCGCCATACATTTTAACTACTCTTCAAACTAAAACATTTACTGTCCTTTTATACTTTAATTGCACAACTTAATATATCAGTAAAATGACAGTGTTAAACATAATATTGGAAACGTTACTATCGTTTTGAATTTTAAATACACCATTGTTTTAAGGGTGAAAATGCAATGTTGATAGATATGTCGCAGGACTGTCTTCTCATAACAAATTTTAGGTCGACTTCTACATCTTTAACTTACTGATATTTTGGAAACGATTCAACCCTCTTGAATTTTAAATAAACCATCGTTTCCAGGGTGAAAAGGTAATAATAATAAGGCGAGCCGGTGGCCGAGTGGTCTAAGGCGTCAGGACTTTGAGCTTGGGTTAGAGATAGTGCCGGTTCGAATCCGGCCTAGACCGGAAGATTTATCATTAATATTCACCTTCTACTGTACTGTGTTCGCCCCCTTACTCTGCCTGATTAAGTTCCTCGCACAGATCAATAGTCTATGAGGAATGGGCAGAGTTAGGTAAAGAATGAGGTTGGCCTCTCCTTAAAAAAAAAAAAAAATTCAATAGACAAGTCGTATGACTATCTTCTCATAAAGAATTCGGAACTTGATGTCTATATCTTGGACCTCAAGTTACTGCCTATAGTTCACAATACTTCAAAAGTTAGAGCATCTACCTATATAATTATTGGAATAACTGTAAAAACTTTAAATATAAATTGTAGAAAAAAGTGGGGGAGAAGGGACATAACCACCCTGTATTTATATCTACTAAATGATAATAAAGTAGATTAGTGCTGCATTCTAGAAGCGTTAAAGAAATTACTGCAATACCTTCTAGGTTTTCATTTTAACCTAATAAGATATCAAAAACATAATGAAATATCTAACATCTTATCCAGAGTTTGTGGGTATTCTCTTGTTAACAAACTTTAAACTTTTTATTCTGATCTGTGTCACTGTCATCCCAACTTAATAAGGGTGTTTCAATGGATTGGACTCAGGGACTTATTCTTTAGAAGAAATAAACAAACCATAGCTTAATCTGTACTGAGGTAAAACACAGTTTTTTTATAAACCTCACCTAACATTTAAATATTAGATTAATTCTCTTTAATATATGTGATATTACTGACAAACTCAACAACAATGTGATTTCTATCAAACTCACCACAAACTTATAAAAACTGACAGCCGTGTTAATATGAATTGAAACATTACGCATAAAGTGTTCTTATAAAGCTCCTAACATTTAATCTCTCAATCTTAGTGTTTATTATCACTGGATAGCAGACTAGCCAGTGGCCTTGCCCGGAGAGTTTAGACATAATTGTAAGATAACTGAGTCAAGCAATATGTGCTTAAAACTTTTGCAAGATCCTCATCAGCTCTACCTGTCGACCCGCTTACAGGAAATTCAAAGGAGATTTGTTTTACAACTGTACTTCAAAACTGGCCAACTACTTCAGCCCGATCTTCTAGTGCAGATGTTCAACCTTCACCCTCTTTAGAGGAACTGTCGATTGCCCAGAATTATTGGTAAAAGTCAACCTGAGGACTCCTGTCAGAACAAGATCACAGGATATATTTGCCCATCAACACCACAGAACAAACTACCTCAAAAATGCCCCAATGAGTAGATTACATGAGATGGGCAATCTTGTCGCCTGCAATGTGGACTTTTTCCATGATTCTCTTAGATCATTCAAGAAAAAACTATTCACACTTCAACCTCGTCTACTTCGACAATAAATCAATCCATTCTTTTCCTTCTAAATCTTCTCCGTCTTCATTACCCTACCACACAAATAATTGGTTCCTCTGATCCCCATTAATACTCCACCTTCTCTATACACCTGTAATGCAACCACTGTATCAAGTTCATTATCTGTAGATATCTGCATATTTTGTATTGATTATTGAATGTTGTATCTATTAATTTATACTATATATTATATGTATTAATCTGTTATATAATGTATCTATTGCACACGTAGGTTTATTGTAAGATATTGTTTTTATGTGTATCCACACAATTGTAAATGACACTGTCGTTGGAAAAAAAATATTACACTAGTTAATCTTTCAGGGATTAATTAAAATTAAATTAAATTAGGAATTAAATAAAGACGATCCTGACTACCGTCTTCAGTTTATGGGATGTATTTATCCCTACGCATCCATAGTTTGTTAGTAAAAGACACAATTGTGTGTGTTGCTCATATTTTCTGTGAATCTAGTACAAAATTCCCTGAAAAAATAAATGTCACACTTACAAGATCAAACTTGTACTTGAATTAAATGAAAATGATCCTGATCACCATCTTCAATTTTGCGAAGAAACAGATAAACTAATTTCCACTTATCTACAATTTGTTCAAACATAGCACTCAGTGATGGATGAATGTACTTTCTTTGTTACCGGTAACAGTAAAACAGACATAATTATGTGTATTGGGGGTGTGTGGTCAAAGTGAAGGGATGTATTACCACTAGATCTTACAACAATGAATTTTTCTTTAGGGATATTTAAAATCCATTGTTTAAATGATTTGATGAATAGGATTGTTAATGCAAGACATAAGATGCCCATCCAAACTTCCAAACTTTTGCAAATGTGAGAAAATGAATAATGATTCACCCAACTACTTTACTATTGCCAAACAGTGAAAGAACACCGTATAAAACAATAATTTTAAAAATGTTACCAATGTCATGGCAAAACTATTGTAATTTCATTGTAACAACTGTAATACATAAATTATGTAAATTTACATTGTTATGCAACTTAACCTTTCAGAAATGTACTTAAAGAGATTTACTTACACAATCTCTGTTAGTAAAGTTAAATGCACATTTTTAGGCTAATTTTCTAAGTTGTACACAAGAAATAAGAAGGAAAACTAAAAAAAACAATAAATATTTATTTTAACAACTTATCACAATACTTAAATAATTATTTATTATAATAAGATTGATCGTAAATTATCTCTTTAAAACTGATAATTTAGTTAAAAAATGCGATTGGATTTGATTCTGTCATGAAGTTTCTTGCATCTTCCCTCTGAAACAGAAAAAATATATAGGCCTAGTAGTTTACTGTAGTATTGAGCCAGTTTAATATATAGCGTTAAGAAATCGCTTAAATTTCTATAACAGTTAAATAAACACTTGTAGCAAAAAAAATATATCTGGTCAAGAACTTAACATATTCTCAAGAAAAAAAGTTGTATTGTTCACAATGAAGTTTCTTGTTTTTAGCATGCTAACCAATAGGATTTGTGAAGGGAAATATATGACAAAAGTGTATCTATGTGCATTGTTATTTGGAAATCTGTTAAGAAATGTGAAAAATGTCATGAATAATAAGCCTGATCAATCCAATCAGAGTCTACTTCATACATACTAGAAGTTCATACTTGCAGGGAGTGGCCAATTGATTGTGTAAACACATTTATTTACTCAGTTAATGTTCACATTCAAGCTAAAAATTAGTTTCAATATAATTCTCATAAAATAATTTATTGGTAGCAATTCCAGAATTAATGTTTAAGTCATTATATATTTATTACAAAAGATCAGGGAATTTACTGAGCTCATTAATGTACATGAACAAACCTACTAAGTATAAGTCTAGATATATCTATAAAACAATCAACAAACTTCTGTATGTTTATGTACACAAATTCGAAAGAAGCGAATCACTTGAAATTTTTATACAACATTGCATTTATATACAAGAGTGTTTTTATATATTTAGTTCCTAAAATTGTAAACAGGAACAGGGCATTTAAAACATTTCTCAACTTACCAACATTTTACATATGATAATAAATATAAGATCTGTAAAAATGCTACTGTGTCCAGCCGATTTATGTGAATAATATTGAAATCAAATCCTGCAAAGTTTATTACTCTAACCAGATGATTGTTCATTTATGAAAACTACTTTCATTTTATTTACTTTATTTTAGATTATTATTTATGAAAACAGCAATAAGTATAACTTGCGAGGCTTACTGAGGCACTTGGCCTGCACTTGAGTGGAGTAATACTAGGAGTGGAGGGGAGGGCAGTCCCAGTCCTACCACTGTGAATGATCTCTTAGTTACAGTGATGCAGACTGTTGTTGGTCAAGCTGTGCTTGCAGGGGCTTTCTGTGTAGAGATGAATCTGTTTTCGCCTCCTTTGTTATTTGTTTTACATGTATTATAATGGCCAATCAGAAATGTTGTTTTCATTTTTTATTTGAACTAAAACCTCTTATTGCTAAAATAAAAACAACATATTATGCTGTCTTTGCAAAGTCTGCATTGGAAATAGACACATTAATTTACTTCTAAATTAATAAATCAAATTATGATATAATGAATAGATCTATAAACAAATAAATAAAAAATTTAAACGCGTCTTTTATTAATTAATTAGTATATTGGAGAGATAGGGCATCAGCAAACTAACCTTAGAAGACAAGTTCACTAACACCAGAGTAGTAGTAACATTCACAAAATAAACACTTAATCCCACAAAATTTCAATACCACTGGCATTTTTTTCAGGTGAGTAGAGAGAGAGAGCTTAGTAATAATTGTCATAATTATTTATTATTAATCTATAAAAAATAACAAGGTTAAGTCAGGTTGTAAACAACAATTTAAATTTCAGATGATTTTATTTTCTATTTTTATTTACCATATGGCACACACTGACTCAGCGGCTCCTCCTACTCAAATTAGTTCACTGCTCATCGTCTGGCCAAGTGCCTCAGTAAACCTTGCAAGTTATAAGTTACTTTATTTCAGATAAAATAAAGACAATCTGAGTTTATGTACATAAGTCACCTTAAAATTTGTATCTAAATCTATTCTGTAGATATACAAAATCCAAATACCACTGACCTGCTCGCTGATTATTATACCTCAAAAACTACAAAACCTCAAAGTCTGAAATTTTGTAGAATGATTGGTCTTATAATGTAAGGACTCATTAAGAAGGGATTTTCTAAAATTCTTGGTAGTTCCAAAACTGCAGCCGTTTTGTGTGGACATTTTTAAACGTCAAAAATAGTGAATTTTGACTAAGTCTATGCTGACAAAACTAGAGCTAGATTTTTAATTAGTATGTGTAACTCAACATTTTACACACTCTGAAGGCAAAATTTTCTCGGAAAAAACTTACATTGTATAAAAGAAATATAATTTTGAAAAAAAAATTGGTAGAATTAAAGCAATTCTCATATCGTAATGAACGTAAAAAAATGGCAAGAAACCACTGATTCAGTAAAAATTACACTACTTTGCGCTCTCTAAAAGTAGGCTTACATATTTTTCTAAATTAATAAAATCTGATTATTAATTTTATTTAATTAATAATAAAGCAGAGATGTTTTGGTCATGTGAATAGGATGGGGCCAGAGAGAATACCTAGGAGAATGGTGGAGATGAAAGTGGTAAGCTGGAGGCCCAGAGGGAGACCGAAAAGAGAATGGCTGGATGGGGTGAAAGCTGATGTGGAGAGGAGTTCTGTGGGAGGAGGTGCTGAGATGCGGCTGGGGATACTTGGTGAATTCCCAGACCCAGGAGAGACTGGATCTGAATACATACACTCTTAGTATCTATGTATGTATTAAAATTTGTTATAAAATCAAATTGAATTCAATAGGGGAACTTACAAAACTGATTTGAATGAGCCATGACCTGCTTTTAGGACACAGCTAAAAATGGCACGATACTCCATATTCCTCTGATTAAGATACAATCACTCTACTTTGTGCCCTCTAAAAGAACACATTTATCTAGAATCTAAAACTTTCTTATGTTGGAGAACATAATGATTTCAATCAGAAAATTTCAAAATTGATTTGATTTCACCCTTAGCCTACTCATAGGACATGACTTTATAACTTACTCTTCACTGTATAAGCACTTATGTAAGGATTGGCAGAGTCTATGGGGCTAAAATTTGACCTGGGGATCTCATTATGGTATAGATTTGCAATAAAGCCATAGTTTACTTTTATAGCCATTCAAGTGGTTTTAATTGTGATATGTTATGTTCATTTCCATTAATTGTGACACGATGGTGCTACTTTTCACCATTCAAAAGTAGACTAACTGTGGTTTCTAGACTACAAAAATTAGTTATTTACATTTATTTAGGAGAACAGCCTGATTTAATTAAGAAAATTAAAAATTAATTTGAATATATAAATAGCGTGGTCATATGTCATGGCCAAATTCTATGAAATATATACTTCTTTAAGACTTTTCCCCTTAGAGTCTGATCATTATAATTAAAGATGATTAGAAATTGGAACTAAATGCAAAATTTATGTGTATTGCAAAAACTAACACTGTGCTATGTTGTTATTACAATATTATTATATGGTGATGCCGCATGCCGAACTTTTATTCATGAAGTGGTGAGTTGTTATATTGTGTCAGGTTAGAGGAAACCACAAGTGGAAGGTTAAGCAAGAGTAGAGAACCACCCCGTAACAAAGCACGGGCAGGCGGCTAGTGTTTGTATGGGTACAACCGACTTAACAAAGTAAAAATTAATATATATATATATATATATATATATATGTAATTTTAAAATTCTTGATCAACATCTTACCTGTTTTTTTGTGGTCTTGAGGACAATTCTGTAAAGAAGAAACATACATTAGAAATAAAAGCTAATACTGGTCTGACTAAATTGTCTTAGACCTGATGAGTGATGGGTTAAATCAATCTTAACTTATTTACTCATAAACAAATTAATAAAGTCAAACAAACAAATATTTATCACCACAATAGCAAATGCCACAAGAATTGGTAAGAATATGGTAGTTGTTGGTAAGGAATATATAGTTGACCACAACAATTTAAGAGAGTGCTATTGATAAAAGTCAACATTCCATCGAACTATTACTTTTTGAATACTACAACTATCTCTTTAAATTGATTAGAGACATGTTAGTGACTTTGGCCCATTAAAAATACTGGTGGGATTGTGCGGTTTTAATAGGATAATTATAAAAGTCGCTTATCGCTTCTATTACAACCACTATCTCCATATAAATTGCATCTTACACGTCTAGAAACAAGAGGGATGTCACTCACGACATCAGTTGTTTATTGCTCATCACTTGTTGTTCTTATCGTAGCTGAGTCCCCAGTTTAGTTACCTGTGCTAAGGCCCAATATACAATGAAGGGCAGTAGGGCCAGGGGGTCATAATTTATTTCATTTCACGTAAACATTTGGTTATTATGAGTATACAATATGATCATAGTTCAATATGTTTCCTCTTATAATAAAAATCCTGGATTTGTAAATATTTCCAAAATGTGTTTTAGTACTTCGTTCACCAAAAAAATCAACATTTAAGTGACAACTGCTCCTGGACAGGTGAGCAAACTGCTCCTCTGTAATTATGCCACTGATGGATGTATACAGTATTATTTTTATTTCCAATATCACAGATTATTCTCAGATATAAGACGCCAACATAACTTGATGCATATTTTAAGGCCAATATGAATTATTGTTTGAGTGTAGGATAAGTGTGAATGACCTGTATTGTCTGGGTTACTAACTGAGTTTGATTAATGCTCAGAAAGGGCAATTTATTAATAGCCCAATAGCCAGGGCAACTAAGGAAACTATTGGTCTGATTTTCAACTAATTGATAAGTCTGAAACTTGGTTCTCTTCCCTACAGAATATCCGAACACTGACTACCACCCATATCGATTGGGCACCTCAGATTTCTTTGTATTGTCCAAGCCGATCGCAACCACTGAGCGCATGCTACATTGGTATTCAGAGGACCAAGCATAAAATCTATCGCCTACAATCTCCACAACAATTTATCCCCAAGTAGCTGGGCCACAGCACTGCACCACCAGTGCCAACAGTCATGTCCATCACTGTTTGTAATTTAGAAATCAAAGATCTGAATATTTCATAGCATACACAATAACATCAAAGAAACACAAATTTAAAACAGTTTCTATCTTCATTTGAACAAGCATAGGATTGCAGTAAGCTACGGGAATAAATTAATCATAATTATAATGACCTTCTTTTGTAAAATGAACAGCTCTGAAATTTTACTGTAGCTCTATCACAGGATTAAACCTGCTGAGCAGCAATTTAAAGATGACAAAATATGTAGGTCTGACACATTAAGTATTTACAAAATCAGTCATACATTTTAGGAGATGTATAACTCTTGGCCAAGTAAGATGACTATATACAATGATCACATCTCCAAAACTTCTCACTAATTCAATATTCCTGTAGATGTTGAGATTTACAAGTCTCCTGGTAAACACTGTATGTTTAATTTTAGCATCATTTAATACAAATCTGTTGAAACCACTATGATGCTTATTGAGATTTATCCTGTTAGATTTGAGAATTGTAATATTTGTCTATAGAATGTTGAATACTTTTTACTTATCAAACAAAATTTATACCTTTTCTACTTCCAGGAAGACGCAGTGTTGCAAGCTCAACATGATTGGGTTGCATTTGATATCGCCGGTGCTGGGTGTAGTCACGCTCGTACCTGAAATTTCACCATTCATGTTCATTATCTAGTGAAGAAAATACTATATATATTTGACATCAATATATATAAATATATGTCTACATATTTGAATTATTATGTGTTCAGTTCCAACTGATAGAAAGTTAATCAATGCTAAATAGGGGTTTCCTTACCCAGCTTTGGGCAAGGACCCAGCTTACGTGGAGGAAAAGGTGTACTATCGATCTTCTAAATGTCCAAGTTCTAATTCAAACGTATATCTAGTTCTGTACTTCCAGAATTAATTTTATCATTCATTCAAGAAGATTGTTAATGATGTTGTAAATAATGAAGTGTCAGTAAAAATTTATTTATTGTAAGCAGGGAACAATGGTCAAATGATTTTGTTTGTAGGGGCAAACCAAAGATAAATTTTCTGTATGGCAACTTTTTTTGTCAAAAGACTAATGAACAGCAGGTCAACATATAGAAAATCTATCTATCTACAGTATGTTAGTGTAGTTAATAAGTTAATAATAAATGATATGTAGATAAGTGTAATGGATTGATTATTTTTAAGCTCTCAGCAAACCGCCTACACAGACATGATTCCTAAGGTCCTTCCATGTCTGGTCCTTACATGTGTTATGTCAATCATGAAGATAATGATGTATATGTGCCTTAAGTTGGATCAATCTGTATGGCTCAAAGTTTTGAAGATTTATTAACCTATTTAACATTGAAATGTAAAGTGTACTAAAACTGAAAATTTCCCCTTCTTACTTGACTAGACACAATACCTGATTAAAATAGTAACTTGAATGACTATTAATTATAGATTTACAGTTCACAATTTGCATGTCTGATCACATTTACTTCAAACCCCAATGTATAACTAATAGAGTTCAGGCAGCACGGTTCAATTACTATGCTAGTACTTTGCTCCTTACGATTGGCAACATTTAATATTCTTACTGTTAGCCAAAGGAGCACACTTCGCAACGGCCTCGTTCATTAGCAATCTCTGCCAAGTCTCCAGTTCCAGCTTCTCCAGATGATTGACGATATTTTCTGTGTTAAGTGAACCATCTTCTTTTACCTGCATAAAACAAAAACAAACAAAAAATTAGACTCTGTAAACTATATTTTACAATACAAGTAAACGTCACACAACACAAATTTATTACAATATAAGCACAAAATGCACAAATATATTACAATACAAGTACAAATGCACAAATATTATGGTAATCGATTTCGGTGAACCACGCTCACCTTCCTCAGACCAGAGGGATTCACAAAAGAAATCTTCTGATTCTTTTGTCACCATAATATTTGTGCATTTTGTGCTTGTATTGTAATATATTTGGGCATTTTGTGCTTATATTGTAATAAATTTGTGTTGTGTGACGTTTACTTGTACTGTATATGTTCCAACCCTATTTTTCT
>JAQJVL010000346.1:975051-997792 GCA_035578905.1 Stictocephala bisonia | reverse complement strand
ATCGCTGGCGTTGGCTTTTCTTTTTTAATCATTCAAGTAGGGGGCCCCTCGGATCACTTGAAGTACAGTTATCGCTGGCGTTGGCTTTTCTTTTTTAATCATTCAAGTAGGGGGCCCCCTCGGATCACTTGAAGTACAGTTATCGCTGGCGTTGGCTTTTCTTTTTTAATCATTCAAGTAGGGGGCCCCCTCGGATCACTTGAAGTACAGTTATCGCTGGCGTTGGCTTTTCTTTTTTAATCATTCAAGTAGGGGGCCCCCTCGGATCACTTGAAGTACAGTTATCGCTGGCGTTGGCTTTTCTTTTTTAATCATTCAAGTAGGGGGCCCCCTCGGATCACTTGAAGTACAGTTATCGCTGGCGTTGGCTTTTCTTTTTTAATCATTCAAGTAGGGGGCCCCACGGATCACTTGAAGTACAGTTATCGCTGGCGTTGGCTTTTCTTTTTTAATCATTCAAGTAGGGGGCCCCCTCGGATCACTTGAAGTACAGTTATCGCTGGCGTTGGCTTTTCTTTTTTAATCATTCAAGTAGGGGGCCCCTCGGATCACTTGAAGTACAGTTATCGCTGGCGTTGGCTTTTCTTTTTTAATCATTCAAGTAGGGGGCCCCCTCGGATCACTTGAAGTACAGTTAACGCTGGCGTTGGCTTTTCTTTTTTAATCATTCAAGTAGGGGCCCCCTCGGATCACTTGAAGTACAGTTGACGCTGGCGTTGGCTTTTCTTTTTTCCCATATTTTTTTCTATCTATCGAAGTGACTTCTCTTTCTTTCACTATAAGATAGAAAGATAAACCTGGATATTCTAGTGTTTTCCTCCTTTGAGTAACTTTTCAAAAAAAAAAAACTGATGCCTGGATTTTTTATTGTTTTAAATGCCATTTTTTGTATACCCTCAGAAGTTAGGCCTTCTTTTGTTGCAAAAATCCATTTAGTTTAAATCGATATCTATAAATTTAAATTTTTTCAGTGCGTTAGATTATTTATAACCACATAAAACTTTAGTTTTCTCTTTCTTTTGTTAGAATATATGTCAGTGCAATTTTTTATTCCACATAACTTCTGAGTTTTAAATCAGTAATAGACATTATATTTGTTTAACAATCTCTCTTCCACTTCAGTTCTTCCTACCTCTAGGAACACAAACATAAACAGTGAAAAATATCACTCTCCAAGTTTGTAAAAGTCTGACACTACTTCACAGAAATCCTGCCTTAATTTCTGTGAAGTAGTGTCAGACTTTTACAAACTTGGAGAGTGATATTTTTCACTATTTATGTTTGTTTTTATAAAACGACTGTTTTTTTTTTTTTTTTTTTTTTTTTTTTTTTTTTTTTTTTTTTTTTTAGCTAGCTTCATTTGAAATTTTGTTCAAGCTACACTTTTGGTATAATTTTCATATATTTGAATATTGGAACCATTTTTATGTTCAGCAATTTATGATCTGATTTCAGATAAGTAATAATGATTATGTCTTATTTCCAATAAAATTTGTAAAACTACTTTTCCCCATTTTTGTCAGGATTTCAATTTGTTTTTGAGTGGTGGAGATATTTTTAGTTAAAATTGCAAGGTCGTCGGCGAAGACTTTATAAAGGTTCTACCTAGTTTGATGTGATATGGGTTTGATCAACGTTATTTTCTGTTTTTGTTTACACCATTCATGGACTGCATTTTTCTTTTACTAAAAGTTTTAAATTCATGGACCTTTACAGTTTTCATTTTTTATTTCAAATGACACAAACTTTTGCCACGAATTTTAATTTTGATTTTATGTCAGTTTTATATCAATGTTGAGGACAAGGTCCTGACATTTTAAAAATTTTTAAGAGAACTTCACAGCCAATAGAATTATATACCTTTATTGAGTCAACATATATGGCCATTATCTTTACTATAAATATGTTTATTCTTACATTCTAACATATGAGACGTCGACACAACGTTGTGCGTATTTTAAGGCGAATATGAATGATGATATGAGTGTGTATGAGTGTAGTCTGGTTACTAACTGAGTTCAACTGTTCCTCAGAAAGGGCAATTTATTAATAGCACAACAGCCAGGGCAATTAGGGGACCTACTGATTTACGTGGAATCCAAACCACGTAGAGTTGGTATGATTTTCAGCTAATTGACAAGCCTGATACTCAGTTATCTCCTCCACACAACATCCGAACAATGATCATCATCCAACATGGACACCCCAGAATGTTTAGGCTTAAGGATCCCTTAAGTTCATGATACGTTCTAAACATGATCTGTTTCGTCTAAAACCAGGTTGGATTCCTCTATGTTGTGTTGTCTTAGATTTGAAATTTTTAATTTTAGATTTAAAACCCTTACTCAAACAACTGATGGAGAACTTGATCAAATATATGTTCCTGGAAATATAGAAATTCTGCTATAATTTTTAAAATCAGTTCTATCTAAATATTCATAATGGATGAATATGAGTAAAACTTTTTCAGATATTTTGTCCAGTTCTTTTTTTTACCCATACACCTACAGTGTCACTGTAGGTGTTTGGGTATTGCTGCAGTTTTGTGTGTGGGTACCCCAACTGCAAAAACGTTATAAGCACAAAATATAAAACTTTTGTTAAATAACAAATGTTATCGATTTCAGTCTTACCAAAGTCTTATGCTTTTGGGCTTTTCTAATTTTCTGGTGTTTTCATTGCAACCAATTCCGTTAACAGGCCCTCTAACGCTGGCTGTTCAAAGTGGCAACGCTGATGCACTTATGTGTAGTGCGGTAGTCAAGAGAGCGCCGTGACTTTTACATTCAATAACAATGTATGTGTATGGGTGAGTGGGTGGGTCAATAACATTGTACGTGTATGGGTGGGCGGGTGGGTCAATAACGTGGTACGTGTATGGGTAGGCGGGTGGGTCAATAACGAGGTACGTGTATGGGTAGGGCGGGTGGGTCAATAACGAGGTACGTGTATGGGTGGGCGGGTGAGTCAATAACGAGGTACGTGTATGGGTAGGCGGGTGGGTCAATAACGAGGTACGTGTATGGGTAGGTGGGTGGGTCAATAACGAGGTACGTGTATGGGTGGGCGGGTGGGTCAATAACGAGGTACGTGTATGGGTAGGTGGGTGGGTCAATAACGAGGTACGTGTAAGGGTAGGGCGGGTGGGTCAATAACGAGGTACGTGTATGGGTAGGCGGGTGGGTCAATAACGAGGTACGTGTATGGGTAGGCGGGTGGGTCAATAACGAGGTACGTGTATAGGTAGGCGGGTGGGTCAATAACGAGGTACGTGTATGGGTAGGTGGGTGGGTCAATAACAAGGTACGTGTATGGGTAGGCGGGTGGGTCAATAACATTGTTCGTGTATGGGTAGGCGGGTGGGTCAATAACATTGTTCGTGTATGGGTAGGCGGGTGGGTCAATAACATTGTACGTGTATGGGTAGGCGGGTGGGTCAATAACAAGGTACGTGTATGGGTAGGCGGGTGGGTCAATAACAATGTACGTGTATAGGTAGGCGGGTGGGTCAATAACGAGGTACGTGTATAGGTAGGCGGGTGGGTCAATAACGAGGTACGTGTATGGGTAGGCGGGTGGGTCAATAACATTGTACGTGTATGGGTAGGCGGGTGGGTCAATAACATTGTTCGTGTATGGGTAGGCGGGTGGGTCAATAACATTGTTCGTGTATGGGTAGGTGGGTGGGTCAATAACATTGTTCGTGTATGGGTAGGTGGGTGGGTCAATAACATTGTTCGTGTATGGGTAGGCGGGTGGGTCAATAACATTGTTCGTGTATGGATAGGCGGGTGGGTCAATAACATTGTACGTGTATGGGTAGGCGGGTGGGTCAATAACATTGTTCGTGTATGGGTAGGCGGGTGGGTCAATAACATTTTCGTGTATGGGTAGGCGGGTGGGTCAATAACATTGTTCGTGTATGGGTGGGCGGGTGGGTCAATAACATTGTTCGTGTATAGGTAGGCGGGTGGGTCAATTCGTTGTAAAAGTAGAACTGATATGTCATCCGCAAGGGAAGTTAACTGATTCGTCACATCAGCGTTTGAAAGTTAATATAATAGGTAACAATATTTAACTAGGCATCACTTATATTAACACATTCAGTGCTAAAGCTGTATTTTCGTTTTCACCGTGTGTGGCTGCATATATAAATTAAAAACTCACCCCAATGGCCGAAATGTTTTTTCAAAACCTCATTTTTGTGATTGTGTAGTTTCCATTTTATGACTGTCATAAGTAGTCTGTATATGTGGAAGGCCAAAAAAACTAATCTCTCTTTAGTTTTGTACATTCTTACAGTTTTTGGACTGACTGAAAAAAGTTTTGTTAAAAATAAAGTTTTTATTTCTTATAGTCTTTAAAAAATCTAGTCTTGGAAATCCAGTTTCTTTTCCACAAGAGAACACAAATATACCTCTACACGGTATTCATCTTTATTAAAAATATGAAAAATTCCCTGGCAAGGCTGTTGATCTGTTACTTCAGTTTTATTCTAAAAGAACAAGCGATGGTTGGATATCACGGGCAATCCGAGTGATGGCGGTGAGGCCCCTAGGGCCTTTGAGTGCTGAGTAATGATGCCGGTCCTGGAGATATAACGTCTTCGCCATTCAAATAGGATGTAAGGGAAGGGTTAAACTAAAGTGAGGTTTTCGTTTTTGCACGTTTTTCACTCACCATTTTTCAAGGTGTGCTCTCGAAGATGCTGACTTATGTGGATGTTCTATATACACATTTTCATATACTTGCTGGTTTTATGAATCTTTAAACAATACGGTGTTTGTCTGTAGAAGACTTTTATGAACGAATGAGTCGCTAAATTATTGTAAGACTTAACGATTAAATTATTACATTAATTACAAACTGGTGTATGAAGAAATCAGTTTGTACATGTGGTGACCCACACACTCACATTATGTGCGTATGATTAGTATCCCTTTATTGTTAACACTAAGAAGCTTTCATTTCAGCATTATTGATCCAATCTAAATCTAACGGTGGTCATTGATGAAGAAATAGTTGAAAATCAAAGTAGTAAACAAAATTATCAAAGTCAAAGTCAAATAATTCTTTATTTCAATTGACAGTATATACAAAACTGCATGAAATGGGTCATAACTATGTACAATTTATAATGCTAAATAAAATCTTATATGTCTAGGTAATGAAAGAACAAATATCTACTTTGCAAGAAATTCCTCCACGCTATAAAAACATTTCTCTAAGACGAGCAGCTTTACTTTTCTCAAGAATAAAGAAACACTTGTTAAATCTGAAATAGAGTTGGGAAGAGCATTAAATATTTTTATTGCTGTGTATTTGAAATGATTTTCAAAAAAGACGTCCTGTGCTTGGGGATAGAAAAATTGTTTTTATTCCTAGTGTTGTAGTCATGGTTTGTACTATTGTCCGAAAGATGTCTATTTTTAAATGCAAAAGTTAAACAGTTCAAAATGTATAGTGATGGAAAAGTAAGAATATTATTTTGTTTAAAGAGTGGCTTACAAGAAAAACGTGGATATTTCTTAAACATAGCCCTTAATGCCCTTTTTTGTAATCTAAATACAAGCTTAGTTCTGCCACCTTCGCTTCCCCAAATAGCCACTCCATAACTTAAATGGGGATAAATCAACCCATAATAAGCTGTCAAAAGGAGAGACAAGTCACCAAAGGAAGAGAGTATTTTTTAAACAAAGATTCCTGTAGACTGACTTTTTTGCAAACATGATCTACATGCTCGTGAAAATTCAAATTTCTATCCATTATTAAGCCCAAGTACTTAGTTGAGTTTGAAGGTTGTAAAACAAAATTGTCAAAATTTAGTGAAATAGAATTTTGATCACCAGGATCTTGACATTTAATTGAAAAATCAATAAACTGGGTCGTTGTCATGTTTAAAGATAGAAGGTTAATGTGAAACCAGTTTAACAATCTTTGTGTTTCCTCTACAGCTACATTATACACCCAACTTGTGATTTAGATCATACGATGAAGATAATCTATCCTCACTGCCATAGAAGATTATCGTGTGTTTTCGTAACTAAAGATACGTAAATCTTATTTAATAACCAGACTACACAAGTTGTCCAAAACTGTACATATATTGCAGCCACCCCTATCTTCTATTGTGTGGGTCTAGGTTTGTGGACTAAGTCTTTCCCATTCTTCTGTCATTTCATACTGTTCTCTGAATAAATCTTCCCAGTTCTTCGTTTGTTAACAATAAATTCTTTTAATCTACCTACTCATCTATTCTGTAGTCGTCCTCTTGGTCTCCTTCCTTTTCCTTGCACCTCCAAGACACGAATCTCTGACTTTAAGGTACCACTCATTCTTTCAACACATCCAACCCTCTAAACTGGCGTTTCTTAAGGGGGTCATTTCCCTCCTCGAAAAACAACATAATTATGAGTTTCTATTTCAATAATTCGGTTCGTAAAAATGACCGTAACGTAAAAATTTAAGTATCATTTGAAAGGTGAAGACCTATTCTAGTTGATCATAAGTTTGTTAGAAAAAATTGAGCATTTTTAAACACTTTTCATGATAAAATATTTTAAACTATAAATGTCATTCTTGATGATTTTACATTAAAAACTCAAAATATCAACTTATTGTACACTAGAATGAACCTTTAATAATCATACAGTGTTCACTATAACTCATTATAATAATAAACACGAACTATTGAAGTAGGTAAGATTGTTATGACCCGCTGACGGTAAAGTTGTATAACTACTATAGGAGCTGTCTGGGGCTGACTGGAGCTGACTGGGGCTGACTGGGGCTGTCGATTTTCCAGCGGTGGCTTGGTAGTCAGGTTAAAACTTTTACTTCATACTTTAACCACATTTCTAACGCTATATTATAGTGTATACCCTACAATAATTATGAAAAATGTCATTTTCCTGTTTGTATTCTTCCCCATCATGGGTTCAAAGACCATGTTTCGGCAATATAAATTGACTATCGGTTTATAATATAATATATATAACGTTGTCTTTTTGGGGACCGTTCTGTTCCATGTTATAAATGGTTTATACTTTATAATACCTTTCTCTGTTTATCATTGTTTGCTTTTTGTGATCCCAGGTATGTAAAGCTCTCCACCTCCTTCAGTAGCTTGCTATTTGACATGGTGGGGAAAAAAATATGAAAACACTTTCACAACAAATTTATTTTTCCTTTGATAATTTATTATTTTATGTATATAATTTTGTTCCATAAAGTATATTTTTTTATCAGAATAGTTTATCTGAAACTGTTAAATGGCGAAGAACAAATTTGTTTAAATTAGCTTCTTCGAAATTCAAATGACCGCTACTCTGGAAAGGATAAAACTTTTGAAGTCCGGTTTGCCGCAATTAATTTCTTTTGAATAGACCTTTAATTTGATACCAAACTCGACCTAGGCTTACTTTGAAGATTTTAGCTCAACTACTCGTGGGCCGTCCCCCTGAAAAGATAAAATGTCGCTAATGACGTCAAAAAGAATGTTCTTTGTAACAATGATCGTATACAAGATTTCACTGTTGTAAGTGAAGGCATAAAAAATTTGTGAAAGCGTTTCCAAATATTTTCCACCCTGTATATCCCACAGCCATAACTTCACCCTTCTCATGCATGATTTAAAATATGCTAATTACTATGTCAGCGCCTCATACTCAAATTTTAATTAAAAACTGATGTCTTCTTTATTTTTTTAACCACACGAAAACAAGATATTTCCTTATTTCAGCCAAAATGTTCTCGCAGCAGAAAGTACTTAAATATTTGTAACCACTCTCCACCGGGATTTAAACGCAGAGTTTCACAGTTAATTTTGGTAGTTTTACCCATCATGCTATCTTTGGCTTGCTGCAAAATTTATGTTACATTGGATGTTGTGTGAACTGTACAATACTTTAGGTTTTCTGCTTATACCATTTTGACTGACTGTAAACACTTTCCTAACTTACTGTGCACCCGGAAGTACTTGTTAAATTACATGGCTAAACGAAGTTCGACTTTATTTATTGTATTACATATCAATATAATATTGGACAAAATATTGCACTCAAAGGGAATGTTGAAAATATTTATTGTAAATAATCTATTGTACCTGAACATGGACAGCTCTTTTTTGGGTACGAAAACTATTATAAGTTGATGAAACAGTTTCATCCAGCCCTACAGCCATTCCAGTGGCCATTGAGTTGAACGTTATTGATTTTTTTTATATGAACAAGTTTTAATTATTTTGTTGGGGAAACATAGTATAGTAGTAGTACGTCATAAAATATATTCTATATATGTTCCATTATGAGCGGTTCAGTGGCACCGGAGTTGACAACGGTGCACTTTCCCGGCCATTAGGAATCACAAAGTCAACCGGAGTGATATAAACCTTTAGTTCTAAACGCATTTCGCTAATTTTTGTAAAATAAATCATCGTACAAGTATTAAAATTATGATGTTATATTTGAAAGCATAATTAAAAAGTGGTAGTATATAATATTTTATAAATTGGCATTACTGCAAACTTAATTGATTATTATTTACTAAATTGTGATAAATGTTACTCTTAAAAGTGTTATCTGTAATTTTTTCATTATAATTAATGAAAAATTTTGAAGGTTATGAAAAAAATCACTTTGCCCTTCATATCAGAAGACATTGCTACGGCCTTTGTGAGCCTGGTGTACATAAGTCGAAAGTTAATAATTACAGACTAGATTTAACAATTCCAATTTGCTAAAACTCTTTAACACCAGATGAAGTGTAAAGTTGTCAAATGTTTTAACGTTGTACAGTTAAGTATCGTAAACAATCATTTGTTAAATTGAAAGTGTTCCTTAAACATACTTAAAACGCACTATTTAAAAAAAACAATAAGAGGGAAATAAACTAGTTAATTGACTTGTTGCTGTTTAATACAACTTAAGGGGTTAAGGGACCAACTATATATCTTTCTACCCAGATATTGTTCTAAAGTTTCTTTCCACCACAAATAAAAACTGAGATATTTGACTAAACATGATAGGTAAGTTTATGATAGGTTAGGTTAGGTTAGGTTATCAATACGGATTCACGGCCAACGTGTACTAACCCTACCCACTTATTTCTTGAATATCTCAGTTAGTATTCGTCGTATGAAGAAAGTGATACCATATCTGTAGTCAGGAGGAAAAAATAAATATTAATAATATACTGCACATAAATGTTTGTGCAAATTAGTTTTTCTTTTTAGTTTCAATTTTCTTTTAAAACTCTCCATTTCCGCCGAAAAGTTTCTGTGGATTAATGTTCGTGAGGTTAGTATTGATTACTTTAAAAAATCCTGAACAACGGGTGAGAGCTCGTATTTCATATTTACACTATCTAATTACTTATATTTGTCTTGGTTTGGAGGTCAGCACAGACTCTCTCGGTACTTTGTAGATACAACGCTGAGCCGATCAAGGCGCGGTTAAAAGCTTTCCATTGTTCATTACGATACTTTACGCAACCAGAGAGGCGGAAAGGCAAGGGAGATAGTTCATAAACCCCGAACCCCTTCGGGTTTTTTATATTTCACTGCCATCGTTAAATATTTTTAAAATTTTTCTAATTTTATTTTACATAGTTCAAGGTTAGGTTGCTGTAATTTTTCTTTAGTGTATAAAAGTTAAGTTAATGTAAAAGGTATAATCAACATTTGAAGTAAAAATTAAAAATAAAAAGAGATGCCGATCTCCTTTTTTGCCTTTCTCTTCAAATTCTCTATAGATTATTGATCTACGCAAAGAACTTATCAGTCAGAGTTGGTTACTCTGGTTGTAAAGTGTAAAGTATTCATTACTATAACAAGTTAGAGTCATGGCCAGGATTCCAACTTACGGTATCTGAATACATCTGAAAGGTGTAAAATAAAATTAGAAAACTTTTAAAAATATTTAACGATGGCAGGAAAATATAAAAAAACCCTTACTAAGACTTTACTCTTTAGAACGCTTTAACGTCACTCTCCCAAAACTACATCATCCCACCATTTTGGGATGATGTAGTTTTTACTGGGGATCATATTTATTTCTTAAATATTTCTCTCGGTACATTTAAATACACCGGGATGTTTTTATATGTTTAAAACTGAAAATTTTGTTATGGGATTAACAGATTGTTGTGAATAAGGAGGTTCCTATCTAAAAATGTGTATCATTTCTGTTTACAAAAGAGTTATAATAATTTAAATTTAAAAACTATTTTTTCATAGTAATTTCACTCCCTGTTGTAAGAATAGTTATAAACCTTCCCGTCAAAGTTATTAGGAATTCGTGATTTTACAAAATATATGTCATTCAACATGTTGCTATTTTTAACATTCCTTAAAAAGTGTTTAGGTGAGGGGAGGTCTCCTCGACCCTAAGATTTCTTCTACATAAAGTAACAACAAAATTTATAAACTTTCCCAACCAAATGTTTTAGGGTTGTAACTCTTTAAAAAAAGATGTCAGAAGACGTGTTATTATTATTTCCCAAAACCATAATATGTCCCTTTTTAACCCTCTTTTTAAGGGGCTATTTTTTATCGTCAAATTGAGCAATAATACATTAGGGGAGTCAAAAATTGGAAGATGAGATAGGAATGAGGAGGTTATTTACGTTCGTTCAGTCAGTACATAGTTCTTCTTATGATCCGGTACTTTCTGTATATAAAATAAAACATAAGACCTGTAAAACCGTGATCTTGAAGGGATCGTATTACATCCAGATGCCATCGTCAGTTTAAATATTACATTATAATTGGTTTTTATTTTACATGCCTGATAATCTGATACCTTTCCTTTTGGTAAGTACTTTTTTAAGTTTCTAGAACCTGTTTTTTAATAAGAATCTCAACACAGATTATAAGTTTTTAATTTAAAATCTACTAACATTATATAATTTATAGACACACTATTGGATTATGTATTCGATACACTGAACGTCATTTGGATAGGATTTTTAAATGGTAATTTGTAATAGTTAAAACACACATGAAGCTGAAACAGCTGTTTCATTATGAACTTACTGTTAAAGGCCACATTATCAGCTGGTCCCAAATAGTCGTTTTCCTGAAAGGGCGGTTTTTATATTTTCACCCAATCGCAGAGGTAAAGGTTAAATTGGCTCCACTGCAGGACACTGGCTGCTTAATAGAATTGTAATCAATATCTATTGTTGGACCTTGTGCGTGCGTGAGCGAGGGTGTGCGTGCGTGGTCACTCAAATACGTTCTATATTTACTCAAAACGAGCTCATTTATGTAATATCTTCATACCTTTTTTACTGAGTTTGGTATTGTTGTTAAAGGTCAATTGAAAGTAAAAAAAGATCATATAATGAAACAATAATCCCGACTACCAACATCAGTTTCTATTTTTAGAATCAAAGCCTTAACACTTCTTAACCGATTTATTAGAACAGTATCCTTTATCTATATAAATTATATATTACATCTATTACTACACAGGATAAAGGTTTTATTCTCATAACTATTGCCATACCTAATGTAACAGTTTCAATCCTATCATATTACAGAAGTGTAACAGTTACTCTGCTAGTAGAATGAAGTAAAGATGATGCAGAATAACATTTTACATCTGTACCTTTGCATAACAGTCGGTATAAACATCATAAGTGTAAACCTACTACTGTTTAATGTTTTAGAAAAAATAATGTAGTATAAATAACAGTAAAAACTATGGGATTGTTTTTTTAACTTAAAAAAGCATTAGGATTGGTAATCGTTGTATTTTATTGCACAGTTGTATAAGAGTAAGGGGAGTTGCTCTCAACTGGTTTAAAAGTTTTCCACCTGAGCGCGAAAATGGGCTCTTCTTTCACAGTAAGATCTGGAGTACCTCAAGGTGTAGTCTTTTCGGCTCATTTATGAAAATATATTCATCTTCAATCATTTATGGATCAAGTAACACATTTGTTTATGTTAATTTTGTTCTTTTTTCCAATTTAATAATAATCAAAGGCAAAGTTCTCAAATTTTCAAATTTCTTGTCACGCTATGGAGGTGCATTTTAAATAAGGTTCTTAGGGTCTCAAATAGGACAAGTAAACGTTTAGTACACAGCTCCACCCCATTGGGTTTCAAAAGTTAAGACTGATTATATTCCAAACTTTAATCTATAAACTTACTAAAATTTAACTATATTTGAAAACATATATATATATTATAATTTTTGTGTGAAGTATTTTTTAGGTTTAAGGGTCTTAAAAAGATTAGCAAGTTTTTATCTTACGCGTCCAGTTAGGTATCACTTATAAAACTGTCATTAAGACAAATATTGCGACTGTAACACTAAACAGAAAGTTCATAGTTCAAACCCTAGACTAGTTCAACTCAGTTTTATGACAGGGTGTTTTAGGCCTTACGTTAAAAAAACAACAACAAATGTTTAATGTTAGAAATTGTTACCTCCGTTGTAAATCCATGCTTCGTGAGCCTATTGTACTTTGGTTCATTTCCGTCTTCAGTATGGCATCCAAATAATATTACCATTTTATCAAAAAATTTCAAAATAAACTTTTAAAAATGTTTAACTATTACACGGATATATAACATTCTTACATTCTTACATATGAGACGCCGACACAACGTTGTTGGTATTTTAAGGCGAATATGAATGGTTATATGAGTGTAGGATGAGTGTGGGTGAGTGTAGTCTGGTTACTAACTGAGTTCAACTGTTCCTCAGAAAGGGCAATTTATTAATAGCCCAACAGCCAGGGCAACTAAGGGACCTACAGCTTTACGTGGAATCCGAACCACGTAGTGCTGGTCTGATTTTCAGCTAATTAATTGACAAGCCTGATACTCAGTTATCTCCCCCACACAACATCCGCACAATGATCACCACCCAACATGGACACCCCAGACTTTTCAAGTAGACTTCACGTCGATAGCAACCATCAAGCGGACGCCATGTCGGTATTAAGAGGACCGAGCATCCAACCTATCGCCTACAATCTCCCAAACACTTTGTCCCCATGTAGCTGGGTATAACAATATACGATCGTACAATTATAATGTAACAACTTGCTGAACATCAGAAAACAACTGCGGAACGAGTAATAAATTCAAGCAATCTGAACTCAGAAGTTGATTTTTTATTTACAAGTATCCTTTTAGTTAACTGGCCTCAGCTGGCCGGCCAATTTCTGTAACTAAGCTAAAATAGGAAAATCTTTGACACGTCCATCTCAATTTCAACCGTTTAAATCGTAAAATAATAACAAATTGGAAGCAAATTTTATTTTTAGGTTATGAAAACTAGGTTGCCAATACTAACAACTGGCACTTCGTTTACACTTGAGTCTGTTTACATTAGAATCAAATAGGCCTACTCAAAGAGAGTGATATAAATTGAGACATACTCGTACACCATACACAGAGAGTTAGCACTACAGTATTTATATAAGCATGAATCATAAAAAAAATTTTAACCAACAGAGTTTACCACGTCAAGGGTTATACTGATTATATCAAGTTAGACACTTCATTTCAGTTAGACGCCTTCACTTTAGTCATCGGGCAAAGTTTTTTATGTCTGGGGGCACTGCCAAAAGCTTGGAATTTGAGAAGCTATTGTTATATTTAAGCTGCTGTCTCTTTTTCACTTGTTATATTTTCTGTGTACTGTAATAGTCTGTTGTTTGGTCTGTTATTGCAGTTTAATTATTGTTATTTATTTGTAACTGTTTAGTTTTTATTGTATATTTTATTAAAACTAATTGTTAGTTATACTTATTTATTGTAATTAAAAATACAATTGTAGTAAAATTAGAAAAAAACTTATAGTATATCTCTCAAATAGCGTTTCGCTAGAGATATGCCAAATTATAAACTGTTAGTAAATTATATGACAATAGTATCAATAAATGAATTGAATTAAAAAGAAAAAAAGATCAATATAATAATTGTCATCATCTCATTATTATTCCTATCATTATTATGTTACAAATTAATACTGTCTTCAAGTGTAAACCATATGTTTAATTTAACACATTTAATACTCCCTAAATAATAGGTTATGTAAAATCAAGTTCTAGTGAGTAGCATTTACCAAGTGTTTCGGCAGTGTGTAAACAGTTAAATAGTGATTTGTCATGTACTTAAACACATTGACCATTAAATGGCTCGATAACGTTTAATTGGAGTGGAACTAAACATTCCAACTGAAAAATTCGAGTAAATTGTTCTACATTTATATTCTACCTGATGTATAACTCCAGGTTTCTTACATTTAAAATTGTTAAGACTTCCTTCGTGGGCCATCCCGTGGCAATTCCAAAACCGAGAAAAATGTCTGTAAATGTTTGATATAGGGACATATACATAACTACTGTCGGATTCAAAAAGTAATGTAGTTCGAACCTCTGCTAGAAAATAAACAATCATCCGATTTCGTTTCGTTGTGCACCAATATTTAGATTATTTAATTTTATGTAATTTCATATAACTTGCATATTTTTTAAAGACTTTAAGACAAGTAGAATACAAAAAAACACGAAATATTAGCATTTTTGTCTTTAAAAAATTCTTAAAGTCTTCAAAAAATATGTAAGTTATATAACATTACGTAGAATTAAATAAGCTAAATTTTTGTGTACAACACAACGAAATTGGATGAGTATTTATTTTGTAGCATTGGTTCAAACTCGAATACATCACTTTTTGAACGTGACAGTAGATAGTTTCATTACATTTATTTCAACAGTTTTAAAATTATTAAATATATTCAAGAATTTTGCCTAACCCTATATTGTCAGCTATTTATTAATTTACTTTTAGATTCATACGAAATATGATTTAATTAGTTACAAAAATTAGTATTTGTAGATATTAAAAGGTGATTGATGCAAGTTGACTGGGGTTGAAGCAAGAAAGCCGATTGTTTGTTTGGGTCCTCCAGTTGAGAGCTCCCCCCCCCCAACCCTCGAAATGACACCCTCGTTGGGGAGACTGGTGAAATTTCTCCGGTATTTAACACTTTTGAAATAAATATCTCCTATAACAGATGTTTTCATGGTTGATGGTTATGCAAATAAAAATTTTATAATAAATTTTTAATTTTAAAAGTTGTGTAAGGGTCGATGTTCTTAATTTAATTAACTACACAATTATTTTTTTATCGAACACACAAACTTTGGTTAAAAGAATCTTAAACTGTCGGCACTGGTGGCGCAGCTACTTGGGGAGAAAGTGTTTGGGAGATTGTAGGCGATAGGTTCCATGCTCGGTCCTCTTAATACCGACACTGCGTCCGCTCAATGGTTGCCATCGACGTGGACACTACCAGAGAAGTCTGGGGTGTCCATGTTGTTACTCAATGCTCGGATGTTGTGTAGGAAAGAGAACTGAGTCAGGCTTGTCAGTTAGCTGAAAATCAAACCAACACTACGTGGTTCGGATTCCACGTAAAGCTGTAGGTCCCATAGTTGCCCTGGTTATTGGGCTATTAATTAATTAATAGTCCTTTCTGAGCTAAGTCAAACTCAGATAGTAACAATAACTAAACTCGTTCACCTACACTCCCACCCACCCATACACGTACAGTGGTATTGACCCACCCGCCCACCCATACACGTACAGTGGTATTGACCCACCCGCCCACCCATACACGTAAAGTGGTATTGACCCACCCACCAATACACATACAGTGGTACTCACACTCATTCATCCCTCAGATTCACCCCCATCTCTACGATCGGCGTCTTAGAAATGCATAATAATGAAACTATTAATAATTAATGATTTGGGTTGTCTGCTGAGAGTTATTGATATTCCTCACATGTACTTCGATTACTAAGTTAGAATACAAGACTTCACTTGCTGGGTGGGGTATTCAAGGTTCAGATGTTGTGTAGGAAAGAGAACTGAGTGTCAGGCTTGTCAGTTAGCTGAAATTTAGACCAACACTACGTGGTTCGGATTTCACGTAAAGCTATTACGTGGCTGTTGGCTATTAATAAATAGTCCTCTCTTAGCTAAGTCGAACTCAGATATTAACAATAACTACACTCGTTCATCTACACTCATTCGACCCTCGTATTCGCCCATATCTTGACGATCGGTGTCTTATGAAAGAATGATGAATAAAAATGCCTCATCCATTGCATTCTTATTCTTTCCTTTGTCTCTTGTAACGGCTTCAAACGTCTCTTCCTTATACTATCTCTTCTTCTAATATTCTCTATTCCACTCTAAAGTCTTATTTCAGCTACATTAAATCTGCTTAAATCGCATTTTTTATGTCCACGTTTTTGCACCATATAATAAAATGGTTTGATTAGCTAAATTATGATTAACATGGGCTATATTCAAAACTAGGAGAGCTCCTGCACGCTTCGCGTGCCAACCCCGTCTCTCGCTACTCTCGTGAAGAAACCTCTTCGCTTTATATATTAAGCTTGTTAAATGAATAGAGCCTGCATCTTTGTCATTTAACACGAGCCTTTATGGAATATCGTATGGGACTTTTAAGGACTTTAAAAAATATTCCTAAATAAGGAAGTATTTTTAATTAAGAATTTAAGTGCAATAAGAGATCTATAATTGAGCTCTACTTTTAAAAAATATTATTTAAATTGGTCCAGTAAAATTTGTTGATCTGAAGCAAGGCGTTTTACGTTCTAATTATTCTGTCATATTTTCATTTTCACATTTCACGTTGTTTATTAATTTACTATCTTAAATACGTACTAATAGCAATGCTAAACATTGTTCTTACCATCAGAAGAAAATTAAGTTTATTGAATTTAAATTTGTTAAACGATCAATATAGGCTCGAGTTAGTAGAATATTAATATTTTGCACATTACTATAAGTTATAAATAAGACTTTGTTTGGTTCCTCCAGATCTAATTACTAATCATAATAATTCTAAAATGTTTTGTCATTTCATAAGCTCTGTACATAAACCTTACTTACACCCCTTCAAAAGGCGTCTGTCATAAAATCTCACCACCCTTACAGTGAACGCATACATACCAAAATGTTGAATGTACCAGCAGCGAAGGTCGGAGGAAATTAAAACGTTGAGTGAAAAAGTCAATCATTTTTCAATCGTCACGTTTACAGGTGAGTTGGAGCTTTGGATTACCAGCTGACAATATGGCGACATTCTTGTCACAACGTGTCTGGTTGAACATAACCTCATTCGGTGCGTCACGTGATTTGTTAAAACATATTGCAAATATTGAGACCTATGTATAGAAAAACAATTTTTGAAAGAATCAGCTCATAAGAACCAGCGTTTATTTGTTATTGAACTATTAATGACACACATTTAAAGTTTAGATCTTATTTTACAACCTCCCTTAGTGAAGCACAGTTACAAACCAGGTGATAGCACAGTTGACAATCCTACCAGACAATATAGCCCTTAATTGGACAATTATTGCAAATTCGTGTTAAAGTGAATCACATAAACGTATTTATAACTTTTAGATAGTAAAACATTATAATTATTTTAAAACAAGCCTAAAAAAAAGAAAAAGAGTGACTGAGACATTAAATCAAGCACAGAGGAAGAAATAAGGTAGCTTAATATCAAGAGAAAAATCAACCTAAAAACATTTCGAAGAGAAGCGCTTAAGAGGAAAACAGCAACATTGTCAACATATCACTGACAAAGAGGTAACCACTAGTGGCCACTAGAACATTGCCTCCACCATCAGCTGATCAATAATGCAGCAGCACTCTTCAGCTGTAAGCTGATTGGTGAGGCCTCCCTCACCACCGCTCTCTTCGATATTGTTGCTTTGTTTCCTGGCAATAATGCCAACTGATGATATGACTGAGTACAACAAACATATCGCATACCTAATAAATTTTACTGTTTACTACAATTTTTCATTTTCCTTATTTTACAATTGTTTTTTAACGTTATAAGCTTTTTTGTCTTATTATTTTCAGTTTACTAGTTTAAAGATACTGACATTCTACTTCCTGGTTTTTACTATTATTATTTACTATTAACAAATTTAATTTAACTGTATATTAATAATGTTGTATAAAATTAGTAGTAACATTCTATATTATTTTCAAACTATCATACAAAAACGATGTGGACGTTTTTTATTGTCAAGAGAATTTCGTCGGTGGGAAATTTGTAAAATTTTAGTTAACTTTTCAACAACGCTGTCCCAGCTGGAGTATATTGTACAAGAATACTTTGTGCCCCTCCGGTCTGAGGGTGGTAAACAGGTTTACCAAAATCAATCAGCTTAATATTTCTCCTTTTTTACACATACAGTAGTAAATTTATTTTTTATATCATTAAGATGTTTGTAATATAAAGGTTTGCATTACCACTTTATCTTAATTGTATTTAAACGTCTTAAAAATATTTTTGTTGAACGACGACTAAACTGAGACATGTTCCTCATGTAATGTTTCATTGGTAGAACTAAAGTCAATTTGTATATATTTGGTAAACACAAATCCTAATACAGATGGATGGGTGAGATTAAATTGTGTGTTGGTGATAGCCTATTCATATTTATGACTATTATTAGTGGTATCCAATTGATTGGGTGTCCTACCAATTACAGTTTGATAGGTCAATACTTCTGCGACGCTCGAGTTCTAAACAACAAAAAACAGTTCAATTTAATAATGTATGTATTTTACTAACAATTGACCAGGAACATTGTGAATTACTGTTATGCTGCAGTTATTTAAATTGATAATATTATGGCTGATTAATAATATAAAATAAACCCAAATAAACTATATTACTTTTGTAATTTTTGGCAAAACAATACGTCAGTGGTTAAATATATTAAGCATTCTAAATACAACTTGTTTAGTTGCTGTTATACAAAATTATCTTCGGGATAGTTGGCACTAGTGGCGCAGTGTTGTAACCCAGCTACTTGGGGACAAAGTGTTATGGAGATTGTAGGCACTAGTGGCGCAGTGTTGTAACCCAGCTACTTGGGGACAAAGTGTTATGGAGATTGTAGGCACTAGTGGCGCAGTGTTGTAACCCAGCTACTTGGGGGCAAAGTGTTATGGAGATTGAAGATGATAGGTTATATGGTTGGTCCTTTTAGTACTGACACGGCGACCGTTCAATGGTTGCCGACGTCGTGGATACTACTGGACAAGTCTGGGGTGTCCATGTTGGATGGTAGTCAAGGTTCAGATGTTGTGTAGGTAGGAGAACTTAGTGTCAGGCTTGTCAGTCAGCTGAAAATCAGACCAACACTGCGTGGTTCGGATTCCACGTAAAGCTGTAGGTCCCTTAGCTTCCCCAGTTATTGGGCTATTAATGAACAGTCGACCTTAGTTAGTAACAATGACTACATTCGTTCATCTATACTCATCGCACTCTTTCGCCCCTCATGTTGACCCACATCTTGACGATCGGCGTCTTACTGATGAATAATGAATAATAGGGACACCCCTGTACGCCAGCCCTATCAATTGCTACGTTCGTGTAATTTTTCTCTTTTTCTTCACATTGTACGCTTATATTGTTAAAAAAATAACCACTTATTTCAAGTTGCACCTATGGTCTCTCGTTCGTAATGTGAATGGTAACAAAGGGTCTGGTTGGCCGGTATTAACTGAGGGGTGTATTATCTACGCTATTTTAGTCACCTTTTTGAAAACAACTGGAGCATATAAAATAGTCACTAAGTTTCATGTTCGAAATGTTATAGTTTTTTAGAAACTGTGATCTGAAAATTAATGGCTTTTTTACTTTTATATTTATATAGCCTACGTTAAGTAATAAATGCGAAAAATGTATTGTCAAAATAATCTATGTATGTAGAGAGAGAGATAAAGTAGGCCTACGTAATGGTTTTGGGCATCTGTCACCATTAATTAAAACAAAAATTCATGACGAATTGGTAAAACGCAAATTTTTATAAATAAACGTTATATGGTAAACGCTATTCTAACACTTAACACTCGAGTCAAACGACAGCGTTTGCACGTGAATCTGTCAAAACATTCAAATCAAATGAACACCATATTTTAATTTTAAATCATGCATAAGCTCAAAAACAAAATAACATACTTAACAAAGTACAATAAATTTAAAACGACAATCTACAACCAACGTAATTGGTATTTCACCTATATAAATGTTATTAGTATATTTATTGAAAACGTAAAATTTATTTTATTTTTATCGTTTTCTATCACAAAAATACAACTTGTTGTATAAAAAAAGCAACATACAGTTCTGAACTAATATTGGTAAAACCAAAAACTATCTATTGTGAAAAAAGATAATTAAGGTCGAAAATAATAAAAGTTTAAGCAAGACACACGATATTCAATCTGTTCTGGTTAATCAAAATGAAACTAAGTTTTTAAAATAACTACATTTTATAAAAACAAGACATAAACAATTTTCAAGAAACAATTAAGCACCACTGGTCATCTGATAGCAGATGATATTTGTGAACTCAATGTGAGAGGGGGGTGGGGATTGACGTACTACAAGAATCGATGTCACAAACAGTCAATATGTTATCATCTACACACCCTTTTCAAATTTCATTACAAGAGAATTCACATTTTGACAAGATTTCTTCTCTCTTTGAATATCTGTTATTTCGTTTCATATAAATTGAGTTCAACATGTTTAAATTTCCATAAGTGTCATAAACATATACAACATTAATTTATATATTAACAATTGTGAGTCAGTTACCAGAAGGTAGAGTAAGTTTGTCAACAAAGTTCCTACGAAGGGCTTTCTTGTTATTTTAAAATAAAAACTTCATGAAATCTATCTCCATTACTTGGGGTAGTAAAAATAAGTTTGATGAGCAATCAATTTAGTTACCTAAGTGTTAGACAAACTGATACAATGTTTATGTTTAACATAATTTTATTACATGCACGTTAAATAAATATAATCAGTGTACAATACCAGCTTGTAAACTTCTATATTACTTTTGGATAAATAAATTTTTTGATACAGATTATATATAATTTTTTCTAGAAGGCGTAAGGCTTATCCAATTTCAATACCACCTTCCTTTAGAGTAATTTTAGGTAAAGGGACGTTATCCCTCAAATCCCCTTTTGTTACAAGCCGCCCTTTCTTTATTTCTTTCTAATACTCGTATTTATGGGTAATTAAACCCTTAACTGGCCTTCCACTTTTGAAACATTAAGGGTTTCCACAAATATTCAACCATTTTGGTTTTCGAAGAAATTGAAACCATATTTTGACTTGCTAAAACACTTAGAAGTATATTGTGCACTACAGAGAACACATTTTATATTAATTGAGCGAGTTATAAATTAGTATTCAACATATATTTCTCTAAACATTTCAGGTTTTCTACCCCTCCCCCAAAATACAAAGTAATGGTTAATTTCAGCTCCGAAAATCAAAAATAACTTGATGCTCACACAAATTTGAAGTGTTTATTTTTTATTTTTTTTTTTTTTTTTTAGTTTATGACTTTATTTTTTTGGATAGAAAACTATAAAGTTATATGCTTTAAACTATTTGGTAGTTTTAACCAAAACCTCAAATGTTATGTTTTTACCTTATCAATAATTGCCTTAAAATTTATCTCAGTCAGTGAAGATATTTATTTGCGTCTAACTGTAACATGATAGTAGTGAAATACTGATGAAGCGAGGCTCACTTTTACGAAAACGGATCCAAGATGGCGGTGGTCATGTGACCGGATCCAATATGGCGACCGGAAGCGAATCCAAGATGGCGGCCAAAAGAAGTGGTACCAACCCCCCGTGGAAAAATTGCCTCCCTAAATTTACCTCAAAATTCTCAAATTCCCTCAAATTCCCTTGTTATATCATATAAAATACACTCTTAACCTAACCTTTACCATGTTATACTATATAAAATACACTCTTAACCAAACCTTTAACATGTTATACTATATGAAATACACTCTTAACCTAACCTTTACCATGTTATACTATATAAAATACACTCTTAGCCTAGCTATACTATAAAAAATTACCTTTTTTCCAATATGGCGTCTTTTCCCGCGTTAACTTACACTCGGTACCCCGTGGGAAAATGCCCTCCCTAAATTTCCCTCAAATTCCCTTGTTATACTATATAAAATGCAAAAAGATGGCGACCTTTTATATATCTACTATAATAAATGCACTTTTAACCTTCGGTTATTACCGTCGGCTTACTTCGTACGCGTCGGCAGCTTTTCTGGCACGCATGCGTGGGGACTTGCTACTCTGTAGATTATTTCATATATACACTATAACAAATGCAATATTTCATATATACACTATAACAAATGTCACAGCGCACCTGGTGGCAAAACTTAGCAAAACTAAGCGCATCCATTCGGAAACATGGCGCCTTCGGAAGGGAAGTCCCTGGTGGTATTTCCCCTTCCCAAATTTCCCTCAAATTCCCTTATTATACTATATAAAATGTACTTTTTTCAAGATAGTGGCCTTTCCCCCGTTATACTATATAAAATACATTCTTAACCTAACATTTCCCTTGTTATACTATATAAAATACACTCCTAACCTAACCATTCCCCCGTTATACTATATAAAATGCTTTCGGGTACTTCCGGCGACTGTCGGCTACCTTTGTACGTTCTTAGCCTACGATGCACCCGTCGGCTACTGGTCTGGCGCGCATGCGCACCCAAATGCTACGCTCTGATTGGTTGCCTCCCTCCCTCCCTACTTTAAAAGCAATCTTTCTCACATACACTGTTAGCCTACCTATTTAAATTA